>JAECWJ010000527.1:2302500-2640000 GCA_018150375.1 Drosophila sturtevanti | reverse complement strand
CTGACTGTGCCTGGCTTGGGTTCAAAGGACTCAGTGCAAATTACCCCAAAAAATGGACAAATTGGTGGGGGGGGTGTGAGTAAAGCCAGCGTTTGCCGCCGCAGTGCCATAAAAATGCTTCAAAATGAAGCCATAAATGCGCAATCACAAAATTACAAAAGTAAGCGCGGGCGTGCCAAAGTGTTTATTTATGCAGTTTGTAGCTTCACCATTCTTACTCCTCTTTCTACCTTCGAACACCGTTCTCATACTACTTGGCAAACATTAAGCATACGCAACGTTGTACGTTAGGCAAAAGTTCTTATAAACGGCAGCGGCAACGTCAAGTTTAATTGCCTTGCAAATTGCCAGCTACAATCGTTGAAGAAGATGAAGATGAGAAAGAAGAAGAAATGGTGAAAAACCCAAACACACACAAACACACACACAGACACACAATACAATACAGACAGACAGACATAGAAAACGGAGAAGATCCCTTTGAATTTCATAACAAATGCCTGTAAATTTTGATGTGAATGGGACGCGGCGAACCTTTTGTGGTTAGGGGAGAGATTCGTGCTTTTCTTACTGGTGTTAGTCTTGTTGGTGTTGATATTTGTTTCAAAGAAGAAGTAAAAACTTGAGTTGAGTTGCCAGTGCCAATGCCGGCGTAAAAACCACCGCCCATTAAAACTATTTGCCGTAACAAAACAACTTTGAGAGATAGGAGAATGGAGGAGAAAAGAAAAAAATACTTCTGTTTCTGTGTGTGTGAGGAAAAACTTTTTAGGCAAAGATTTTTCTTATTTTTTTTTTGTAGATGATTCTTTCCCCTTTTTCTCTATGGGGTAGGGGTTTATGTGTGTGTGTGTGTGTGTATCTAAACGGAACTTCTCCCTCGCACGAACTTTGATTGTCTGCAAAACTTTGCTGCATACTTTATGGGGCGAACTAAACTATTTGCTCAACTATTAGAAAGTCAATTAGTTTCGTGTTTCTTCTATTATTTTTATCCATGTTTTTCTCATTTGTTTCTTTTTTTCCTTAGTGTCTGTGCTTAAATAATTTGAATTGCTTTAGTTGGTCTAAGCTACAGCAAAAAAAATATAAAAAGAAAACAATAGAAAAAAAGAGTTGATTGAATTAAATTTGAGTGACGCAAGTAATTTCAATTAACAAAACCTTTTCGAACACCTGCTGTCTCTCTGTGTGGGTGTGTATATATACATATAAACATGTGTTATATCCAACGACAAGTTATATGTACATAAGTGAAATTGATTTCCAATAATTGAATTAAATTACATGGTTTTTGAACTTGAAGGCGCGTTATTAACTTAAAGCTGCAAGCGAAACCATTTTAAAGTAGTTTTTTCTACTATAGTTTTCTCTCTATGGAGTACTCGTATGAGTGAAAAAACAATTAAAGGAAAAATGCAGCAAATCAACCTGCAGACATTCTTGTATACACACACACAAACACACTCACAACTGCTGGCACTTGAAACTTTGTCGACATCGTCCTGCGATTCATTCTCTAAACCTGTCCCTTTCTCTCTCTCTTTGCCTTTTAGTAGTTTTGTGTGTGTTTTTACTTTTATCCAGCTATAATTATAAATCAACTAGCTAGCTTTTTGGGACCCACCTGCTTGCCTACTTACTGCTGCTTACTCCTCGACTCCGACTTCAACTCCTGTGAGCAACAACAGCAACAGTAACAGCAAAAACAACAACAACAACTAACTAACTAATCCACTCAGGCAAAAGTACAAAAGCAACATTAAAAGAACGAACTTTTGTTGCTGTTGCTATTGCTGTGCCGTCCCACTTGCAACAAGTCAAGTAAAGGTATTGGTGGCAACCAAGGATGAAGTGGCAAAGGGAAGAAACGAAGGAGGAGGAACATGACGGAGAGAACATTTTTGTAGTTTAGGTTGACTCACTTTCACTTTGGGGGAAACCAGCCGGGTGGAATAGTAGGACAAGGGCCAAGAGAGTCAAAAACAGAAACAGGAGCAGCAGTAACAGTAACAGCAGTAACAGTAACAGGAGCAAGAGCAAGAGCGGTAAGAGTTGTTTCCCCTGTGTATGACATCAGCTATAATTTCCATTACGAGTCGAGCGCTGAAAATTGTACTCAGGGGAGCTTATTAAGCACGAGAGAAGCAGCAGAGAGAGAGAGAGGAGAGAGGGAGAAGGGTGAGCGGAGTCAAAATGGAATGTGCAAATGAAATGAAATAAAAATGTCAGAGTGACTAGGTAGCATATAGTACTATAGTTAGTTAGTAGTGATGGTGGTTGCTCTAGTACCAAGGGAACTGATGAAGCGGGGCATGGGATGGGAGTAAAGGAAAAGCCAAATGGCACAAATTATAATTATGAAAAGCAGGCTAATATAAAGGTTTTCCACTTGTTGCTCACACACTCACACACACACATACATACAGCATTCAACTAAATGTCAGAGTAGTCAAGTGTGACCAAGATGACAAGTATGAAGGCATGACAACATATTGGTCACACTGAAAAGGCGTGACCATAAACGCAAAGCTTAAAAACTGAAACTCTTATTACATGGCCAAAAAGAAGAAGAAAAAAATTAAAACGTTCGTTGAATGTGTAACAGGAGGAGGAAAGGGGAAAGGGAAACGACACTTACGTCACTTGGCAACTAAATCAAAGCATTGCATACTTACGGGCGTGAAATTACATAATTTCTCTTATTCCCTTTTCACTTTCGCCTTCGCATATTTTTGTGCTCTGCTCTGCCTCTTTCTCTGTTTCCAGCCCCTTGTCTCTTGCTTTTGTTTTCAATTTCGTTTTAATAATGCCAGCGTGGGCTGGTCATGGGAATGGGGGTGATATAGTAAGGGACGCGAGGTCATGGCAACCAGGGAGCTGGCTCAGATTTCAACGCTTATTTGGTTTCTGATTATTATTTCATACATATATATGTCTATGTATATGTATTTGTGTATGTGTATGTGTATGTGTATATGGTGTGTGGCTGCCTGGAGTGCTCACGCGTCACGCGCCTAAAAGTATGCACAGGCCCCATGATATTTGCCTTTTTATCGCCCCTTTTTCTCATTGTTTTTTTTTTTTTCTGCTTCTCTCTCTTTTATTTTCTGAATTTATTTTATTTTTTTTTGCTTTCGCATTTTGACTGTGCTGGAAGTTTTTAGCCTCTTCGGTTACTTTGCGTGTGGTTGTTATTATTATTTTATTTTACTTTCTGCAATCTTTTGCCACGTTTCGTGTTTATTTCCTCCTTTTCTTTTTTTTTTCTTCTGTGCTTCAACTCTCCTGGCTGGTGCTACTGTTGCTTTTGCTTTTGCTCTTGTTCTTGCTGTTCTTGCTGTTATTGCTCTGCACCATTCATCAATAATTCACATTGATTTCTTTTTCTTTTCCCATTGCTGGCGTCGGTTACTTCTCTTCTCGTTTCTCTTCTCTTTTTAACGTTAATGTTATCCAAGTTGTTCGCGTTGTTATCGTTGTTGTTGTTGTTCTTCTTGTTGTTCCTCTTGTTTTTGTTGTTGTTGTTGTTGTTTGCCTTTTGGCAGGCTTCGCTTCGGTTTGTTTTCACTTCAATTTGCCATGTTAACAATTGACACAGAAGCTACAAAAGGAGGCGGCAGAGTCATTTTACTTCCCCCCATATAAATATATTTTCTTTTTTCTTTTGGTTTTGTTTTTGTTTTAAGGTTATGTTGGGTAACATTAGGGCAATTGAAACTGATACTTTACCTTTAGATATATGAATGTACATATACATATATGTATGCAATGGGAATGCGAATTTATGAAAGTGAAGGGACACAGTTACATAAGTGCAATCTGTAACGCCATTAAGTTCAATATTTAATAATTTACAAACAAAAACAAAAGTGGAAAAGTAAAATTACTAAACTGAGAAAATAAGTACAGACTGTCTGAAGGGAAATCAAAATGTGTGTGCGTATGTTTATGCGTGTGTAAACCAAATCAGTTTCTAAATGCAAATTCAATAATAGGTTTGCTTATTTAAAATGGTTTAAAGTATCCTTCATATCCTTCAACTCTCAACATATCCTTCAACTTACGCACATATATTGCGTATTTTTCCACCTTTTACACAGTTTATTTTATGTCTTTTTTTTTTTGCTTTACCTGAGTGTCTGTAGCTTCTGGCAATGATATGGCAACACTGCTCGAGACATGGCAGGACGAAAGGAAAAGAGAGGAAAAAAGTGAGAGAAAGAACGGAAGACCAGAAAGAAAAAAAAGATGAACTCAACGAAATACAACACTCAGTCATGCGTTCTCCTCTCCCTGTTGGCATTCTTCTTATTCCCTTTTGTTGCTTTAGTTATTCCTTTTCTTTCCTCTACTATTTTCATTTATTTTTTTCTGTTTCTATTTTTGCATACGTGTGGAGAGTATCGCATGTTGATTTGATTGGATTTGATTTAATTTTCCAATTGAAAACACTTTATCATGTTTCCCCTGTGTGTGGTGAGTCGGTGTATTTGAGGGTATGTGTGTGTGTGTGTGTGTGCTAGAACAACATGATAGCACATGAGAAGGATACCAAAGGCAATATGAAACTGAAACTGAAAAGTTATTACTTATCCTTATGGCATATATGCACACACACACACACACACACACACACATATATATACACATGCTCATGATATGATATATAGACACGGCTGTTGCGCCTTATTACGCGACAGATTCTTCTCATGTACATATGCAAAGCAAGACAAATTGGCAAGGACTTGCTGAAAAATTGTTCTCCACCAGCAACATTTGCAAATGACTTACATGCATCACAGAGCACATACAGTAGTAGCAACAACAATAACAACAGAATCATCTACTCCCCACTCCCCCCCCTTGTGACGTGCTGAGATAAATCCCAGAAGAAGTAGGGATTACATAGAAATGAATAAATATTTCTATTTTAAAGTTGATCACGATTGTTTATTTAATATTGAAAACTTTTAATGGCTAACTACGAATATTAATTCAAAGAATTATCCTTTGCCCTGTGCCTTTTCCATTCTTTCAATGCTTTGAGAATTCTAATTATTATCCCTACAAATGTTAGTGTGTGTGTATGTGAGTGAGTGTACGTGTGTCTAATCGATTGCCAATGGATCTACTTTATACAGTACTTACAATAGGAATTAACCAACCATCATAATATCATCGAAACATATTTTAACCATTATCTTATCCCCCTTTTTCTTTTCTTTTTAGCAACTTTTTCGCTCACAGAATCCGGGCTTAGCAGCAGCGGCCACAAATGCTGCTGCAGCAGCTGCAGCCGCTGCGGCGGCAACTTCAGCAGCAGCAGCAGCAGCTGCTGGTGCACCGCCCGTACCAAATGGTGGTACAATGCCCCAACAGCAACAACAGCAACAGCAGCAACAACAACAAATGCAAATGGCTGCCGCTTCACAACAATTTTTGGCTGCCCAACAGGCGCAACAAAATGCGGCATATGCCGCGCAACAGGCCGCACCATATGTCATCAATCCTGGCCAAGAGGCGGCACCATATCTTGGCATGATAGCTGCAACACAAATGCCCCAATACTATGGCATGACACCATGGGGCATGTACCCGAGCAATCTGATACCGCAGCAGAGTACACAACCACGTCGCCCATTGACGCCCTCACAGCAGGGAGCTGAAAATCAACCTTATCAGGTGAGTTTGTTGCGCCAATCAATGGCTAAAAGAGAATGGACAGAGGGGATGGAAGGAAGGATGAGGTGAGGGTGGGGACCATTATGTATGTGAAAGTGTGTGAGTGTGTGAGTGGTGACTGTGTGTGTGTGTACATATGTACAACAAATTTTGTATAAATTTCTGTAAAAGTAACAAAAGAAGAAGAGCATAACAAAAGAGAAGAAGAAGTGTAAAGCAAAACAAATAAGAAAGAAGAAAAAAAAAAAAAATAAACCTCTCCTAACACTTATTCTTTCTGTCTCTCTCTCTCTCTCTTTCTCTCTTTCTATTCTTCTTCTTTTTGTTATCTCTTTCCACTGCTTCACATAACCCAACAACAATAACTTACAATTAATCTAATCCTGTACAAAAATCTATGTAAATACCATTAGGTCATACCGGCATTTTTCGATCAGAGCGGCTCACTTGTGATGGGACCACGCACTGGTACACCCATGCGTTTGGTTAGCCCAGCTCCCGTATTGGCTGTGCCACCGGGTGCCGCCCGTGCTGGACCACCACCACCGCAGGGTCCACAATTGTATCCGCCGCAACCGCAAACGGCCCAACAGAATCTCTACTCACAACAGAATGGTTCCAGTGTTGGAGGTAAGTGAAAAAGTACCCCAAAAATCACAAAGAGGGCCCCTTCCCCCCTCTCTTACCAATTGTAATTATTGTAAAGTCCTTTGTATATTATATATGTACATATATATATATATATATATATATAGCAAATAATATCATATATAAATTTCTCATAGAAAAGTCTGCAAATATCATCATATTACAAGTGCATATCATCTATATCTAGATATATATATATACATGACGTACATCTTATAATAACTTTTTATTATGCAACACTGAGAACGACTGACTTTCACTTGACGCATGCGTTATATAAAATATATGTCTATATAACTGAAGGGGGTGAAGTAGGTAGGCAGGGGAAGGGTTTATAGTAGCTTCTCCATATCCAACTTGACAGCCATAACCCAACCCAGACACACACACTAATACACACACAGACAGAGATACCTACAACATTCAGAATATAATGCAATTTATAATTTCAAATTCCATTTCTATTATTTTTGCGTGTTTATTTGCTTGCCCTACAATACGAGATGCATAACTAGGCATATCAGTTATAAATACCATTTCAACGAAATTATTATATAGAATACTATATTCTTGGATCATATGGAATTATTGTATTGTTGTGCTTATTTAATTTTTTTTTAGAATAAACTAAAACCAAACAATTATTAATGCTAATCCAAAATCATCATTAGCAATCATCAACTGTTTTTTGCCAGCAGTGAATTTTCCTTGTTTTTCATAAATATCAAATGCAGTCGTCAGCACATAAACACACACACACACACACACACACACGCACAAGTGGAAAACTAAATAAAAAATAGAAAAGGAAAAACTAACAACAATTGCATGCAAGCACGCAAAATGTTATTATTGCCAATGCAACAATGCCAACAGCAGAAGCAACAACAACAACAACAACAAATGCTTGCTACCAACTTTGCCTGCAGCAACAACTGCTGCTGTTGCTGTTGCTGCTGTTGCTGTTGCTGCTGCTGCTGATACTTCTGACTCATGCAATTTTGTATGTATTGTAAAGGAGTCTTTAGAGAAAGGCAAAAACGATAGACGAGAAAAATGTGTTCATGTTATGCATTTGGATATATACATACATATATACATAAGTTGATTGTGGAATACTTGAAAGCGATATGTTTTGCACATTACCCTACCCTACCCTACCCTACCCTACCCTACCCTACCCACCCTACCCTACCCTACTCTACTCTACTACCCATGTGCTTCAAGTTTCCTTGTCATGGAAATCATTGAAATCAGTAAAATACACAAGCAATTGTCGCTATACAATCAAGCTGATACCTTTCGACAATTTAAACAAATGTAACAAGAGAAACCATTGAGAAACTTTTAACTAAAATAACCAACTAAAGGGAAGAACTAAAAAAGGAAATGTAAAAAATAAATGAAATATATTTTCTATTGTTGGGAATATTTGTGTATCATGATGATAATAAGCTAAACAAATGTTGCAAATTTCAAAGGCAGTTAGAGAGAAAATCTATCCATAAATAACATAGAATATAGATGTATATATATATCCTTTATATATATCCTTTACTTTATATTTATAGCAGCTGCAGCAGCTATCATCTATAAATAGTTTTCAATTAATTAGAATTACAGAAACTGTTTATCAATCTATTTTTAATTTTGAAAAGTTGCCAAATTATGAATTATTTTTTGACTGAAATCGATTGAATTCGCAGCTAGTTTTTAATCATTTGGCAGCCTGTTTTTGTTTTAGTTCCAATTAATTTATATATTATTATTTTTTGAGTTATATTGTTCCAAGAATATTGTTCCAAAGTCTGTCTGATTCTATAAATATGCCACAATGAAATTCAATCGATTTAAGTAAAAACTTTTGCACTTTTCCAACTTAAATTAATAGCTTCTGTTGGCAGTGATGTTGCTGCTGTTGCTGTTGCTGTTGCTGTTGCTGCTGATGGACAACAACTCCATTAACAATCAGGCAAAATCAATTATTATGCATTTCACAATATTTTTCGCTGTCTCTGTCAGATTACTTTTTGGTATTGGCCCAACCGCAGCCATGTTAATGGATGGTCATATACATAGTAGATCTACCTACCATGCCATGCAACATGCATGCAACATCCCCAGTATCCCATCATCCCAGTAGCAACAACTCAGTTTTCAGCAGCAACATTTTACTTTATTTCCCATTAATTAATTTTGTTTCACATATACATCAGGACATTGGCATTTTAATGAAGTTTTATACCCATCTTTTGTTTTTCCTTACTAACCCTCCTCCTACCTCCCTCCCCCCAATTACCCCCTGTCGCATCACATGACGTATGAGTAATTACGAATTTACCATTTTTACCCCAAGTACAGTTTTAACAATTTTTGAGAAGAATTGAAGATTTAAGAAATGTGTTCCACTCTCTCTTCAATAGAGAGAGAAAGATAGAGAGAGAAGAGACAGAGAGAGAGAGAGACAGACAGAGAGAGAGAGAGAATCAATCAATTCTACTCTAAATGCAAGCTTTGACATCGTTTTCTCCATATTTAGATATTCAGTGTGATGTGTGTGTGTGTGTGTGTGTGTGTGTGTGTGTGTGTGTGTGTGTGTTCCATGCAGGTGATTAGGCTAAGGGTCTCTTGAGAAATGGAGGGCACAAGCTAAACCGCCCGACCAGCGCAGCAGTAGCGTCCAATCCACTAAACTACTATAGCATATGACATCGACATTCCACATCTCAATTACAGTTAGTTAGCACCAGATTTCCTTTTTGCTCTTCTTTGACCCCCATCTTTAACTAGGCTTTGACACACACACACACACACATACACACAGTCATTATGTTGTGCAATCGATCCGCCTCTGTTGCACCATTCCGAGGGCATGTCGAAAGGCTTTTTAATGGAGATTATATTGTTCTAAGTGGCTCCTTGAAAATGAGACAGAAGGCGGCAGGCAAACAGTCAGGCAGGCAGGCAGTCAGGCTCGGCAATACGCCAAACAGACAAGCCGCCTACCCAAGCCAAGCCAAGCCGAGCCCAGCCAGTCAGTCAGATCATATCCTTCTTGGCTTTTTGTGCCAGACACAAGTTGCAATTACAAACGTTAATGCGCCTGAGATTGAAGCAGTTGAGGTAGGGAAATGTAGGTGAAACCGCACACACACACACACACACACACGCGCACACAGAAAAACAGAGGCAACTTGACTTTGCAACCGCTACAACCCATTTGGCCAATCCTTTGAAACAATGTGGGTACACACACACACACACACAGGCATGGAAGAATGAGGGCAGAGTAAGGAGTCGCAGCTTCTCTATCCTTTTTGAGCCTACCCCCAAAATTATTATGTACACCTTTCGCATGTTGGCAACATGTGATTGCATCGCATTGCAAAAAGGGGGAGATGTAAAGTGAAAACCAACCAAACCATATAAGAGTATAGTATACCACTCATATTCCTATCCAGGAGCGGAATGACACCTTAACGAATGATCTTTTATTATGATCAAAAGAAATTCAATTCTTAAATTAATCAATTTAATTATGTTTACAAGAAAGAGTATAAAAGAATCTTAACAATAGTTAATAAAACAAATTTAAACCACACTTCATTATTCAGAATCCGGTCCTTGTCATACAAGCCCTTAACCCTCATAACATAGGGTACATTGTTGTGTTCCTTCTTTGTGTGTGTGTGTGTGTGTGACAGAGAGAGGCAGAGGCAGAGGCAGAGGCAATGGGCATGGATTTGGATTCGGGTCTGGGTCTGTGTCTGGGTCTCTTTCCTATCCCAGCCGCCTCTTTTGTGCAAATGAATTCGTTTATTTTGTAAAATGTCAATTGCTGTTAAGGAGAACAAGGAACATCAGCAGTAGCAGGAGCAGGAGCTGGAATAACCGGGTACAGGCAGGAGTCGAGTCCTGATTTTGTGTCACATGCAGCACATTTGACATTTGGGGGCTTTGATAGGTGGCAGAGAGAGAGAGAGAGACGCCGATGCAGATGAGGAGGCGGCGGGCGGGATTATCATGGGTTTTTGGGTGTGCCAAACGATGCACTTTACGCTTAATGAAATTCTACGTGACAGGTACAACATGACGTATGCGTTATATAAGCATCAATTAGACCATTACACAGACATACATACGTACAAATATACATATATACATACATACGATATATTTATACATACATATATACATACATACATACATACACATAGTAAGCACAGTAAATTAGTGTACAAATTTTTGTTAAATTTCACAAATTTCAATTGACAGAAAAGTTGAAATCACATTTTTAATCGAAAATGAAAACTTTTGCAACTCGTTTTTTATTTCTCTTTTTTTTTCTCTAAATGGTTGCCATGTAAATATGAAAATGCAAATGATAGAAAACAAAATACTAGAAAAACTTTTTAATTTTTTCTTGGCTCTTTTGTAATTTTCTTTTTGCATTTAAATTGCAACTAATTTGGCGCCTTTTCAGAGGCCGAGAGCTCTTCTTCTCTAGCTATCTACACAATCTCTCCCCCTCTCTCTTTCTCTCTCTTTCTCTCTCTCTCTCTCTCTCTCTCTCTTCCTCTCTCTTTCACTCTGTACTCTTCTCTCTGTTGCTCCATCAACGCGACGCGACTAAATTTCATTTCAAATGCAGGCAACAACATTTAGCGGGTCTGTGTTGTTTTTTTTTTATTTATTTTTTTTTTTTTGGTACTACAAACAATTTGCGTCAATGAAAGTGTCGAGTGTTGATGGCATAGAAGGGAATCTGAGGAGGGGGTAGGAGGAGGAGGGGGACGTGTAGTTACATAAGTATTTCTGGGGGTGCAATGTCTGTTTATTTTATTTGCTGGGCTCAACTCCCTATTTCTGGTTTTGCTAGTTGCTACAATTTAAAAGAGAATTATTCATGCAATTTGTGAAGGGGGGGAGGAATGTGACGGGTGGATGGGTACGGAGGGGAGTGGAGGTGGGGGTTGAACGAAAGTAAGGTAAACAGATAGCAAGGAAAAACATCAGATGAGAGTTGCTTTGGGCCATGTCTGGCAGTCAGTCTAGCTGAGTTGAGGGGCCCAACACATAGAGAAATGCAAAAGATGGAAGGAAAGGAGGGGAAAAGAAGAAATGTGATAAAGAATGTGTGAGAGAGTGAATGTTACTGCTGCTCTCATTGGGGAGACACTTTGCCAAATGAAACTGCAGCGAGTCACATCACACATACACGGCACATATGTGTGAAGGATCTATCAAAACTGTGTGTGTGTGTGTGTGTGTGAATAGGTAGGAGGAAACGACATTAAGAAGAAGATGCCAAGTTTATTGCAGGCGACATTTTGTGGTTTATGCACACGTTCCACAAACACACACACACACATACACGCGATGATGGCGACACTTTTCCTTCCTTCTTGGCTTAATGTAATGATTTTATGAATTATAAATGCATACACTCACACGCACACGCACACACACACACATACATATACATACACTGCCCAAATAAAAGAAAAGTGAAAAGGCATTAAAAATTTTCAAGACATTTAAATGCCAACATTGGCTAGAGGAGCTGCAGATATATAGTGTATATGTATAGGTATAGTATGTATATTTATGTTTGTGGCTGGCAGCTAGAATGTCAGCCCCGTTAAATAGGCTATGAAAAAATACTATTAAATGTGCGTAAAAATTAGTGAGAAAGAGAGAGCGATAGAGAGTGAGAGAAATTAAAGCGAGCAATCATCGTTTCTCTCAACATTTTTAGTTTTCCTACTTAAATGGAGAAAGCAGCGGCAATTGTATCTTTAATTTCGAATAGTTTACAATCTGCACTAAACTAAATGTTAGAGCCTGTGCGCTTTCCTCCTAGCTATAAAAATAAAGTAAACTGTACCCAATGGCCGCCATTTTGCAATTAATCGAGCATATACTACAGAAGAGACTAACAGAGATAGAGTGAGAGATGGAGAGATGGAGAGAAATGTGGGGAAAATGTGCTCGTAAACTTAATTGCCGGGATTTAAAGGAGCAGCTGCTGCTGCTCCTGCTGATGTTGCTCCTATAGAGTTTTAGTTCAATTGCAAAAGCTGGACTTTTATCCTTCGAAAGTGTGTCTCACTCTCTCTCTCACTCTTCTGCACAATGTGTAATAATGTCAGCATTAATGAAGCGCACATGTGGCAGCAAATCTCGAAGGATATGTTAAAGGATCTATGGCAAAGCAGAAACAATAAGTGGAAATAGCAATACAAGAGTAAAAGACAGAGAGTGAGACTACTCTCGGTCTCTCTCGGTGACAAGTTGATTGATGTTGTAATATGTCACTGGCATTTGATTTGCCCGCTAGACAGACCGAACAACAAGAAACAAAGTACGAGAGAGAGACAGAGGGGAAAGAGAAAGAGAGGTTAGCTAAAGGACATTGAAAGATTTATAGTAAGTGAAAGTTTTGCCCTACCAAATGAATTCATTTGCCTACAAACTACGGTCTCTGAAATTGTTTGCTGCAAGCAAGAAAAACAAACTGCAAGGATATGGAAAATTAATTGCATAAATTTCCTTTGCCCCACACACACACACATACTCAGAAACACACTCGTGCATGCAAACACACTCACTCACACACTCACATCATCGACACGTCGCATGTGAGGCAATGGCGTGAGGGCGTTAAATATCCCGCCCTGTTTTCGCCACGTGTGTGTTGTATGTATGTATGTTTGCTTGATAAATTAAGTTATTCAACGGTTATAAAAGTTTATAAGCCTGCCCCTGAGAACTCCTTTTGTATCGTGTTAGGTCATTAGAAGGGCAATTTGATTACCATTACGGAATTCAAATTATAATTAAAAACTAAATCATTTGTTAATCGTGCTACAAAATAAAAAGGAGAATATCCTTTAGGGATATGTCGAACTAAAGTAGATCATAATATAGGACTTTACTTCTATTGCAATTTCTAAGAATCTTAACTTGGATGACTATATATATCCTCTTTTAAAGTTAACCCATATTCTATATTCCTTTTTTGCTTTTTACTTTTACAGGCTTGGCCTTGAACACCAACTCGTTGACGGGACGTCGTGATTCATTTGATCGCACCACATCCGCCTTTAGTCCCTCGGCCATGGATTATACCAGCAGCAGCGTGGCTGCTGCCAATGCCGTTAATAGCACAGTTGCTCAGGCTGCAGCTGCAGCTGCTGCTGCTGCTGCCGCTGCCCGTGTTAAATGGCCAGGAGCCATGTCAAGTGCCGCCGGTGCTTATGGAGCTCTGGGTGCTCTTGGTGCTGCAGCAGCAGCAGCCAATGCCTCGGCCAGTCCGATTGGAGCCCCATTAACACCCCCACCATCGGCTGCTCAGCCATGTCTAATGGCTGGAAATCGGGCACCCGGTGCCGAGTCACGTCAGAGACAACAGTTGGCCGCAGTCGGTTTGCCCACAACAGCAGCAGCTGCTCAGGCTGCTGTTGCAGCCGCTGCCAATAATATGTTCGGATCGAATAGTTCACTCTTCTCGAATCATTTGGCTATACCAGGAAGTGCTGCTGCTGCTGCAGCCGCTGCAGCAGCTGCTGTTAATTCGCGTCAAGTGGCTGCTGCCGCTGTAGCTGCTGCTGCTGCTGGAGCAGTGGCTGCTGCCGCTGGCGGTGCACCACAGGCGGGACGGTCACGACTGCTAGAAGATTTCCGCAATCAGCGATATCCGAACTTGCAATTACGTGATCTGACCAATCATATTGTGGAATTCTCACAGGATCAGCACGGATCGCGTTTCATTCAACAGAAACTGGAGCGGGCCACAGCCGCTGAAAAGCAAATGGTCTTTAGTGAGATACTTGGCGCCGCTTATAGCCTGATGACCGATGTCTTTGGCAATTATGTTATACAGAAATTCTTTGAATTTGGCACTCCCGAACAGAAGAATACACTGGGGATGCAGGTGAAGGGTCATGTACTCCAATTGGCATTACAAATGTATGGTTGCCGTGTAATTCAGAAGGCTCTGGAGAGCATTTCACCGGAACAGCAACAGGAAATTGTCCATGAACTGGATGGACATGTATTGAAATGTGTCAAGGATCAGAATGGTAACCATGTCGTACAGAAATGCATCGAATGTGTGGATCCCGTTGCGTTGCAGTTCATCATTAATGCATTCAAGGGTCAGGTATACTCATTAAGCACACATCCATATGGATGCCGGGTCATTCAACGCATTCTGGAACATTGCACTGCGGAGCAGACGACACCCATTCTAGATGAATTGCATGAGCACACCGAACAGTTGATCCAGGACCAATATGGCAATTATGTCATTCAACATGTATTGGGTAAGAGATTATCTATAAAAACGGATAAAAAGATTTTATTAATTTATCCAAAAATTTATGACATTTTATAGAGCACGGCAAGCAGGAGGATAAATCCATATTAATTAACAGTGTACGTGGCAAGGTGTTGGTTCTATCCCAACATAAATTTGCCTCCAATGTGGTAGAGAAGTGTGTTACACATGCCACACGTGGTGAACGCACTGGCCTAATCGATGAAGTGTGCACCTTTAATGACAAGTATGTTACCACCACCACCACCGACTAATCCTAGAAATTCTTTCTTTTAAATAGTTTATTTTTGTAATCGAATTCTATTGCCTTTTCTTTTGTAGCGCCCTGCATGTCATGATGAAGGATCAGTATGCCAACTACGTGGTCCAAAAGATGATCGATGTGTCGGAGCCAACGCAGCTAAAGAAGCTGATGACCAAAATTCGACCCCATATGACAGCCTTACGGAAATATACCTATGGCAAGCATATCAATGCTAAACTGGAGAAATACTATATGAAGACCAATCCGATGGCAGCGGCAGCCTCATCAGCAGTTGGAGGTGGTGGAGGTGTTAGCGGCAGTGCTACAATTACCACTGCATCAACCACATTAATTGCAGTTAGTAGCAGTGTATCAGTTGCCGTTATTCCCTCATCAACAGCATCGGCATCATCCTCCAGTGCAGGTAGCAGCAACTCCTCCATTAATACCACCAGTAGCACCACTACCACAACCAATAGCATGGCATCTCCCACAATTAGCACCATTCAGGAGAATGGCAACGGTAGCAGCAGCAACAGCAGCATGATGGCCGAACCCACATCCCCAGCACTATCGGAATCATCATCATCTGTTGTGACAGCCATCAATACTGGACTTGGTCCCATTGGACCACCAACAACAGCCAATGGAGTGCTGTAAATAGAATAAACATTAAAAAAGAAAATATAATATATAAAAAAAAAACTATGAAAAACACAAAGAAGAAACCACAACCAACTCATAGGATGCAAAGAATGTTAGAATAAAGGAAGCAAGTCAGAGGATCAGAGCATCAATCGGTTTACATTCTTCTCGAATTTTAGATAAAAAAAAAAAAAAAAGAAAAACAAAAACACACCCACACAGAAAACTGCATACTAAAATCAGAAAATACTATATATATATATACACACTTACATACATACATACATATAAATGTAATCTAATTTATTGAATCAATCCACTCTCAAAACTCTCAACTGATAAGTGTGCGGGCCATCGATATAATAATTTGTCAAATCAAATGAAAAACTTCTACTAACCATACAGACATATAAATACAGACACTCACACACACATATATCGATATATATATATATATATATATGTATATACATATATGTAGAAGGATCATATGTTCCCTTCTAATATATGTATATATATATATATATATATATACAGTTAGTAGAAGTTGATTAAATGTTCGTTTAACTGTTCGATTGTTAACGAACAATAACAAAAAAAAGAAGATAGTGAAATAAAATTGCTCTAAATGCAAAAATTTCAAATACATAATTTATATGGCAAAAAAAAGGCGCATTCGAAGCGCTTAAAAACTGCAACATATTATAAATATATATAATTTGTATAAAAACAAAACGAATCGAAATGTATATGTAAATGTCGAATTGATAACATAGAAATTGTCATTGTCAACATTTTCGTTGTAATTTTTTATGTAAATTTATAAAAACAAAAAACACTAAACTGAGAGAGAGCAAGTAAAAAGGCCCCCCGCCCCTTTCCCCACAATTGTAAATGATTTATAATTTTCGACTGTAAATTGATTCTAGAAGAAAACAAAGAAGACGAAGAAGAGACACTACTTAGAAAAGAAAACAAAAGAGAAGAAGAACAGAAAGAGCAGAACAACCCGAAAAATGAGAGAAAATCCATAAATTATTTCTCAACAACAACAAAAACAAAATGAGAGCAAAATACAGCAAAAAGTAAAAAAAAGCTATAAAATTTCAAATATATTTAACAAAATCCAACACGTACACACACATACACAAAAACAAATGAATACATTTACTTGTAGCATGTAGAATAAATTAAACTAAACTTAAATTAATTACAATTATACAAAACTCACACACACACACACACAGAGCTACACAAACACACACACACACAGAGGTACTGACACAGACACAGACACACTGAAACTGGCAAAACTCTTCTTCATTGCTTTATTGCACTATGTAAAATTTTGTACAAAAAAGAATAACAAAAACCACACCCAAAAACAAACAAAAAAAAGGAAAAAAGAAAACCCCCAATGTAATTTTCAATATGTTAAATGTAAAATTCAAAATGTTATGTAAAATTCTCATTAATTTTAATTGAAAATACTTTTCTTTGTAAATTATGTAACAAACAAACAAAAAACTAAACCGGTAAAACGCTTACACACATACACACATACATACATACGAAACACATACTAACACACTGTATACACACAAGACATCAATACACACTCATAAGCACGCATTGAACTATATATATTTACATGTATCTATATATACATATATATATATATATATATATATATTTGTATTTTGTACATTTTGTTTGCTTTTAAGTCCCAGGATAAAACTCAATCTTCATGTATTTTTATATATATATATATATGTTCGATGCCAATAAATGCTACTAATAACTCCAACTGACAACTGCAATTTCAACTCGAACTATTTTTAGAGCAGTTTGTTGGAGTTATAGACCATTTATTGATTGCCTAGACCATAAGTTGAAACTAATTAACCCATGTCTATATATATATATATATATATATATATACATGTGTATACATTGTAATGTTTATTTCATGATTTTACTTCTATACCTAAATTTATATCTATTTCTATATGTTGCAACAATTTTTCGATTGAAATAAACAACACACTTAAAACCATTTGTAAATGCAAAATTTAATGTTCAATAGTTTTTTTTGATTAACAAATAAATATCGATCTACATTAATAATTATACATATATATATGTATGTTTTACAGTCATTGTCAACCCACCTTTTATCTTGATCTTCATTTTGTTTTTGTATGTATATATATATCATTGTATATGTGTATATATAAGTTTGATAAGTGGCTGTCTCGGCTGCTGTGTACTCACTTGTTGCACAGCAGCCATGTTGATGCCACATTATCGTCCTGTTTTTTTTTTAGTCCTCTTAATTTGTTTAACTTTTGATTCGATTTGCTTGAAATGCTGGAAACAATTTAATCAAAACTAAACTAAATGTATGGTGTATAAAACATATTTTAACTTGTTAACTAAACACTTGTAAATTAACAAACAAACAAAAACAACCAACCAAACGATCCAATGTGAAAATGGCAAAATATTGATTGAGTAATCAATTTACAATTGAATTGTATATGTATACATACACACACACACCACACACGCATATTTGTATAAAGTAACAAAACCAAAAAAAAGAAAAAAAAGGAAGAAACAAAACGTTTTTTGTACATTTTTTAAGACTTTTTCGCGACGCCTTATTCCAAAAAAAAATTAAAGAAAAAGAAACCAAAACCAACTAAACAAGAACAAATTTATAACGAATTTAAGATTTTATGATCGGTTTCGCCGAGTAACACACACAAACTTAAAAATATGGTAAACAAATATTAGAAAATTGGAAAATTTTTTGATTACATCCGATATATATATATATATTTTGTACACGGAACATTTCGTTGTTGTGTCGTTGTTGTCGTCGTCGTGCTTTTTGTATATGTATATATAAATGATAATGCAAATCGGAACATCATTAGGCATTTGTAATAATTGTGTAAATTCCCTACCTCACCTCCCTCCTATCACAATCCCCCTGACCCACACTCACCCTTACTACTACTATTACTAACAAACTCCTTGTCTAGCAATTGAAAGCATTTCAAGCAGGTTTCATCTTTTGTTCATAATTTTTGTATTTACTTTTAGTTATATTATATTTATATATATATATATATATATATGTATGTATATGTATTTGTATTCAACTGCCTGTCTCTAGAGCGCAATGCACTGATAATTTTAATTTTAAAAACATTTGTATTTAGATCTTCTCCTCAAGTTCTATATAAACTGAACAAATGGAAATATGCAAGCAGTAGAGATGCTTATTCTAGATTTTTATGAGAAATGTGTAAAATACACACACACACACACACCATATACCCAAACACATACACAAACATACATATATATATTTATGACTACAGAGTTAAGCAAACTCATTCATCTATATTTATATATATACAGATCTATCTATATACATAGATGGATATACATAAGTGTATTACACCTAATTTTCAACTTGGTCAACAAGAAGATTTTGACATAATAATTGTATATGTAGTAAAAGTAAAATGGCTTCAACAAAAAAAAAAGAAAAATCAAGAAAAACAAAATACTAAAACAAAATGAGATCTGCACATTGATACCAATTTTTTTGCACTTGTTTGAAATTGAAAATTCAAATGTAACGTATATGTGTAACGTAACGTAACGCATTTGTAACGCGTAATGTAAGCTAACAATTTGTTCAGCGAGAGAGTCTCAAAAAGCTATAGAAATTGTGTGGAAAACCAATTGATAACTTGATGCAAATTGTATTCGAAATTGTAATTAATTGAAAATGGCATTACATATATATATACATAACCAATATATTACACTATATAAATATATACATATATATATATATATATAATGAAAACGCATTGTAAACTAAGCTAAGAGAAATAATGCTAAAAAAAAAAAAAAACATAAAAACCATTTGTAATTTGTTGTAAAGAAGAACAATGAAAGCAGAATGCTTAAGAAAGCGAGCTCGATGTCAAGTAAATGAAAACTATAAATTATTAACATATAAATAAATATATATATATATACATACATATATACAAATACACACCACACACAAACACATATAAATATACATCATAATTACGTGAATAATTTGTAGTTACAAACGGCAAACACGCGAAGCAAAGGAATTACACTAAAATAAATCTACACAGAGATTTAAACACACTCATACACACACACACACACTCACGGATGGAGAGATACATTACGAATCGTTTAGTTTTGTAAAGCATTGAGAAATCGGCACAACATAATGATTTTTCCGATAATTAATCGAGCATTTGATTAAACCCAAAAGCGACCTATGCATTAGACTCTTATGTTTATTATACAGAACTACTTATATTTAATGCTAATTTCTTTGTGAAAAATAAAAACAACAAGAAACAAGTTTATTATGTAGCAAAAAAAAAAGTAAGAAAATTACAAAACGTTTTTCCTTTTGTTTTCCCCCAAATTGGTTTTGATATTCAGTTTCAGTTTGCTCCAATATCTCCAACATGAACTCCAAGTGGCTTCAATGGGAAGGCTGCGATGACAACAATTCGAACAAGAATCAAAATTTCATATACATAATGGCATATAGCATATACAAAAATACATACCTACAATACATATATATATATAATATATATATTTATATATATATATATATAATTCTAAACCTATAACCCTTCCAATATAATGAAAAAGAAACATCAGATACCGACAGTTCATACGCATTTGAGGCATCATTTTATACTGCGGCATTTTTATATACATATATATATATATATACATATATATCTAAAATGTATGGAGAGCAGGCTATAGCTGTCTATATAATAAATACCATATACATGATCCCTAAAACTATAAATACAAAAGAAAACGATAAACAAAAACAAAAAAACTTTTATAATGAGCAGAGCCAGTAAGTAAACGAACAATATTTTTTTATAAGCCTTGGCAAAGTGAAAATTTTAACCAAAATTATACATACCTACTAAATGGAAATACGATAATGAAAAGAGTCATCCATTTATCATACCCAAAATATTTCAACTAGTAGAATTTTTTCCAAAAATGAAAAACATGTAG
This sequence comes from Drosophila sturtevanti, assembly GCA_018150375.1. Lineage (NCBI taxonomy): Eukaryota > Metazoa > Arthropoda > Insecta > Diptera > Drosophilidae > Drosophila > Drosophila sturtevanti. The sequence goes on along the minus strand of JAECWJ010000527.1, from coordinate 2,619,316 downwards.
AAAGTGTAACGATACAAATACTTAGATTTTTACTTAAGCTGTACTTAAGTTCAGTTGGGCGTAGCATATAGAAAAGACACAGATAACAGGAAACAAGCTAAATATATACCAATATATATATATTTCAAAGTTGTATATAACACAGAAAATACAATACCAATGGCAACGGCTAAGAATTTGATTTAGGGCGAGTGGAATATTTGACATATAGAGACTAACTTTGGCTGGGTAAATACTTTGATTCATTTAGAATCTAAAAGGAAATAATAAAGGCATTAATTCTAGTTTTTCTAGTTCTAGTTCTATTTCTATTCCTATTTCTTTGATTTTCTTTCAATTTTCAATTCAGTTTTCTTATGATTTTTCACTCGTCCAACGGAAAGTTTGTAGAAAATATGGAAAAAAGGAGTGCGCCATCTCGACCAATACTAAGAAAATGAAAATTCATTGTATTTTGACAGCCTCCCCACCCCCCCATCCATAAGAAACCGCAGTTTTGCCACAAAAAAGAATAATAGAACATACACAAAAAAACAAAAAACCAACTTGAATTCAATTAACTAAATGAAAATAAATATATAAAATGAAAAAAAAGGAAAAAACCTTATTAGCCACATGAAAATGAAAAACTTGTAACTAAATACACTTCTACATATTTAATAAAAACAAAGATATTTAAAATGAAAAAAAAAACAAAGTTTCCTTTCCATTTGATCAATATTTAATACTTGGTTCACGTAGCATTAACTATTTACTTGCTTTTTTACAATTAAATATAAACTTAAATATTTAAAGATATTTATTTATAAAGAACTAGTTGACATAGAATTGTTCGACAGGAACATTCTTAAGTAACTGATTGGCCAATTTGCCAAACTCACTGGCCAATTTCTTTTGTAGCTGTGCCTGCATGGCCTCTAAGACGACTTGAGAGTTCTCACTCAAAAACAGATTGGTGGCTTCCACTTGAAAAATGAAAAATATATTTATAATGATGTAAAGTTGAGCTAGAAAAAATTATTTTTTACTTACATAATATGCGATTGTTGTTAAAGGCCCGTGATATGCTCATCTTGACATCTTTAACGTCCAGAACCAGACTCAAAGAATCAATGTGCAAATAGTTAACACCCTTAACTGCACGAATTGAAGTCTTTCCGGTCAGATCGGCGCTAACACCCTCGAAAACTGCATGGAAATCTCCACCACCCGAAGCTGGAATAATCAGTAGGACACCCGAACTCGTGTACTTGGCCTCAATTTTCAGTTTTGGCATTACAATGCGGGCCTTGAACGGTTCATCGTTTTCACTCAGCTTTAAAGATTTTACTTGGAAATTACTAGCGCCAAAAGCTTCCATATTTTTAAGAGTGATCTTGTAGCCCTGAGGGCCTTCAGTCAGCTGTAGGGACAGAGAATCCATTTTAAAAGGTTCCACCGATGGCAACTAAAACGAAAAGAGATAAAGTTAAGAAAAATAATTTTGGCCGTTAGACTTTTCGATTTTTGAATCTAACAGAATTCAGCTTATCCGATACCTATCGCATGTGTCTAGCTTGATCAGAACTAGGCTAGCAGTCTGGCCACACTGTTAGTTTTATTTTACCGGTCAACGAACGCCTTCGCTTCGCAATTGATTTTTATTTGTGATATAAAAGTTTTGAAAGTTTATAAAAATGCAAAGAAATTAGATCGAAAAGTAATAAAAGCAACCGACATTATAATTATTATCTAATTATATTCAGTGCAACTTCTTTTTCAGAATTTTGCAAAACTTTTTTTGTACGGGCGCAAAAAAATATGTGAGACTGCCGCGGCCGCAAAAGGATAGATAAGCAAGAAAGAGACAGAAAGTGAAAGCATTCGTGTGCGCGTGTGAGATCGTAGCTTACCCTTGTGTAAAGCAATTCAAAGTGATTTTTTTTGTTGTTTTTTATGTGTGAATAGTAATATGGAGAAATGGAAGATAAATATGCCAACGAAGAATGAAACTAAACGGTAAGTACCTAATGATAAAGTTTCTTAATTTATATGCATACTACATATGTATACATATTTCTCAAATAATATGGCATAACAAAACGGTAATTAAGTTCATCTTTCTACGTCACATAACAAAGGCACCATATTAAAGGGGAGTTTTCTTTTAAAGGCTGTATATAATAAATTTGTATTGACTTTGGCCCACTGTACTGCAGACATGTTTCCGCTATTACCAGTCACAAAGAGTTGAGTGGAATTATGCAAGACACACGACCTCCTGTTCGCCTAGCCCATTGACTTCCATTTGGAATTATCGAATTTTCCATTTGCCAATTTTCTTAGTAAATTTATGCAACTTTCTCCTTCCTATATGTATGTACATACATAAGGCTAACAATTAGTGTTAGTATGTACGTACCTGTATTTCCGGTATACCACTGGCCAAATATGGTTTTAAGTGTTCCACTGCACCAATAAAGCAGTCAACCAATTTGGGATCATCTCGACGACATTGCTTAATATAAGCAGCTGAAAGAAGACAACAACAACATGAAAGAAAAGTCAATAAATTATTTACCAAAAACACTTTAACTATGTAAATAACATTTGAATAGCAGCAATTAAATTCCCCTTCCCCATTCCATTCCATTCCTGTAAAGTTCAATGACTCCCTCTCTTAAATAATCACACAACTCACAACCAGATGACCTTCTCACCAGATCTGATAATTTTTTTATCTTGCTTGGAGGACAAGGACAAGGTCAGACAGTCTTCTGTCTATCTGTAAATGCAACTTTAAGAATTCAATTCTGACCGCATAACCGACATAAATTATGATCATTATCATTATCTTTTCCATTCAAAGATCGTTAAGGCATACTTAAATAATAATAAAAATGAAAAAAAATTCAAGTTGAAGGTTATATTAAGCAGCTACTCATTAGCTATGGATTTAGTTCAAAGTTTGCATTTTGACCATTTTTTTCAAATATTGATTGTTGTTGTTGTTGTTGTTATCTTAGATGCGGAAGAGAATAACGTATTGTTGTTGTTGTTTCAATATTTAATAGGTAAAAAACTGTGTCAGCAAGTGCAATTAACACTTTTTGGTATAAAAAAAATATTAATGAATATAAATTAGCAAGCAACTTGACATTAGATAAGAAAACGTCGTAAGAAATATATGTACATATACATAAATATATATATATGTAAATATATATATATACATACATGTATATGGTTGATTGATTTTGTTACTAAAGTGAGAATTATAATATTTTTGATTTACATATATGTATATATACGAATGTGAAATACCCTTAACGAAAAATCAAAAACAAAAATTCTTACGGGCATCAGCCTGGATTGGCAAGAACAATTGCACTATAACCACAAGACACAGATATTTCAACATTATAAATTTATTATATCACACTTGGATCGTTTTATTTATTTCTTTTCTTTTTGAATTTTTGGTCTTATAATGCGCGCGTCCGTCAATGTGAAGCTGAGAATTAAAACTGCGAGCCAGTCTCAGGTTTTGCTTGGATTTTAAAGCCACCGATCCACACTGACACCGATGACAGATGGAAAAAACTCTGATGAGGAGATGAGAAGTGGAGGAACAGAGCTTCGGTGTGTGGTGTGGTGTGGTGTAATTTTACTGACTTTAGTTACTGTCTAAAGGTCTGTCTGTCTGTCTGTCTGTCCGTCTCTCTCTGTCTGCCTCTTTGCCGCCTGTCGCCTGTTTCTCCTCTTCAACTGTTGCTTCTGTTTCTGGCTTATGGATTTTGCATTTTGTTTACCCATTTGCCGAGTACCATAAAAAGTAATTAAGCAATTTTGGGAGGAAAAAAAAAAATACAAATTTCGCAATAGACTGTAAATTTTTTTGAAGCTGTTAAAAATTTCAGAACTTTGGCAAGTTGTTGTCTGTCCGTTATTGTTTATTTGTCTAACAATTTTTGGCCATGATGTGCAGAATTCACACGAAAATCAATTGAATTTTTCATTACCTTTACGATCAAAGAACGAGAGTTATTATTAATTTGGCTTTGACCATACATATATTAATAATTGATGTAAGAACTTTATATATGTATTATAGATCCATAAATCAATGACATAATAATTACATTTTCAGCACTTAAATCGCATTGTTTATTAACCAACTGTAGGGTCTATCATTATTATTATTATTATTACGTTTTAACCTTGCCTTAATTTACCATTTTATTCATTTCTTGGAACGAGAACGAGGTAAGTGAGTCGAATAACTCAAAACTATGTACTCGATTCGAAAAATCTAGTTTGCAAAAAGAACAGAAATGAAACAAAAGATACAACGACCACACACAGACAGACACACACACACACACACACATACATACAAGTTGACATTAGTTTTAAATGGAATTCATTCTAATCTAATTACCACCTTAAGAATATAATCAGATCTCCTCTCAGATATATGTTGAACTAATGATAGATCTAAATGATACCCTGTAATTGTAGTAGATAATAATATAAAGTAGAAAATTAATTTAAATATTGAAAGTAAACTATGTATGTACATAAATTATTTTAAATTGAAATTATTATTCCATTAAGGATCCCTTTTCTAGTTAAAAATGTTTAAAGTTAATTATAATTCAATGTAAGTAGGTAATCGATTAGATTATCTTAATGAATTGAATTATAATTGATTTATTAACTTATAAAATCTAAACTAAATGTAGATTAATAGTTAATATGATTAGGTCATTAATATCCATATAAAAATTATATAATATGGTAGATCAATAAATCTATATATGTAATATATAGCTTAACTGGTTAAATCTCTGACTATTGGCTAGGAAGTTGAGTTATATAAGAATTGCTAATATCAAATTATTCAAATATTATTCTCAAGCTTATTTTTGTGACTAAGCTCAACTTGGCGCGTGTCTTAAATGATTGAAGTTTTTAACTTGTATTAATTTGCTAAAGTCAATTAGTATGTATACTATATATACATACAGTGTAAAGCAATTAGAGAGATGTAATAGGTAATCCCAAAGCAATGGGAAGATATCTATACGCACATATATATATTTTGACAGACAATTGAACTGTGGCCCTGAATAAGATGAATGGGGAAGTGTGGTTAATAATAGTGTTAGCATTCGAATGGGGGAGTGGTGTTACGGGAGGGGCGGGGGGTCTTATAAAGTACTATAGTTATTTGCCATACAAAGTCTCTTTGCTGTATTCTAAAGATTTTGTTGACATGTTTAGCACATAAAAGAAATACTTAAACGTATTTATAACAAAAAAGAATCTCAAATAGACAATAGGCAAAAGATGTGGGAAGCGAATAGTTTTAATCACATTGTTTTATAAATTCTATTTGTTATTCCAACCATTTTTTAAATCATTTCAAATGTGGAATGGAGGGGAGTGGAGGGGAGGGGGAGGGTAAAGGTTGCTTTCCCAGAACTTACCGACGAAGTATAAAAAAATATTAAATAATGTAATAAATCCTATTATCAAGATGAGTTGACGACTTCATAAAGTACAAAATTAGAAAAGAAAGATAGAGGAAAGGAAAAACAACTTTTATACATGAATTACCCTTTTTTTTATTTAGAAAATAATTAATACTTTTTATTGCCTTTTTAATGGCCCAAAACTAATGTCAGAAATATGACTGGAAACAAGTTCTAAGAAATTTGCATAACTCAAAACAAAAAAAAAAAAAAGATGTCTGGTTGAGAACTTTTAAGCCACTTTAAAGATTCACTTTCGATACGGGGAGGAGGAACTAGTTTTTAGTTTAAGATCAGAAATGCATTCAGGTTTTTGTGGTTTCCATATGATTGAATTTAATTCATATTTTTGAGAAATTAATCAAGGTCGAATACTAAGGTAAAACCTATAAAAGGGATTTGCGCCATTTATGTTGTTGACCAAATAACCTTGGCCCTGAATTGAGTCACTGGCACAAAGCCAATAAAAAGATGAAAATGTTTACAAAGTGTATAGCGGAACAGGACATGGGTGGAACCAAGAGGATAATGTTAAAATGAAGTGAATGAAAGATTTAGTATAACAATTAAATAAGGAGGTCTTCATAGTAACGAAAGAAAGGGAAACTGAAACTAAGAGATTTAATTCTAAACTAAAATATTCGGAATCGAATAAAGCATTTAAATAGAATAAAGTCTTGGATATAGATATATCGTCCTAAAAGCCACCTATAACAAGTAATTTCATTCTGCATCCCAAAAGGCAGCAATAAAATTTGTTGTCCCCTAAAAGTATGCTACAGCTTAAAACACATGTAAAATACGATATAAAATTCGAGTTCATCATAAGTATAACAACTTTTCGATGCCTAAATTAGCATTTTAGTTGATTTTCTAAACGGTGGAAAATATTATACATATACACATACGTATACATATATTTATATATTGTTCATATTAAAAAACGAGACAAAAAAACACTGCTTGAAAATTGTTACCTCCTCCGCCTCTCAGACTCAGAAATTAAAATGCATGACATGCAACTGAAGAACAAAACAAAAATTATTCGTTGAAAACAAATTTATTTCGATTACAGCTTTTCTTATTTTGGGGACTTGCCAATGAGAAAGAGTAGGAGATGGTTCAATAAAATACAAAAAAAAAAATGCCATAAATATAAATGATTTATTAAGGTTAAGAGCAAAATGTTGAAAGTTCAATGAAATGAATTGGCCAAGATATATGTATGTATATGTGTATATATGCAAAACGTTTTCTTGCTAACAAATCGACACGAACTAAAACACTAAGCCCCATTTGACCTTTTGCCTTAAGCCCTCTTTTAGCCCATAGAAGAGGAAAAAGAAGAAGCCCATTTTCCTCCATGCAGAACAAGAATCTTTAAATTGGCCAAGGCCCAAAGTCGTTGGCTGGGCACACATACATGCATACATGCATATAATAGCGGGAGGAGTAGTGGGTGTGAGTGTAAGATAAGCTAAAGAAAAGACAAAGATTATAAAAAAATACCGGCTAAAGAATGGCTAATGAACCACTTGTCAAATGATAAATGCCGGGCCTCATTATAGAGTAAGTTTTTCTTTCTTTGTTGTTGTACTGTAAGATGATCCCAGTGTGCCTAGGATGAACTTAACCTTCAGACTAAAACCAACCCAACCCAGCCCAAATGAAATGAAAATAACCCAAGCCAGAGAGAATATGCCGACGACCTGTCTACGACAGCTTGAGCGGGGTGTGGCAAAAGGCCTTTTGTTACCGTCTTGCCTTTCCGCCTTTCCAGTCATCTCTCTTTCTCTTGGCATTTTTTACGTTTCTTTTTGTTGGTTGGCGGCAGTGGCAAATGCATTTTGCCACTGCCAACGTTATTCGTCCCAACTTCTTGGTTAAAATGGCTTGGTCCAACGCATTGCTGGCTCATTCCTCGACCAAGTCGCGTGAAAGTTGGACGCAACAAAGTGTAAGCGCAAAGAAAGCAGTTGAAAAATAATAATAATAAAGTAAAAACAGAAAAAAAGAGTTAAACATTTTGTGTAATTCTGGTTCTTACCTACGGCGAGGAGAACGAAAGACAACAATTCAAAGAATCCAAACAAAGCAACGTTTTCGACTGGTTTATTGGGCCGTCCATGTCGTCATTTGACCCACTTTTTTAAAAGCCCAAATGAATTTCCGTTTTAAGATTTTTGGTTTCAAAGTGAAATTCATGGAATTCATTCATTTCGTCGTATATTCCCGTACTCAACGAAATATTCTTCTTTTCCCCTTCCACCCTTCCCCCATTCTCCATTCCCCATTCTCCAATTTCCATTTCGCTTTCGCTCATAAACAGATATCGCACACAAACGTCATTGGATAGAAAAAATTAGCATAAAACTAACCAACTAAAAAACGTAAACGTGCTAATAAATTATGAAATTTTGACAAAGCGAGAAGAAAGATGGAAAGAAGGAAAGAAAGAAATGGAAAAAAAGTGAAACACTAAGAAACTAACATATTTATTTATATTATTTTGCAACTTGTACTTTCATTTAGACAAATCGCAGCAACAGAGACAACGACAACCAAACCAAGAAGATCCAAATATGTACCAAAAATTTGCATTCAATTTGCTATTACTGGCCACTTCGTTGGGCGCCATTTTGGCCCAGGAACAGCGTAAGTAAATTATACTAAATCGGCACACAAAAAAAAAGATATATAAATTGTTATAGCTTTCTTTATTACATCAATAGACAATCACGTCCAAATGAAACTATTTTTGGCTTAAATAATTTATCAAATTTGGTTTAAATTAAACCAAAAAATAATATGAAAACGTGCCCTGGCAACAACGAAAGTTCCACATAGACAGAGAAAAAATAGCGTATAATTGCTTCATTATTTCCCAGAATCAAATGGCATAAAGAACATTAAAAGAAACCCCCTTGAACTAGTTCTATTAAAAGGTATCATCTATGTATGTACATATATATAGAAGAACAGAAGATGATGATCAGCATTTGGATGACAAAACAAAAAATTAGTTTGCACATCTTTTTTCGCGTAATGAAAAACGGCTGCCTTTTAACTATTTAAAGATAAGATCCGAAACGAAAAAAAAAAAACAAATTATTGCCTTGATCATCTGTAAAGAAATTTATGTGGCCTTAAAATTTCAATATGTTTAATTACCAAAAAGAACGTGCCAACAGAGAATGGAAATGATGTCTCAATGAATTGACCAAATGTCTGAACATCTGATGGAAAGAAAAAAGTCTAAAAAAAAGTTCGTTTCTTTTTCTTTATTTTAAATCAGAATCTGTTGCATTTGGCATATAATTAAAAGGAGTTTAAACCATGTTTATTTAATATGGTATTTTTTTTTTTATTTTATGTTCAGTTTGACATGTTTATGAACCCGACAATAAACTTTATTATTATTTTCGTTCACTCGAGAGAGAATAAAACATGTTTAGGTCTAAAAGCATGAGATAATTGTAAACTTGAACCCAACAGCAGAAGATCAGGCTAAAATTGCAATAAATGTAAAATAATAATAACAAAAAAAAACTCCAACAACAGCAACAACTCTAATTTCCATTGTAGTAGTAAAACAATGTACATACATACATCAATTAGAAAGCATTGCGGGCAAAATAAAAACAAAAAACAACAAGGAAATATTATATTTATTTTCACACGGATTTTCTCACTCTCTTACTCTCTCTCTCTCTCTTTGGTTTGGTTTTTAGCTTACTATCTGCAACAATGCCCCAGAGATGAATCGCTGATCAATGACTGTCTACGTGAGAGTGGCAACAAATTGGTTCATTATCTGCAAAAAGGTGTACCCGAGTTGGATATATACGAGGTAAGTTTTATACATATATTTCCCATATACATATACATATACATACATACATCTATGTATTGTAAAATTTCTTTTTTTCATCTCAATCTTAATCTGTAGATCGAACCAGTGGTAATTGATGAAATTGGCATTGTTCTTGGCAGTGGTCCAGATGGCTATCGTGCCCTCTTCCGTAATATTCAGGCTTATGGTGTGAGCAATATAACAGTCACCAATGTGCGGTAAGTCATTAAGATCTCAAGTACGTTAGTACCCAGATAGAGGAACTTTGTTCACTGCCTGCTGAATGTCTCATAAAGTCGTGACAAATGGGGTGGGGAGGGGAGGGGATGAAGAAGATGAAGAAAAATGTCAAAATGCTTTGAACTTGCGAACAGCTAACCCCAAGCGGAAATTGTGTTTATGCGGATTAATACGCTTTCTGAAACGAATACAACATATAAACACTTTATGTAGGAATAGAAAATATTATCATCGAATGTATAGATACATACATAGATATATTAACTTTAAAGACAAGTTTTATATACATATGTAGAATACATAGTTGTTTACACAATCAGCAAGTTAGCAATCTTCGTCTCAGGTGGAATATTATGTCAAGTATTTTCTTATTTTCTTACTTGCTAAACGTTCAACAACAATTACCATTCATTCATTTTATACGTTTGTCAATTCAGCAAATCAAAACTATATACACAGGCACGCGATGATCATTATGATCAGCTAGCGGACCAACTAACTAACTAACTAACTGACTATCTAACAAACATTGTCATCGTATTTTAATGAATGCAATTTTAGTGTAACTTGTTGTCAATTCATTTTGTTTACTAACTAAATGCTGATGCTGTTATTATGACCCTTGTCAGAGTTTTTTTTTTTTCACTTTAAAGTTTCATAATCTTAAACTGTATATTAAACATTTAGTACTTTGGGCCGCGAATCATTGATTGACTTAATTAAATTATTAAGCATATATTGCAGTAATTGATTAGCATAATTCAACACAATTGTCAATGGGTTTTTTTTTTTATTTATCTCTCTCCCCCCACCCTAATCGTTAAATTGTGTGTAATTGCCCCCGTTGGAATATTATTCTTGGGAGTTATAAATAAATATTGTAAAATCTTTGCTATAACTTAATATGGGTTATTACAAATTGCTTAGAATTAAATTAAACCATTTTCATAGAATTGTAAATATCAGTTAATATATTTGTAATTACTACGATAAATGAAAATAAGGGAAATCTATCTAAATCTATTATAAACCTGTGGCACGTGTGGAAGAATTGCTTATCGAATCTACAGCCTTTCAATAGGATTATTAAAAATCTTAGTACCCATTTTGGGAAATTAATTAATACACATATTTAATTCATTTAATTTTCATTTTCATTTCTTGTTTTCGTAAATTTTGCTATGGCAAATTTGAATCATTATGTCTTCCGCTTTACATATCCCCCAATTTTTGATCAAGTTTTAACAGTTTCCTCTGCTAACATATAGAAGTATCTATTGACCCAGTCCCCCACCTTGAGCCACTTAAATTTAAATTATGCAATAGCAACTTAACTTTCCGGTATTCGGTCGGTCGATACTGAACAAGATAGAACTAATGTGCTGTTGGCCATCTCAAGATACTTCAACACACAAAAAAAAAAAAAAAAAAAACGAAACATGACTATAAAAAGTGTATAAGAACCAAATGGTCGGAACCGATCGATGACCAAGAAACGAATGCAAAATGTATGTCAACGCGATTCTCTATGTCAAAAGTAAATAGTGAATTTATATATCGGTTTGGGCGTCCATTGCAGCCGGTTTTCCCAGCTTAGTTTCTATTTCTGTTTCATTCCAAATTCAAATATCAATTTTATTATTTGGCAACTGTCTGTCTGTCATCTGGTCGTCATGAAGGTCGACTATTGGTTACTTACTTATAGATTATGGATTTTACACAGATTTCTGGCGATTTCTTAGACAAAATTTTGTAATAGCCAAATTGAAGGTTAACCGATACCGCCATGGATAATGACATTGAAATATGCTGAAGATTGAGAGAGAGAGAGGGAGGGAGGGAGAGAGAGAGAGACAAAAAACCCAACTCATATTCAATGTGACATTGTGATTATTGCAAAGATTATTGAATTGTCATTGCCAATGCCATTAATATTATCAATTGCATATTCTATTCTGCCACCTACCAGCTCCGACTTGGATTCACTGCAGTTCCAGCTAACGTGCGAGATACCCCGCATACGCGTCAAGGCCCAATATCGTTCCACAGGTGTTTTGATCTTGGTGAAGGCCTCCGGAGCAGGGGATTACTGGGGAGAATATGGTGAGTGAGGCATTTACAACAAAAATGAAGATTATAGTATAATCATCTATTAATTTATCAAATCCATTTTAATTTCTAGAGGGAGTTAAGGCCAAGATCTATTTTAAGGCTTTGGCCAATGAGGGACCAGATGGACGGACATATCTGACCACAGATGCTGTTAAAATGGATTTCAATGTCAAGGACATACAAATGGGTGTGGATAATATAGCCAATGGCAATTCGGTGATACGTAAGTTGAAATTAAAATATATATAATAATAAAGAATTTCAATTTAAGTCATCATTTTACTATGTCACACCCCCCCACAGAGGCGGCTTTAAATCTGTTTATCAATTCAAATTCCCAAGAGCTACTAAAGGAAATGAAACCGGCCCTAAGGACCAAACTAACACTGGTCATACGCAATTTTATGGATCGTATATTTGCCAAAATTCCTCTAGATGAATGGATCAATTTAAATTAGATCCATATGTGTAGATATATGAAATATATATATATATATATATATATATATATATATATATATAAATTATTAGTTGTCCTATTTAAGTTTCTAATTTATTGCACACAATTCAAGCTAATAAACTAATTATATAAAGTTCATATAAAGATATACATGTATGTGGGATATGTATGTTTGTATATATACTATACCATACCATACCATACCATACCATATCATATCATAGTATACTATACCATATAATAGATATCCGCCATGTGGGGGTGTTGACTTTGCTTTGCCGTTGATTTATCGTTATGGTTAGCTACTTATTTAATACACAACTGCGTAACCTGTTTTGTTTCGGGTTCATATATTATAAGAATTATTGTGCACATTAAAAAAGGTATTAGACAACGGAATAAGCTAAGGTTATCATTAGATGCACGTTATAACTGCGTTTTTTGACATGCAAATCCGAAGGCCTCCTCATCCTTCTACACCTCCTCCTCCTCCTCTCTCTATCTCTCTATATGTGAATGAATGAATGAAAAATGTTAGAGGCAAACACCATCCGATATATTGACTGATTATAATTGATATTATAAAGATGACAGATTTTCACGTAGCTATAGATAGATATATAAAACAGAAATCAAAATTATTTTCCATTGACCCAAGCAAAAAGCTTTAATAATTAGTTAGCTATCCAAACAAGATCATATAGATTGAGATAATCATCACTTGAATCAAAATATATATTCCAATAACAAGACTCCCCCCCATTGGTATGTCAACAAAAATAAGTAATTAGTAAATATCATCTTGTTAATTCCAATTAAAGGCTCATTTCTACTGTCATGTTCTAGTACACAAAATAAATTGCATGTTGTTTTCGTTGTTTAACCGTTTCCTTCCCTGCAAACACAAAAAAATACAAAATACAAAATTAACAATGGCATTGAACCATGACATAGCCGAGTACAACCCACATGCTACTCCGAAGGGTTACATCTTCTAGCATCATCCCACAAAATGACATAAGTCATCACCAATCTCCAGTCTCCAGTCATTGTCAAACTCAACAGATTGTCATCGACAAACGACTTATCAAATAATTGCAATAAGCACGAAAACCTACCCCCCCCCATCCCGCTCCCCCTTCCCCTTTCCCCAACCAGTTTCCCAAACACCCTAAATAATAAAAATGAACCAAAACCAAAGACAACTAAACACAAAAGTAAACATTTTCTTATGAAAATTTTGACCTGGGAAAACTTCCCTATGCAACTTCGATATGCAAATATCGATAAAGTGCCACATTCCCTCACATTAAGCATATGTATATACATATATGGGTAAATCATTAGAATTATACAAATTATTGATTCTTATAATCATCTGGGTAACTCTCACTCACTCCCTTTCTCACACACACACACACATACTCCCACACATGCACACACATCTTGATATCGCAAGTCGTTTGGGGTTCTACCAATCTCTGGGTTGGGTTTAGCATACCCGACCGTCCCGTCCGTCTACTGTACCATGTAAATCGTAGAGTTAACTTTTTTTTTTTGCTATATAAATGGCAACGAGTCGACAGTTTTGCATTCAGTACGATTCGTCGACGGTTACCTTAAACAACAATATCAACAACTTTGACAGCGACTAAAGGCAGCAGCACGAGAGAACTTTGTGAGTTACGGCCTTCAGTTGATGTTGCAAAAGGCATACAAAACATAAAATACAAAATACTTAACAAAAAAAAAAAAAAAAAAAAAAAAAAAAGATCATAAACAGTTGAACGAATCTTTGACCAAATTAACTCTGCTATAAAATTTTAAATTGTGCAAGTTGAACAACAAAAATATAAACTAGAAAATAATTTAAAAAATAAAAATAGAACTTTGGTGTTAGATGTTAAAACGAAACATTAAAAAAGTCGAGAAAACAAATGGAAAACAAAATCTTAAAATAGAATAATTAGAAACACGATACCTTTAAATCCTTTCAAAAATATTTCCAATTTTCTATTTGTGAAATGGAACTATAAAAAAGGATTTCGTTTAAAAACTTTCTCTTCAATTAGTTTACAAAAAAATCCGTAAATTATATGGAAATTAATCCGTCTGATTGTAACCAATGTGAGATCGCATTAATGAACAATGTTATTCAATTATTTTACATGCAAATTGACCAAATGGCTACACCCTTCATTTATAACTCTGACAACTCCGACGCCCTTTTATAATGCCTATAATCAAGATTCTAGAGATGACTCTACAATTTACTAAGGGTGGGGGGAGGAGACAAAATTAATGATCTTTGACAGAACAATAGAATATTATGTGACGTCAATAGTGAAATGAATTTAAAAAAAGGAAGAAAAAATTCAATTATACTAATTAGATTTTAACACATTTTACAGAAAGATGAATTCGCAAATTATTGTAGCAGTTTTTTTGATGTGCTTCATGGGCATCACTTTGGCTAGCAATATGCGTAAGTAACCAACCGGATATCTACATCTATATCTTCTATCTAACTAGTATAATAATAAAATTTATCCTCCACACCAGCTGACTATATTAAAGTTTGTCATCGCCATGATCCCGAACTGTCCAAATGTTTGAAGAATAGTGTTCACAGTTTACGTCCCTATTTGGCCAAGGGTATCAAGGAATTGAATTTGCCACCACTGGAACCACTTTATATTGGTGATCTTAATATCATGGATGGCTCTGCTGGTATTACGGTTCTAGCCAAGAAATTGAATATTCTTGGTGCCTCAAATTTTGAGATTACCAAGTTGCGTGCATCGATACCAAATCAACGATTCGATTTCGAGTTGATTTTGCCTCATTTACAGGGGGAGGGTATTTATGAAATTAATGGCAATATCTTGGCATTGCCGATTAAGGGAAAAGGTCCATTTACTGGAAATTTCACCAACTTTATTGCCTATGTGAAAGTTACTTATGATGTGAAGAATATCAACGATTTGGATTATCTGCATGTTAAGGAGTTCGCTCTGAAGATCCGTACTGGCAAGGGATATCTGAAATTGGAGAATCTCTTTAATGGCGATAAAGTTTTGGGTGATGTGATTAATGAGACCATCAATCAGAACTTTGAACTGTTCACTAATGAGGTAATTGCTCCTATTGCTCGTGCTTTGCAGGAGAAGTTCTTAGTCATTACCACCAAAATTCTAGAGAATTTCACCTACAACGAACTGTTCCCTGTTTAAGTTGTCAACAATAATATTTTGCTCAAACAATTAGTACTAAGTTTGTGATACACTTGATTTCTTTAAAATAATTAGTTTAAAAATTGTTGCATTAATACATATACCTGAATTGAATATCTAACGGATTCCAACAATTAAAATAAGGCGCCTAACAAGGTGACCAGAATATAAAATCCACCCAGTATTCGTTAACGTTGCCCCCTATTTTAACGTGCTCCCGAATGATGCTGTAAATTAACAGCTCAAAAATGACAATTGGGATGTTATTGGGTTTGAAATAATTTACCTTTTAGTCAGGGGAAATAAAAAGTAAATGCCAATAAAAAGTAAATTCCAGAAATATTGTTTATAACGTAGCAGCCGCCAATGACAGCAGTTCCAGTAACCAGTTCCTGATTTATATGACTGGGAGGCTCGGCAACCCTTAAGTTGCATACAATTGACGAGTAAACTAGTGCAAATGTCTAAAAACGACTCGCATTTGAGGTCAGTTTTACTCTTCAATTGGCTGTGAAACAAGAATATATTCATAATAAATTATTAAATCGGAAATGAGTCTCCCAGTTGTGCAACATTTAAAAACACATTGATATTTTGTTTATTTTAAGAATACCACTCTCGAAAACATATCGATAACTTCGATTATTCGATATCGTGAGTGGTGTGTTTACTTCTCTGTCGAATATATTCGATTTTCCATCAAATTGTCAATCGATGTGTAAAAAAAAAAGAATTTCATTTTAATTTTTTCGAAAATCAGTCTGTTTATCCATTAAAACAATACAATCAGAAAAAGCGCATTGCTAGAACGTTCTGATAACATTGCACACGAAGCGAAGTGATAGAAAGCGTTATAGAAACATGTCAACCCCCGCTCGCAGACGTCTTATGAGAGATTTTAAAAGGTAAGTGCAAAAAGAAAAAGGAAGGCGAAAAAGAAAAAAAAAAACGCAAAGTACACACACTTTGAGACTTCGTCGGGTAGTCGTGCCTGGTGCTGGTGGGCCCCTGGCCCCAACCCCCTCGTCATGAAACAGTCTCGTGGCTCGTGTATGAAATGGAGAAACCTGGGACTGACTGTGCACTATAGGGCAGAAGAGGGGGGTGCTGCTGCTGTCCAATACATATGCAGAAACATATGTATCATTTTATATGTGTAGTGAGTGCGTATGTGTGTGTGTCTATGGCGTGGAAGCTCGCGCAGCCAAAATAATCCAATGTATGTATTTAAATACATATGTGTGTGTGTCTTTCCATGTATGTGAGGTTGTGTGTGAGTGATTTTTCTTTTATTTTTCTTGTTTTTGTTTTAATAATTATGCTTTTTCTTGTCTTTGACACTTGACTTTGATGTGGAACCCAAAGAAATAGGTAAAAACGGAAAAGCAACAATAGAAAAATTGCTTCTTTTTCGAATTTGCAAATTGCGTCGCAGACAAAAAAACCATTTGAAAAACAACAAAACGAAAAGAGAGGAAAAAAAATCAAATTCGTTGTTTCTGCTTTTTTTTTTTGTTAATGTTTGTTGACTCAACGGCAGAAGCAGAGGAGAGCAGCTGCGAAAAGCAAAAGCAAAGTTTCTTTCATTCGCATCCTGGTTACGCTCTCTCTCACTCTCTCTCTTGCTCGCGCTACTGTTTAGCTCTTATTTCGACTGTTTTTTCTTTCTGCCTCTGTCTATCTCTTTTCCACTCGTTGCATTGTATGATAACTTTCCCATTGAAATTTCATTAAACGTTTAAATTGATTTTAGTCAAAATGAAATTTTTTACGATTGCATAAACAACTTTTCAGACCGCCCACCTCTGGTCACCCCATTCCTCCTTAATATTGGATGCACTTGAAAAAATGTCAAGGCTACACGCTGAGTGGGGTAATTAACCCCCTCACCTACCACCCACCACCCAGCACCTGCCACTCTTTTCTTTTATTCCTTTTATCAATGTTAATTTATCTTTTGGCATTTCACATTTTGTCTTTTGTTTTGCTTTGGGTGTTTGTTGTTGTTTAATCGATGATTTCATTTCAATTTCTTTGGTTTGAAGGGCGCGGCTTATGATGGGGCTGGCTTGTTGAACGCGCGCTCCCCTGACCTCAATTCCTTTTGCTGTTGGCTTTTCTTGGGCTCCGACAACAATTCCGTGCCAATAGACAATCTTCAATAATTCAATGAAAATATTACGCCAAATGTAAACAACAACTAAGCGTAGTATATAAATATACATATGTATATATAATCATTGGAATATAAATGTATTTATTTTCCTTAAGCACGTTGAACTGTAAACGATGAGACATTGATGATAATGCAGATTCACAAAAACATGACACATGTTCTTTTAAATATCTATGTATGAATGTATAAACAAGTCTACATATGTATGTATATTACTCATCATCAGTTTGAATGATCTTATGAAATGATGTTCCATAAAGTGAAAAGAAAAAAACAAGTGTATAAGTGTGCAACGCAATTGCAACTATTATGGTCAAACAATTAGTGTGATTAATAGATATCTTCCTGATGGCCATTAAAGCGTAAAATTTACACTACCTAAAAGCATTTGTCTTTAAGAAAAATATAAACTAAATAGAGCAGCACTACCAGGATGGGCACATTTTCATTTCCGTTTCCATAATAACCTGTTCACATTGCGTAAAATGTATCTGGAACTTTCCATTTGAGAAAGATTTTAGAATTTCTATTTTCGCCTTCTTTTTATTATAAATACATTTGATAATTGTTAAAATAAATTTTCTTATTGGATTTCATACCTTTTACGTTTTTCAGACTTCAGGAAGATCCACCAACGGGTGTTTCAGGTGCGCCAACAGATAATAATATTATGATATGGAATGCTGTGATTTTTGGTCCACACGATACACCATTCGAAGATGGTACCTTTAAGTTAACCATAGAATTTACGGAAGAATACCCAAATAAACCGCCAACAGTTCGATTCGTATCGAAAGTATTTCATCCGAATGTGTATGCAGATGGTGGCATATGCCTGGATATATTGCAAAACCGCTGGAGTCCCACATACGATGTGTCAGCCATTTTAACATCTATACAGGTAAGAGAAATCGGAGAAAAGTAGCAAGGGAATATATGTATATATGTAAGTATATACATGTATACGGAGTGATTTTGAGATCACAAGTAAACGTGGAGATTATAAAAGCTTATTATTCGTAGACTAATTCAATTTTTATTATTGTTCTATATATGTATGATTATTGGCCCAAAATTGGGACTAATTAGTTTTATGAGCGGAATTTAATCGAACTCGATCAATTTAAACATTGTTCTCTTAACTGATCAGAAATATACACATGATTGATATAGATTGTGCTGCTTAGATAAAGGTCTTAAATTCTATATAAAAAATTTACAAAGGAAATTTATAGTATTATAGTATTAATTATAAATTTATAGATCTTGTTATTGTAAGTTTCCGACATATTGTTATATATGATATATTATTTAACATGATTTTACGTAATTTAAACTTTTTAGTATACATAGATTCTGTTCTATTGGATGATCTAACTGTTCATGCTGTTAAGGTATATACATACATAAGATTTTGATATGAAGATTCGAGAACTCTATATATAGAAGCTTATAATATATAAATATGCTTGTCTCTACATTTTATTTACTTTTTGCAACGTTTCGAAATACTGATTTTCAAAACTATAAGTTAAATATTTATTTTTCATCAGCATTAATTAATGCTTTACATCTTAATTATAAAGCTTTATTCCGATAAAATTAGTTAGAAATTCTTTTTAGATAATTGATGGAAATGATTTTTTGATAGAAGTTTAAGAAGTTGTCCAAGGTACAAGGTATTGCCACTACACCTGCTGTGTGATTATCTACCAAGTTTGAATGAGATCGGATAATGGTTATTGATTCTATCAATAAAACAAATCTTCAGTACAATCAATTTAATTCAGTCAAATAGAACACACATAGAGATACACAGATTGAATCACACTTAGAGTGTGAAAGAGAGACAGACAGAGCCACAAGCAACTGCATTGTGCACTTGCAGAAAACGAAATATGAAAGAATGAGACGACCAGAGTGCTAGCTATTAATGTCGAAATAGCGGCCTGCCGAGGCTTTCGCTTGATGGTGTAAAAGGTTGAGGTGAGGCTTAGAAACACGATTTTAGGACGCAGGTTCAAATCCTGTGCGTGACAAAATGATATATCATTTTTTTTTCCACTTAATTTAACATGCAGCACCTTGGGAAGTTAATTTCTTTGACATTTGTAAATTAATTATTAATATATTATCATTTTTAATTATTGCAGTCATTGCTGAGCGATCCCAATCCCAATTCACCGGCCAATTCAACTGCCGCTCAATTGTATAAGGAGAATCGTCGCGAGTATGAGAAGCGTGTGAAAGCTTGCGTTGAGCAAAGTTTCATCGATTAGCCATGCGCCCACTTGAGGAACAGCAAGAACAGAAGCAGCAAACACCATAGGAGCAGCCGGGGCTGGACGGCAGCAGTACCAGAAATAACAGATAAATGCAATAATATAAACAGCAAGTTTAAATTAAATAATACGAGAAATATTTATAACAAATATAATGCTACCAAGTTGTAACATCGCCAATGGCCCATACATACATCCACTATCACCCTCACACATACACTTAAACGCGTACGTACAGGGCAATTTTATTTAATTTTCTACTTTGGCCTTAATTTCTTCGCCCCTTCCTTCTCCCACTCTCCCCTCCGAAATATACATATTATACACCATACACACAGCCACACATATATACGCACGCGTAACGTCAATAGATATATCTTCTTTAAGCCTCTCATAAGCTAACACAAAAATGTTATAATTCAAATAGCAGCAAAAAACAAAAAGTAATGAAGAAGAGATAACAACAAGCAACAATTATTACTTAATAATAATAATAAAAACAACACAAAAAAAGAAAAAACAAACACAAAAAACGTAACTTAACAAAAAAAAAAAAAAAATAGTTTCATTTTAAATGTGCAAATTTTGAAATTATCGTAGACTTACAGTTTGACAAAATTATAATTAATAAATTGCAATACATAAACATGAAAAAGAGACGAAAAATCAACCAAAAATAAATCAAGCTTAACAAATTCCTCAAGCTGCCTGAAAGGAACAAAAACCGAAAGGATGAAAAAATGTAACTCTTGATGCAGTTTAGAATAAACAACAAAAAAAAACATATATATAAATCAAACAAACATTCATACATACACATGCTACCTAGATTGATAAATAAGTTAATTGGCTTAACAAAATTGTGAAATTTTACTAGTAATTGTATGGTTAATTAAAATGGCTAGTTGGTTTAGCAATATGACAAATATATAAAAGAATATCTTATAAAACTGCATATATAAGAGACAGAGAGCAAGAGAAAATCGATTAACTTTAACAATTTTGCAAGCGAATCTATATCCCCAACAACCTACCTCCCTTAGCACCCCACCCCACCACACACCCCATTTACTTTTTACTAGTTCTATTTGACACTTTTTTTTTGTTTATTGGTTTGTTTAAATGACTATATATGTACATACATACATATATACAGTGTATAGTATACATATGTAACTGCCATTATTTGCCACGCCCTTCTGTTCGATTCACTGTGTCTCTGGCTAAGGCATTTCATTTAGTTAGTTATTAAGCGTTTACAATCGAGTTGAATTTATTCATTTTCACCGTTTTTAATTGCTGTTCCTTTTTGCTATGAACCCTCCACTTTGGCACTTTGTGTTGAACTCAATGAGAATGATTGATGATAATATATTGAATGAATGATGAATAATGATGATGATGATGGTGATGCTCTGAGCATCATGTTAATATATAATTGAACTAATCGACCTACCTTATATATATCTACTATATATATATATATTTATATATATAAATAGCAAGCATATTGTTTTATTTTGAATTCGAATGATAGCAGAAAGATGACAAAAAAAAACACCTTCAATCACAACAGCAAAATGATAATTGCAGTATAACAATTAAAATTATGCGTAAATTTCAAATTACCTTATTGTAACTATTAAACAAATTATTATTATTAATATTAATAAAACTATAAGATTTCAAAATATCAATAAATGAGAAATATGACAAAACTCAAGTCGGCATAACCATAATTTTCTTAATTGCAATTTTCTTACACATTCATTTTTGATTTGATTTAATAGTAAAATAAATGAAATTACTTTCTTATCTTATCTTTCTATTCTTAGTAAATTTGCTTTTGATTTTATTTAAATCCATGAAATCTATACGCTTCAAAATATGCAACACACTTAAAATGTTTTTTAAACATCGATTTACTTAGAATTCTCAAGTTCACATTCTTTGATTCTATAGAGGCCTTCTTATTGCAAGTTAGCTGTTTGCAGTATGCAACAGTCAATGGCGCAGCTGTTAGTGAGTTCGTCGTAAGCCGAGATTACCTGTGGTCCCTGGTTCAAGTCGTGGCTGAGGTGCAATGATGTTTTAATTAATATATAATGATGATGATGTTTAATATATAATTTATGCATGTAAAGTATAATATTTAATGTGTATAAGTAAGATAATTGTGAAATTAGGGAATAAAAACAGTTTGTGTGGGGGGGGCGCATCCATGGGTGGGGGCGGCGGCATGCATGGATGCCATGCCAGTATATATGCATGCACCACACACCATCCATTCATCTCTCTCTCTCCCTCTCTCTCATCCAGATTCTCTATCTCTAAAATCCTCCCTCCTTTCCCCCGTCGCGATCAGTCCACCACCTCTCCAAAGCTTGGAACGCCTTAGCCTCACAGCAACAACTTCTCTCTCTCTCTCTCCATTGAAAACCTCCTCTCTCGCCTCACTATCATCACCATTCCAGGGAGCTTTTAATTTCGGGCGGTAAACTACTGGCCTTCCGAGACCTCGCGAAGCTTTGTTTGCCGTCGTATAATCATCCTGTGCATGATGCATAAATTTCTCCTCCCTTATCCGCCCGCGCCACCACCTCCTCCTCCTCATCCCTTTTTTTTATAATCATGTTCATTTTTTTTTGTTGTAGAAATCTACCAGGAAGATCTCAGTTTCAGGATCAGATTATGTCAACCGACATAATTCAACAAGGGCTTCCTTATGGGAAAAGGATTTAGCTATCGTACTTAAGCTGAGTTGTAAAGGATTTTATAATATTCCGACAATATTCTGTAATTTAACAGAAATTTTAAATAAAGGAGTAGAATATCATCCACCTTTTAATCTTGAGCATATTTTTTGGGGGGAGCTGTAGCGGGTATTCAAATATAGGAGTTGTATATCATCCATTCTTTGAGAGTAAGGAAATTGGTGGTTGATAAACCTACTACCCATTTCTGTTCCCCTGGTGGATATCGCATTCACTGTATTAAATTTTTCTTTTTTGCTTATTGAAAATTCGACCAACTAGCCGTTTCTTCTCGCCTGGTATTTCGTGCGATGCTGATTTTCATTTTTGCGAGGCTCAATTTTTTATTTTTTTTGGCAAGGAAAATGGGGAAAAACACAAAAGGACCAATATCTCAGCTCCCCGCAGGACTATCAGGATGTCTTTTGGCCAGGAGATAGTCCTTGTTGCTAAGAATTTTTCGACATAGGTTTCGTCCTGATCCTTCAAAGGACTCTCGAGTTATATGCATTTTTCTCTACAGGAAAAAGTCCTTTTTTCTCAGCTGTTTAAAGGACTTTCAAGGACTTAATAGTGCCAGTCGACGCTAATCAACAAGGGCCACAATCTGGCCAAAGGACATCCTGATCGTCCTTAAAATGGCGAAGTTACAAGGATATTTGTGAATTTTTCATGATTTTAATGGCTAACCCCCTTATAAAAATGAGGTAAAATTTTCTCCGAGAATTTAAAATCGCAAACAAAATATTTATAAAATACCAGGCGATCAGAAACGGCTAGTAAGTTGATTTTAATTAAATTTCCTTTACCCACATTAAAATTCATGATGGAAATTCGATCCCCACCACGATATCCACTACCCCAATTTTTGTTAAAATGTTTTGTTTTTATTAATTTGTTAAAGTCTATTAAAGTTAATGACTTAAAAACCCTTTTTTTTAAATATGACAATCTTGATTACGTAGACAATTTTTCCCATATTTTGACACATTAAACCATGGGAATTACAAAGGACATACAAGAAAAGTGACGAAATAGTTATTTACATGGAAACATAGATGCTTACATAATAGATTTGCATAAACTTTTAGCATACAAATACAACATAGATAAAAGAGTATAAAAAGCGTGTGTATAAAGTTAATTATATATAAAAAAGGGATAGATATACAAAAATGGGAATATTATATAGAATACTATAATAGAAGAGGCACTTTAATGCAGCTCCATGGAATTGCACAAGGTTGTTTGTGTGGGAGGATGGAGGCGCGTCACTCAGTTGCAAACAGCGTTGCTGTGTATATTTTTAAAATCCTGTGTCTGTGTAGTGCTGCGCAGGACCTCTAGCCATCTAAAGGATCGAACGAAAAAAGAGATTAATGATTTACATTACATTTTTTAGCTTAATAATCTTTACTCACCTATTGTAAGTATGAGCACTCTCTGCTCGAAAGAAGTACACATGATTTTTGAAAGATAGTTTAAAGACAAACTCCTTTTGAACGGCATCCTGATGGCCCGGTGGCCCTACTGTGTAACCCAACAAAGGCAGACTGGCCAAGGCGAACTCATCCTGATAGCTTTTGTAGAAGTATAAACAAAAAGAGGTGAACACCACCCAGAGTTTTTGCCAACCCGAACTGTTCTTGAATTTACGCAACAGGTAACCGGAAAGCTGATGTTCTGCTGATATTAGATGATCTCCCAGTCCGACGGTGGCGCCACGATGCCAGCAGACGTGTAGTGCGGTATTGCTTCTTGTCGGTTGGGTTTTGTTTTGTTGTAGCTGCAACTGCAATTGCTGTGGTGTCAGTGGGCCTCCGCCATTGATGCTGCTGTTCAGGCTGCTGTTGTTGCCGTTGGCATTGTTGCTGCTGGTGCTTAAACCGAGCAGATCGAGACCCTCTTCCGAGGAGCCTATGTCAAAAAGGAAAGAACAGATATTATTAAATGATTTATAGAGAGGTAGAAATATCGGAGGAAGGGGTGTAGATTGTCTTACAAAGCTTTGCAGCTTGCTTTTCTTGCCAGCCAAAAATAGATAAAATATATCACATTTAAATCAAAATTAACTAGTTTAGATCCTAACTAACTAAATGAAAGCCACATTATCGGCTCTCATTCTTACATAGGATACTCACTGCAATTCTTGAGGGTTGTCAATTGTAGTTGCATATTTGGTGGCCGGTTCTTAATGTCCGCTGCTGCCTTCGATAGTTCCGCCAACCATAGAGTCTTCTCTGCCGTAGTCCCTGCGCTCACTGTTATGGCACATTGACCGCCAAATATGGAGAAAGTGTTATGCTCGGCATTCTCGGTTAATAACGAACGTACTGGTACATGACCCAAAATGCGGAAACTCTGATCCAATGGATTCTTAGAGCCATACAATAGAATATCCGAAAAGAGGAAGAACATGCGCTGTTGGAGACCACGCTTGGAATGCTTCAGTAAACAGCCCTGGCGTATGAGACGACGATGTGGTTGAACCAATTGCTTAAAATTAATATCCCTTTGGAGTTCGCACAACTCAACAAAATTTGCCGATTCGGGTAATTGGGCACGAATATGCTTGGTGCTGCGTATAAGAAGATGATAGACAGCCTGACAATCGGCATAATCTGTATGCTCTTCGGCATAATAGTCACATAAACGTTCCAGGAGTAACTGATAGTGAAGTAGACGATTCATGGGCTTCAGCAAGAGTTCACCGATTGGCAGATAGCAAACTTTTTGCTGTTCAAATTCCTTATATATCTGCTGGAAATTTGCATCCGATTCGTACATATCGTTTAGACAATGCAATATATCCAAATGGGTTTGAACATATTCATCGTAAATGGGCAATGCTGCCATATGCTTCATCATGACATCGCCAATGCGATGTGTCTCATGACTGCCGCGACCCTCCCAACATCCCATGCGATGCTCAATGTCGCGCAAAAATAGATTGTGATGTTGGGCTAATGAATCAAGCTGATCGAACAATGGCTCCAATTGATAAAATTTTTCAATATCTTCTGGAATCAACACTTTACGGAATGAACAATTGAGTACATCCAAATCCTTTTTATATGTACGTTCGGTCATTAACAATTCTTTGGCCAGGAAATAACTTGGTTCAGTTGGCCATTTACGTTTCTTCACCTCCGATTCGATATCGGGTCCACCATTGCCATTATGACCATTCAATTGATGACCAATCGGATGATGATGCATGGGCGTAGGTGATGTAGCCACACCAGTGGCCAATTCCTGACGTCTAGCATGTTGAATTTCGGCCTGAATAACATCATAGGTGCCAGCCTCCGAACGGGAGAGTGACGATGATTTATCTGAGCCCAGGGTTAGGTCATATCGTGTAGGAGGCGTGGCTATCTCACCACGTCTATCCAATGACATGTTCCCATTGATGCCATAATAAACCTCTGTGAGTGGAGAACAAAAACAGAAAAAAAACAACAAGAAAATTAAGGTAAGAAATAATAAAACTTATAACAACAATTTAATAGTAGAGAATTAAAGATAAACTTAATAAAAATAATATAAATAGAAAAATTGAGATCGTTTATATGTACATACAGCTGTGTTCACGAAAATACAGTGCAGTAGATGCTAACAAAGATTCGAAAATTTTTCACAAATTCCTTTTGAAAGTTTCAATTTTTTGACTTTGTTTTGGTAAAATGGAATATAGAGATAAGAAACACAAAAAGTGCCTTTAATTGCATTATTTTTTAGTGCATTTTCCGAGCTTTTGCGTTGTTGCACACTAATTTCCCTGTTCACAAAATAGCAGTGTCACGTTTAGTTGCGGCAAAATTCAATAAAAAGTGTAAAAAATTCGTCAATAGTAAGTTTAATTTATTAGATAATTAATCTTAAATGTTATTTGTATTAGTATACACTAATTTAATGCTATAATTTTCATGTTAGTGGGTAGAGGCACGCATTGTTCGAGTGATAAGAGGGAGTGGATCCTAAAACTTAGGAAACAAGGTAAAACCTATAAAGAAATCCAAAATTTAGTTGGATGTTCAGCAAAGATGATCTCTAATGCCGTAAACTACCACTTGAAACCCGAAAATCGCGGTGGGAAACGTGCAACAACGACCTCAGATGACCGGCGCATTGCTAGATACAGCAGATGCAATCCGTTTGCATCATCCAATTTAATCAAACAAGATCTAAACCTGTCAGTAAGCGATGTCGTTGTTCGGCGTAGACTCCTAGAACAAAAGTTGAGCGCGCGAAGTCCAAGGAAAGTCCCACTATTGACTTCGAAGCATGTCAAAGCACGTTTGGATTTCGCCAAAACCCATATGAATTGGCCCATTACAAAGTGGCGTAATATTCTCTGGACAGATGAGAGTAAAATAGTCTTGTTTGGTGGGCAGGGTCTAGACAATATGTACGTCGCCCCGAAAATACGGAATACCACCCAAATCATACGCTAAAAACAGTTAAGCACGGTGGCTTAAAAATCATGATTTGGGCCTGTTTTTCATATAGCGGAGTTGGTCCAATCCATAAGATTGATGGCATTATGGATCGAAATGTCTACGTCAACATAATGGAAAACGTTATGCTTCCATATGCTACATGGAATATGCCCATTATTTGGACGTTCCAGCAAGATAACGATCCAAAACACACGAGCAAGCTCGCTAAGGGCTGGTTTCAATCAGAAGGGTCGACGTAATGCAATGGCCAGCTCAGTCGCCGGACTTGAACCCCATTGAAAACTTGTGGGGCGACATTAAGCGAAGCGTCGCAAAAAAAACCGTCCAAAGAACTCAACTTTGGGAAGTTATCCAAGAAGCATGGCAGCACATCCCAGTTAAGCGTTGCCAGGACTTGGTGGACTCGATGCCGCGCCGGTGCCAAGCCGTTATGGCCAATAAAGGATTTACAACTAAATATTAAGTCATACTATTTAAAAATTATCTCAACTGAAGTTTTACAAAATTTGGAATAGACATATTTTAATTTTTAGTTGACACTGCTATTTTAATGAACAGCCCAAAAAGTTCCTTTTTCACTATCTTGCTGATTTCGAAAATGGCGTAATTTTTTCAACCCAAAATGATATTAATTTTGTGATACATAAATATAAATTGCGAATGTGTAAAAGATTGGTGCATTTACGGTCTTTTTAATATGATTGATCAACTTTGAAGTCAAAGCTTAAGGGCACTGCTATTTTCGTGAACACAGCTGTACATATGTAAATGTTTATTGAGAGACGGATTGCATTAAGGTAGGTTTTGTTTGGATTAATGAAGTTTTTATTTATTCAGATTTCATTTTCTATATAATTATATAATTGGATGCTTTGTTAAATCGATTGCTCGTGTACATTTCATTTAATTACTATTAGACTTTCTGTTGTGTTCATTTGTTTGTTTGTTTTTTATTTGGCTTTTAGTTGGTGAAATTGTTTTCAAACTAAATAGTTTCGATTGTTATCTGTGTCCGTGTAAGGAGAGTCTGCTATATCTCTTAATTACTAGAATTCAGCTACAATTTTTCGGTTTCTCAATAATAATAATAATAATTAGAATACTAATAATAATAACTATGCATAGGTATGTTTTTTTTAGTTTAAATATTAAATAAACACACTCATTTGCACTCGAAGGAATATTCAATTTTTTTTCATTTTTAACATAAATCTATCGGGATATTATGAGAATGGATCTGTTTATCTGCGTTTTTTTTTTTCTTGTAAATCTATTAAAAACATTTCACCTAACTAAAACGATATTAATTCACATAAAACATTCGCTTTAAAAATCATCTCAAAAATTTAAGCCAAACTTTGTTTCACAACAACCAATTTTAATTTCGATATATCCATCCATCCATCCATTCATTAGATATATTCCAAATGCACTAAAACTAAATGGAATACTTTTGATTTAAATACTTTTGATCTGCTAATTTAATGAGAAATTATTGTACGTTGGGATTACAATTTCAAAAATGGATCTAAAAACCATCAAAGAAAACTGTTTTCGTATAATACTTTTTCGTTCCGATGATGATAACCGATACCTATACCGATTCCGACGACACTAACAACACTTAATTACGTGAGTTTCAAATATGATTTAAAACTTAACAGGGTTAATCATTCTCTTTAGCTAGTCGCATTATATTTAGATATACATATATATATATTTTTTTTTTTTATTTTTTTGTTAATATAATTTCTTTACTATATATATGTATATAGTTTTTCTTATTGATTTCTCGAGATTTTGGCACATTTTTATGTACTAAGTAATACAACTTGGTTTTCATTTATTTGTTGTGTGAATAATTTTCCTCATTTGCTTTCCTAAAAAAAAAAAGTTATTTTGGCATCGATAAATTAAAAACTTATATAGCACAAGAACTATATAAAATATATATCAATAGAATTTAAATGCTTTCATTACAGACATTCGACATGAAATTTGGATTAATAGAGAAAAGGAGAAGAGGAGAAGGTAGGTTATAGCGGGCGGGCGGGTGTGACAAATAATGAATCAGAGATCATCTGTTTCTTTATGTATATAATATACATATCTATATAGTAAGCAATAAAAATTCAGTTGACTAAGACGACTTACATAATACAATTTATAGTATATGTATGTATATGTACATATATCTATGTTTTAATAGATATATGACACTTAGGTTTTGATTCGATTTGACACATTTTCTTGGTATCGAGAACTTAAATTTATATAATAATACTGCTCATGGATCATGTAGTTAGTACGTAAGTATTAATTAATCAATCATACATAATCTGACGTAATAATATAACATTATTGTTAAAACTTTCTCGACGACAACGACGACGACGACGACGATTCCATTTGAATATTAGCTAAATAACAAGTAAATATTTTTATCTTTTTCTTTCATTATTGATTTTTTTTTATGATTTATCTGAATTATTCGATGATTAAACAGTGCATTAAAATTTCATTTATATTTTGTTCAACTGGTTTTTTAACAATATATTCTTGATCTCGATCTTGATTTTGATCTTGTTGTTGTTGTTGTTTTATTATGTAAAGTTATAGCATTTATGCAACTCAATCTAATAAAGTCAACCGACAAGGCGCGACCACTAACTGAAGATGTCGATAGATATAACTATATAATATATATTTATATATATCGATCATCCTTTATCTCAACTGACATCTCGATTCGTACAACAATCTTTATTTGATTTTTGTTTTGGTTTATGTTTGATTAAAATTTAATTTGCAATTTGATTTTCGAACGCTTCAGGATAATTTCAATATAATATCAGTTTTTCTTTCATCTTTTTTTTTTTTTTTTTTAAATTTCTTATTTTTCTTTTCTCTTTTCTCTTTGTTATTTTTATAGGATCTGCAGCAAGAGAGTTAGTTGTTTTCCATTGATTTTCCATTTGGGGATTTTCTTTTGTTTTATCTTTTGGCATTGTCGTAAATCAGTCTCAATTACAAATAAGTTGGTTATAAGTACTTGGATCATGTAAAAGTTATAGAGTTCTAAAAAAATTTTGTTTCTTTCTCGCAAGGCAACGGAATGAAAATGATAAAATGCTGCATTCTGGTTTAAGCACATTTTCTTTTTGTTTTTCTTTTTCTTTTTCCTTTTCTTTTAATTTTTGGGATTAGAAAATTCTTACTGATCGCTCAGATCATCCGAATCGTGAAATTTGGGTGGCGGATCA
Source organism: Drosophila sturtevanti (assembly GCA_018150375.1). Classification (NCBI taxonomy): domain Eukaryota; kingdom Metazoa; phylum Arthropoda; class Insecta; order Diptera; family Drosophilidae; genus Drosophila; species Drosophila sturtevanti. The sequence goes on along the minus strand of JAECWJ010000527.1, from coordinate 2,588,965 downwards.
ACGCGTATATCCAGACCGCAGGCATAACGTTCATATTCAATAGGTTCGGTCTCATAATCTGATAGAAAATCGGGATAGGGCACTTGTTGACGGGTTGGTTGCTCGACAACCGTTGCCGATCTGGTAGTTCCACGTCGTATGGTGGCCGTAGCTCCAGGACCACCAAATCCACTGCCACTATCCTCACTGGAATTTGCCATCTCATCAGAGAGCCCACCGCCTCGTGTCTCATATTCGCTCTCCTCGGGATTGCAAAATTTACGACCATGGTAGGATTGGGACGAGGATGATGATGCTGCCGCTGCCGCACCGGAATAGCCAGCACCACTCGATGTGCTCGGATGTACGGCTGTCGAATCTTCACGTTTCAGCTGACGTTTCTTAGTACGGGCTGGTTTGACAGGTTGACCGCTAGGTGGCGGCATTGGGTGATTATTTGGTGCTGGCCTATCGGTGATTGTCTGATACATGGGTTTCGTAATGTGTCCCAAACGATCGTAACGTGGAAAACCCATTTCATCCACATTGTCACTCATATCGAGACTTTCAAACTTTCCAACCACAGATCCACTATATTGCGGATAATCATCATATTCATCGGTTTGATCCTGCTCCAGTTCCTCATCAAATTCTAAATATTGATCGTCACGCTGATATGAATATTCAGAGCTTCCCGAATCCATTTCGGGGACATAACCCTCAGAGCATTCCGAACTTTCTGCCTGTTCCAGCAATGCGGCAGCGGCCATATTAGCCCTAATACGTTTCGCTGGCAACTGTCGTTTCTTGCGATAACCACGGTTTCGCAGCTTAGGATCTTGACTGCCGCGTACATCTAACGAACTGTCCGTATCATTACCACTGGGTGGACTCTTCATTGAGGCAGCGGCTATACCAATGCCGGCGGCTAACTGACTGCCACCTGTTGTTTTTCTAGGTGGTTTCTGGACCAATTGATTGGGTGGCGACTCTGAACTGAGGCTACTCGAATAATAGGGCGAACAGCGTATTAATTTATCCGCTCGTTGTGGCATTTGTGGTGAATTCGGTTCGGTGCTTTCACTATTCAAGGTATTGGTTGTAGTTGTTGTATTCGTAGCAGACGAAGTGGAGTGGGCATCTCGTTCCTCATCAATCCGCATGGGTAGTTCTTGTGAAGATTGCTGCGATTTACTCAACATGTGTTCGTGGAACGAAGTCGATTGACGAAATTGTTTGCTCGATGTTTTAAATTCACGTATCTGTGTCTTTGACATCGTCTTGTCATCGTAACTGTGATGTTTCGCCAAAGGTTTTGCAGGCGGTGCTCCCACATCGCCGGGTAAATCGCTCGGAGTAACAATTGGTGGAACACTGGGCACTGGAGGGGGAACTGGTTTCGTCACTATTGGGGGAATCTTTTTAGCTTCTTCAGCTTCAGCCGCTGCAGCTGCCTGTTCGGCTAGTCCCGGCTGTTTCATCTTATTAAGCAATGCTTGCATAATAGGTCGGGTAACCGCTGGTTTGGGTTTTGTTGGGGGTTGTGGTGCACGTGGTTTTTCCCGGCGTATCGACTGCTGTGATTGCTGTGTTTGAATCTGGGTAATTGTAGTTGGTGGCTGCGCACCATGCAATGGGACAAATTCTTGACTCTGATACCGTTCGGTCAGCTTTTCACTGTGCGCATATAAACGTTCCACAAACGGCGATTCTGACTCGGAGCATATTTCCTGACTTTGATAGAGTTTTGACATCATTTCTAAAGATCGCCGTTTACGTGCTGCTGCACTAGTTTCCGGAGCATTTGTCTCCGTCTGATCCGGTTGACAGACCCGAGCTTGATTGCCATTGCTACCGCTACGACGATGGATTTGTGGTAATGAACAGCGTTTCTCTTCGCTAGGTGAACTCAGACTAGTCTTATTGCCACCACTCACCCGAGGTTGCTTCAGGGGAAGATACTCTCCTGGAGCTACACCAACCAATGTGCGACTACTCGACGTCGACCACTCACTAATGGTGTGAGCCATTTCGGTCAAAGTCAATGTTGTATCGTCACTTCGTGTGGCTGACGTAGTTTCACTCATTTTATCCGTCTCCGAATTGGACAGCATATCATAACGTAAGCCATCTGATGATCCATTATCACCGCTAAACTTATGGGAATAGCTACCACTCTGTTCGTTTAGACTCTCCGCAGATTTGTTGATACTGCTAATACTTGATTTGGTATGATTGGATTTCTCACTTTTTGCACACGAATGCGTAGATACTGCCGAAAGGCTGTCCGATCCCGAAAGATTGGCATATTGCCTTACGGTATTCGTACCCGTTGACCATTCAGAAATGCTTAGCCCTATTGAAGTGTCCTCCGAATGGGAGCTATGAGTACATTTCTTTTGCTGCAGTCCCATGCGTACAGTTCCATCTAGATCGGTCCCAATTGAACTAGTCTCCTCTTCTGAATGACTGGAGTGGCTACATTTTTTACAACTACCACCGCTGCTGAGACGCGCTTCGTAATTACGTCGCACTGTTGTTTGATCATCCAAATAAGTGCTTCCGGATAAAATGTCATCGATAGAGGTATCAGAGTTATTAGAGCCCCTTGACAATTTACGCAACTGAGCATCCGGGGACAATTGTACCTTTATCGTGCCGGGCATAAAGACATCATCGTTAGTGGAAAACATTTCATCCTCAGAAAGTGGACTTCTGGGTGCCGGAGAACGTGTCGGCTGAGCCACAATTACCTCCGAGCTTGAACCTTTACGAGGGCTAACTCGAGCTGTAGGTTGTGTCGACGAGGTACTGCAGCTAACGTTCAGCGATGATGATAAACATGAAGCTGCACTCAATGTGGAGCTAAGACAACTAACAGTATCTGGTTGTATTTGTTCACTACCAAAGTCCTTGTCCTCGAAGGCAGCTGACATAAGGTATGCAGTGTCTTCATAGGGTAAAACCTTTGCCACATCCGGTGGACCCACCGATGACTGTTGTGCATCCTCATCAACAACAACCTTGTCAGCGTTTTGCACTTCACTCGCATAGTATGTTTCAATGCTCTCCACAATAATGGGTGCAGCAACGCCAACAGTACTTGATGGCGGAGAAGGCCAATCTATTGAATCTTGAGATTGTTGAAAGGACATGCTAGCTTTCCAGCAGAACGATTTGGGAACGGGTTTATCCAAATCCGGCATGCCATACATGCTATCAGGCGGTTTGACTGGAACATGATCGAATGGTATCTCCGGCAATGGCCAATCCTCCGAGTCTTGGCTTCCAGCATTGGATAAACACATCAGTGTGTGTCGTTCTAAATCTTCTGCTGTATGCTGTTCATCCACATGAGTTACAGAGAAACGTCCTGTGATCAGAGTTGGTGACTTTGGTTCATTGACACTGCCCAGACTGGAGAGACGATCACCAGTGGCTGAATCGCAAGGAATCTCTGGCATTTCGGCGGAAGTTCGTCGATCGGCATCGGATATATAGGCCAGATTAGTGTTACTTCGCGAATCGGAACTTAAGCTTGGCTGATGATCAGTTGAACCCACTGATTCGTCACGCATACTAACTGAATGCGTTGAAGCCTTGCTCACATCATCCTCCATGCTAGACTTTTCTGAGGCTGTACTCCGTTCCGATATACGGGAGAGTGTTCGACCCAAAGTGAAACCAGTGCTATAGCCGATAATGTCAGTGGGATTCACACCGATGCCACCCAAAGTGCTAGTCATAGCTGGATAGCCAAAGGTGGTGGGGAAATCATTTAAATCATCTTGATAACTTGTGTCGCTTTCTGCTTTCTGTTCATCTGGCGATACTTCTTTAACATCACTGTCTGAAGAATCTCGTAAGGGATTCTGTGCATCATAACGTTCATATCCTCCATCGGTTTCTACATGATGCCAAGGATCATCGGTGCTAGAGCTATTTGAACTTTCAATGGGAAATGCTTTCCACGTACTCTGTTGTTCTTTTTGTGCCAATTCTCCGCGTCTTTGAGCTGCACCCATTGAACCAGAACTGCTTTCAGTTTCAAAAGAACCTCGTGATTCCACACTTAATGAACCCTTTGAATCGAAACTGGACTTTGACTCTTGTGAGCTTCGATCGCTGCCCGATTTTCCAGGCTCGGCTTTACTCACTGCCAATTTTTTACCAGCATTGGCTCTGGCTGGTTTCTCAATCCTTGGCGGCTTCCGAGATCCACCAGAACTGCCAGACTCACTATCCTCTGGCCGCTGTAATATCTTTGCAATGCGTTCCTCTATGGGATCTAAGTAAAATTCCGTGCTGTTGCCCAAATCAATTGGGCTCTGCTTTTCTAGTGTTGGAGTGGTTGGTTTTTTTATTATAACTTTCGGTTCATTGGTGGGTGTCTGCTCATTGGAGTCAGTGGGCGTAATTTGCACATCTCCTCCTGCATCTTTGGCTGAGCTCACATCAAGTTGAAGCATCCGTTGCTTGAGTTCCTGACACTTTTTTGCTTCTTCATTGCCAAAATCCTGGGATATACCCAATGGACGAGCTATTGAACAGCTATGACTTGATTCTTCCTCCATGGAGCTCTTCTCCTTGCTGACCGATAAACTCCAATCCTGCTGGCGTTGTGGACTACTATCTTTTTCACCACTAGTCCAGGAATCGGAACTCTTTGATTTGTCACTTTGCTTTTCCAAGCTATATTTCTTTTTGCTATCTGATGTGTATTTCTCGAAAGTTTCTAAAACCGATTTTTCAATCATTGGACTGGCATTCGGTGGTGTCACCAATATATTTAAGTCTGAAGTGGGTGTTGCGCAGTTTGAGTAGTCCAACGGATTGGCATCTTCCAAAGTAGCTTGTGTCTCGAGAATATTACGATCGGGCTCTAAAGTCCGTGGCTCGTTCTCAGAGGTATCGGATCCAATAAACTCATCGCACTCAACAGTTATCCATGAACCCGTCTCATCGCTACGGCTGCGATCTAAACTCAAACGATTTATATCCTGTCGACTAACTTTAAGATGCCGTCGTTCGGATGAATTATCATCCTCTTCTATTGACGGTTCCTCACATTCAATGGTGGGCACTCGATGAGGATAACCCTCTCCAGGGCCGGGTACAGGCGATTTGCTTGCCGGCGAGTGACTGTCATCTGCTGACACAAATGAGTCCAAACTCTCAGCTGTTGACGCTTTGCGACTATATGTGCACTCACTGTCTCTTGTATCCTCTGAGGGCAGCGAACGTTTTAGTATCTCTAATGAACGACGTTCTGATATCACTGCCTGCATATCAATATCCTCCTGAACATTATATTGATGAGCAAACATTCGTCGATCCCCTATAGCACTACGTGTTATTGGTACAGGTGGCTTCTCTTCGGCTTTCTTTTTATCGTCCAGACTGCGTGCCTTAATATCTGTACCCAAATAGTGATGCTCGACCGGCTTTTCCAAACTACTCGACTTGCCATCGATTTTCTTGTGGACTACCACACTGCCCTCTATCTTTTGCTTGATCTCCTGAGCTTTTGCTATTTTCTTTGGTGATTTGATTAGCATGTCTTCGGGAACATCAGATTTCTCAGAGTCTTCGAAAGATTTATTGCGATCCTCAAAGCTACGGTTTGCCTTGTCAAGTTTGTCAGGACTGCGCCCCTCATCAAAGCTGCGACTAAACTTGACCATCGAAGTATCTAGTTTACGCGGTGCTTTAGCAATTAGAACATGATCTTCGGCTTTTGATTTGAATTCGGTTTCAATGATTATTTTATCTCCATCCGTTTTTACTAGAATTTTATCCTCTGGAGCAGGGAAAGCTGGCAGAGTGTCCTTTACAGGACTCAGCATTGTAATAGTTTGCTTCATAGCGGATTCGTAGAGTTTTTGTTGACGCTCCTTACGTTTGGCAATGTCCGCCTCGGTTTCTTCCTGTGATTTACTTTTATCCTTGCTTAATCGCCGCATTTCAATTGATCGAGGTCGTTCTTTTGGACTTGATTTCTTGCTTCCTCGGCCATCTCGACCGGCTTTAATGTCGTCGGCACTAGTTCTGCGTGACTCGGGGCGACTCCGTGAAACAGGCTTACCCTTGTAGGGCTCCGAAGTCTTAAGCTTACCTTTGCCTGTACTCTCTATGCTACTGGCCCTTGAAACTCCAGGCGAGGTCTTGCGAGAACTGTTGGCCGAGCTGTAAGGGGACCAATCTGTAAATCGATATTTGGGTATATTTAAAATTAGATGATCACCACTCTTAAGTTTCATCTTGGACTTCCTTTTGTCTTTGATCTTAACACCCTGAAGGGCAATTTTCTCAATGTACTTCAACTGATTGAGCAATTGCACTTCCTCACTATCGATAGTAACGGCGCTTAACAGTGAGTCTCGCTTGTTTGCATTGTAGGTGCTCTGCGTAGGAATGGAACCGGCGCAAGAGTGTACGCTATCCGCCGTATCGTCATCCTGTTGTGCCGTCTCCCCATTGGCCAATGATTTTTCCTCAAGTATTTCGGCTTCCTCCTCGAAACCGACTGTGTCGTCCTTGGAGGAGAATGCATTCATTGGCGGCAAACGATGTAGAGATATTACTGGTGTATCCAAACTCTTAGTACGTCGCTCCGCAGTGGGCGATTGTTGCTGTGTGGCTTTCTGACGTTGGAGTGACACAGAACCCTCTGAAAGATTAAGTCGAGCATGGGCAAAGAGTATCGGTGCATGACCCTTTGAACGCATCACTATCGATGAATCAATAATTTCCTCAATCAACTTCACTTTGGATTTTGATTGCGAAGAACCGCTGGCTGTTTGCTTTTTCAATGTATAATCAATGTCAGAACCACTGATCTTTTCCTCATGACAGGTTTCATAGATATCATCGTTGCTGCGAAAGAATTCCGCATGTTCCAGTATGGGCGAAGGAATATTCTCATTCCGCTGATAATCATTTGTGCATTCATCCATGCGACCACTGCGCATCGGTACATGGGGTTCATCCTCAGATGATGGAATGGATATGGAGCGCTCGGAAATGCGTCGCAGTTCGGTGGCATTAACATATTGTGGATCGAGCTTTTGAGTATGGTAACGATTCTCTAAATCGGCCAAACGCCGACATTGTGGTGGCGAACCTTCAATTTCCGTCGAACTCATGGTTTGACCACGACCCCAGGCAGCGGAAATGAGACGACTTTGTTCGATCCGCAAAATTGATTCGATCTCCTTACGTGACTGCGGCGGTGAAAATTCAAGACGATCAGGTATGGCTTCGGCTGAACCAAACACATCATCTGAATCCAGACTCTCGTCGTCAGATGAGAATGATGTTATGCGTGTTTTGCCCTTCTTCGATTTACCGGCTGACTTTGTTTTGGGAATGATCCTTGGCTTATTGGCCTTTCGAGCATTAGCCTGCAGTTCCTTGCGTAAACTCTGAATAAGTTCCATTTGTTTTTGTTCCAATTTTTGTTGTTGCATACTTTCGGTTCTAGAGCTGGTAGCCGAATCGCTTTCGATTTGGCTTAACTTCTTGTTTAATTTCTCTAGAGTAGATGCATCCATTTGTTTTGTTATGTCACGCTTGGGTGACGATAGCTGTATAGTTGGTATCGTCTTTTCGATCTCCAGAGTGATGGGATCGACCTTGGATAAATCAATGTTTTGGGTGAAAAGAAATTCTTTAGTTTCAGCTGGAAGTAAACTGTCCAGAATGTCGGGTAAAAAGTCAACAGTCCCTGGCACAATTGGAAGGGCGTTGGTTTTTGGAGATTTTGGGGACTTTGGAGATTTCGGCGATTTGGGTGATTTTGGCGATTTCGGAGACTTCGGTTTTATGTGTTTCTTTTCACTTGAAACTGGGGCAGTCCCATTCATAATGTGTCGCTTATGCAGCACGTAGGGAATATCTTCTTTTAGGACCTTGGTGAAACGACGCTCATAATCACGGAAGAAACTCTTGGGCAACTCAAATCCTGTCTTTGGCAGATCCACTTGAGGGGCCGGAGCGCCTGCTGTTCCATCATAACATTTTGGTATTTCAAAATTGCCATGAGCCTTGCATAGAGGCGGAGCACTGGGGATTTGCTTATAGATATAGTCTTCATCGCTGGAATTCGAATCTGCCGGAGTCAGATCTATAGACTTCTGATGCATTAGAACATGACGCCTTGAATTACTACCCAAACGAGCACGATTGGCCAAGGAATTGGGATCACTCTTGGTTCGTTCGACTGTGGCATGGGTATAATTCATGGGAACCAGAATGGGATTATACTCCTCGAAATGTGTCTTGGCCATGAGCTCCTCTTTGCGTGTTATCTTCTGATGCGCCATTACTCGAGCCTGTTGCTTCTCGAATTCCGAAATGAGTTCCGGGGTAAGCGGATATTCCGGACTCTGTTTCGATTTCTCATCCTTGGGCTGACCTTCCCATTGTTTAGTATACTTTTGGATACATTCGATTCTATCCTGATCGAAGCTAAATATGTTCTCGCTATCGGAACGACGACGAAAAGCAGAAATTTTGCAGGATTGCGAATTACTTTTCTTGATTGGAGCTGTTTTGTCAAGGGAATCACCCGTTTGTATATCCTTTTCTCTGCAACGCATCCCAGATGCTGGCGTCGACACGGATTCTGGTGATTTACTGCCAAAAGATTTTGCATTGCGTTCAATTTCCACATTTTGTAAGCTAATCGAATGGACCTTTGAGGTCTTGTGATTCTTATTACTGGGAAATGTTGAATATGTATCCCGACTGTCATAGAATGAACTGTTTGCCGTCGACGAATGCGTGTCGGAAAGCAAGCAATCATGACTCTTAACCTTGGGTCGAGAATAAAGACCTTCAGTCTCGGCAGTACCACCAGCCTCAACGGCGTCATAGTAATCGCTCTTCGATTCCTGACTCGATTGAGCGAACTTCTCGTAGAGTTCCTTTTTATTAAACTGTTTCACTTTCTTACAAGTTGTCGTAGGCATTTCATAGTTGCGTCCAAAGCAATCACCAACCAGAGACTCTTTCGAGTCCTGGCTAGAGGCCACTGATGTTTTACTCTTGGTAGTCTCTCTGGATTTTTTGCTATCAGTGTGATAAAGACTATCACGAGATTTTTTGCTGGAATCCGAGCTACGTGAGATTTTTGTCTCAAACATTTCGCTTTGACTCTCTTGACTGGATGTACGGGTAAGTAGAGCTTCTTGGATTTTCTTGTAGAAGTTGCCATCTGATTTTACTGAGAGCTTTTCTCGCGGTAAATAACGCGGATCCTCAGCATCCCAAATTTCATTCATGATATCAGCTGCTGACTTCGATTTAACATCAATTGCTGAACGATATTTATGACGCTCTGACACAGACTCATCATCGCTTGGTATGTAGTTGCCAGAGTCTAGGGAGCACGATCGTATGTGATCCTCGGAACGACGACGTCCGCTAAAGAAATCAATGTCATATTTCTCCAAAAGCTCATAGCTATCTTGTGAGATATCATCTTGAGAGCCAGAATAATCTAACTGCTGGCCATGATGGCGTTTATGTTCCTGCGTGGTGTATGTGCTGCCCGGATAGCTGGATGAATAGACTTTGCTTTGCGTCAACGGGAAGAAGTCCTGATGTGCATCAATAGAATGATTCTTTGTAATGTACAACGAATGTCTTGAATCATCATAACGCGTAACGGGGGAATCAATACGATTGGATGATAGGAATTCCTTATCAAAGGCTGTCATGGGTTTCGATTGCTCGCGATCATAGTAAGCAGTGCTGCTATATCGTTCAAACAGATCTTTGCAAGAACTACTCTTTAGCCAAGATTCACGTGCCACTTGATCATAGATGTTTTCGCCTTCTTCATCCTCATCCTCGTCATCTTCATCGTTCATATAGTGGACTGCAGCATCCTCGGGTTTCACAAACTGAGCAGTGGAATATAGATTTCCCGAAGACATTTGATACTCCAATTTCTCAGAGGATGTACGCTGGACTGGCGGTAGATTTCCAACTGAATGATGGGTTATATAGTGACTATCATAGGAATCTACTGAATCAACGCCCGACAGTTCCGAGTTTCTGGGCAACGAATGCGTCTGTCTAGAGCTTTGCGAGTCCAAAGAGGGAGTCAAATAGTTTTCTGAAAGAGCCAGCTTAACTCTTTCCTTGGCGGCATATCGTTTGGTATTAAAACCTGTGCCAAAATATGATGAGGATGATGATTCAGATGGATGGTTGAGATCATTATGGTATTGATAGTTATTGTAGCTACGCTCTTGGGCAGCAGCGAAGGCAGAAGTGCTTGGCTGTTGAAGCATGGGAATTGCTGGAGGCGGAAGTCCCATCTGTTTAGCTCGCGTATATTGTAAGATTGTTTGATCGATAAACTCATCACTAAAATGTTTTTCACGAGTTTTTGATTTGGCCTTACGATTAACGGTAGCATAAATATCATTACGCTCATTTAAATTGAGATGTTCACTGTTGGAAAGCTTGTGTTCGGGATATTTATAGTGACCACCACCACCACCGCCACCCATATCGTTGATGTCAGTATAGATAATGTTGTCGGTTTCTGTTTCAGTTGAGTTTGCATTAGCATTGTTGAGCATGCACTGTTTAGACATCGAATAATTGGTACTGCTATAATGGACTGGGGTGACAGTTTGCGATTGGGACTCCTGTGAGAGAAGCGGCGGACGATGGGCATTGGCCAATGCCCCCACTGAGGCTGCCCCCATACTCTCCCGATTGATGGTAGATGCTGTCAAGTCCGAATCCGCTTCCTCCTCGACTAATTCCTCCTCCTCCTCCTCCCCCATAGGGTCCTCCTCCTCCTCCTCCTCCATGACCGCAGGTTCCAACATTTCCTCCTCCTGCTCCTCCAATTCCATAGAGCTGTTGAGATCCACCATAGTGTTGTTGTGCGTGTTGCTGTTGTGCGAGTTGTTGGTGTTGATGCTGATGCTGATGAGCTGCGGCGACGCAGGGACAAACACTTGGGATCCCACTGAGACTCGACGAGGGGTGCTGCTGCTGTACAAGTGGGACAAGTGGCTCAGACCTACATTAACGTTGCCGCATACGAAATGAGAAAGTGTTAAGAAAGTGTTAGCACACACAACACGCGCACACACACACACACACAACACGGTTCCAAATGAAACCAACGAAAACAAATTAATGAAACGAAATCAAAGACAAACCGAAATCATAGCGAAATTAATTGAATCACAAAACGCACTAGAAAAACGAAACACTGTAAAACACAATGGTTATAGAAAATAAATATAAATATATATCAAAAGTCACAGTGGGAAAGATTCTAGTAAATTATAGAATAAACTATACTAATTAACTCTAATCGATCCCCCACTGGATCTGGATTAAATAATTTAATAACTAAATACAATTAATTAAGAATTAATAATTATAAATAAGGAGCGTAGATGGAAAACCTTCTCTTTATGGAAAATGTATTCCATTTACACAAATTTTTAAATGTAATTATAAAATTAAAGATTAAATTAAATGGAAATTTGACAGACTTACCTAAATTGTGATCGCCTGGATGCACACGACCCGGATCTGGACCTCGCTGTTGTTGTTGATGTTGTTGCTGTTGGCTGCTGCTGCTGCTGTTGTTGTTGTGATGAATGGGCGAAGTCCACGATTGCGGACCCTGTGGAGAAAGCGAGCGGTTCGAATTCATTTGGTCCATAGCCGCTACCGAGTGGTGTTGACGTTCCGCCGCCGAGCATGCCGCCGCTTCCTCCGGTGAGGTTGGCGATTCCGCTGCATAATTCTTCGTCTGATAAATCTCCACCTGGGCTGCTGTGACCTAAATTAATTGAATTGAATATAATTAATGACTAGTAGTTTCTAGTGGTTTCTAGGATTTCCATCAGCTTACTTGAGAACGCATGTGGTCTATAGGATTGTCGCGTCGGCGATCCAAGGTATCCGCTGCCTTCTTCGTCAGAGAAGGGGTCATCGAGTCGTTGCATTGATTGCGATAATCCCATGCCGCTATATAGTGCGCAAATCACAAGAGATAAATTAATAAAATGCCATAAAAATCAATCATGAAATCAATTAAATATTCGACTGACTCGACTCTACTACAGACAACATGCCCAGAACTCAAATTGAGAATAAAATGAATTGAAAATTGAAAAATGAAATACCAGAGGAAAAAATAAAACGGAAAAAGCATATGAAAAAAAATAAAACTAAAAATACAATTGAACATTTTGAAAATAAAAATAAATACAAACCAGTGTCAATTGGGAGTAGGGGATTGGCTGAAATGCTGGAATTCACATACGTATGCGATTGACTTCGGCTACTAGCATTCAGTGGCCCTTGCCGGAATGACTGAGACCTGCAGCAAAAGAAAAGACAAGAGGAATACCACGGTTTTATTTTAACATGCTCAGTTTTTTTTTTTTATCTTTTTAATTTTTGATTTTAGTTTTTGGTTTTTTGTTTTAAAGTTTAAAGTTTTTTTTTTTTAGCACGTTTTAATTGAAAGTTTTTAGACCTTGCTTTATTTTAAAGCATGAGATAGGAGCAGAAATATTGCTTTGCTTTGCTTTTAGCGAAAAGACACGCACACACACACACAGACACAGAGGTTAGTTTATGCTGGCGCCAGTAGATATACATAATTTCGGTTTTTTTTTTTTCAATTTAAAATGATAAAAATTATTTAATTTTAAGTGCTAGTAAACTTATAAATTATATTGACATTATATATACATACATATATGTATTTACAAAGCGCACACAATACTAATAACACAAAAACATAAAAACAAGTCATTCTAATAGAGAAAGATAAACTTAATCGAGACAACTTTTCTCAATTACAATAGGTAAGAAAAAACTAAAAGCAACTAGCAACTAGGGAACAATATCAAAGCATTATCCATTCGAAGAGAACTTAATTCGATTTGATGAATATGATTCATATATTCCATATATGTATGTATGCGTGTAACTCTGTTCCATTTGGAGATGATATTTGATTTAATTATCAGCTTAATCTTATAGATTTATCGCTTCGGCAATGTAGCCAACTAATGAATTGACAAAGTGATATTCACAAAAATTCAAACGACCTAAATGAAATCAGTTTAGATTCGATTTGTTGATTGATCTAGGAGTATAATGATTTCTCAAAGTTACTACTAGTTAAAGGGTTAGATTATTTGGCATTAAAAACAAGAATACGCATAGAATAATATTATGATTTTGTTAAGAAAAGTATTACACATTAGCCATATGTCCAATGAGTAACAATTATAATAAAGCAAAATTGAATACCGATTTCAAGTTGGTGAGTGCAATAGTACTCCAATAGGAACAAGAAAACAACAACAACATCATCATCATCATCATCATCATCATCATCGTCATCATCATCATCATCATTGCTTATCGTCTGAATTACTCTAGACTAACTAGACTACAAATAACACACAAAAAACAACACAACTATGATCGGGGGATGATGAATGAAAGATTACATTAACTATATATACTAATATAATTGATGAGCGACAGATAGATTGTATTGCAAGAGAGAAAGAGAAAATAGGGGAGAGAGGGTGGCATTTGAGTGGTATTGATTAGTAGTGGAGTGGATATGATGATATATGATGACACGGGGGAAAAGGACAAATTAGAATGCTAGTGGAGAGAGTATTACACATAAACAGTTTGCCAATTGTTAATTTAGTTGTATACAAAAATTAAAAACTAAAACTTTAGAAATACAATAAAAATTGGAAATAATGATAATTGTTTAAATTATTTTTATAGGATTCAATTTATCCCACATACAAGAGTTTAAAATAGGGATTTTGTTCAGTTAATGGAATTTCAAGAGTCGTTTAAATTCAAAAACTCAAATCGAATGATTTTCTAGATTTTTGAGTTTTCTCCTTAAAGGTTTAATTGAAGGTTTTTCTTGTGCTTTGTTTTTGTTAGACCAATTGGTATTTATGTTTTTATTAAATTTTTAATCTGCATTTTCTTGTCTTCTTCTTTGTTTTTTTTTTTTTAGGTAAATCCTCTTCTCTTTTCTAAGGCGCGCAAAATATATTTTGACCAACTTACAAAAGTTTTTTCGGGGTGGTTTCTTTTCTTTTTTTTTTTTAAGTGGAGTGGAAAAGTTTATAAAAAGAAAAAAGATGAAACTTAGAAATAACAAGAATTTGGTATAATATAAAATGTTTATAAAGTGTATTAAAAACGAACAAATCAATAAACAATTGAGAGTCGAGTTTTTTTTTTTTTTTTTCTTTTTGTATGATGATTTTCAATGTGGTTGAATGATAGTTGTTTCTCTTATAACTATACAGATATTTATTTATGTAAATATATATATATGAAAATAGTTATATTTCGATTAGATTATTTGATTTAAAAAAAAAAAAGAATTGAACTCAAAATTATTGGTCAAATCTTTATAAAGATTTTCCATAACCAAAAATGAAAGCCAAAGAGATTTCGAGTAGTGAAATTAAAGAGTTAAAGAAAGTACCCAAAAAAAAAACATAAAAAGTTTCTATACATCCAAATGAAATTTCAACATAAAAAGTAAAAGCAAAATTGTTGAAAGCTTTTTTGTGCTTGAAACCTTCAAGGATTCGCTGGCATCTTCTTTACGTCAGATTATAATACTTGTAAAATTTCACTTACCTTTGAAAGTTCTGTCGTTTTACATAATTCTCGCGTACAAATTCAATAATCTGTTTTTGAGTTTTGCCGCTATAACTAAATGCCGAAAAGGGAAAGAAAAAGTTGTTAAAAGTTGCAAACTTCATACATATAAATTTTTTTTTAAATTTTAATCTTATTGTCATACCGAAATGAACTGCCACGAGAAAGTACACGTGTCTTACGCCTAGGCGTATTTTGTACGGCCGTGCAACGAAAGAATCCATGATTTTCCACACATTTCTTCCAAAAATTCTTACACTCATTGCGTCCTTCAAAGAAAAACTCCACGGTGTCCTTGTAATAACCCTGAAGGATATGACAAACGATTGGTTAAAGGTCAAAACTAAATTTGAATATATTTACATATCCCTCGGGATGTAATTTGACCAGAAATCGTTTACGCTTAAACGATATTTTACGTATTTTGGCCCAAGAGAAGGTATTGATTCGTGTTATATTTTGGAAGACAGCAATGCCCATATGGGCAACAGCTAGATTAAGTGGTACCCCCTCCACATCCTTGGCCGGATGCATTTTCATGCCATAAAGCTCACAACGACGCGCCGTTTCTAGTAAATTGAGGTCCGCCTCGGCTGGCGATTGTCCGCTGTAAAAATTACCATTAAAATTAATACACATAATATGGAAATTTCTATATCCATCTATAGTGATGATTTTCTGAATTAATTACGTACACATGTTTCTTATGATTCTCCATAATTTTTCGCTGCATTGTGGCATCTTGATGTGGCACAAATCGATACGATGATAGATACGTATGATCGGGATAATCCTCTGGTACGAAATCACCACACGATGCCTGAACAATGTAACTGGCCATTAAAGCTGCTGTATTATCATTGCATTGGAGTGTGCCAACTGCCAAATCTCGTTTGATTTGCAAGCAAAATAAATATCTAAAATAGAAAAAAATAAAACAAAATAAGCAAGAATTTTATATACCCTAGAAGAGGAGTAGGTTGTTAACACTTACCTAGTATACTCTTCCTCTAACTGAGCTGGATCTGGTGTATAGAATTTAATACAGAAACGTAAAACTGGATCAATCAGCGATAAGCCAACTTGACGATTCATTGGCTTCTCCAGATCTAACCAATATTTGGTATGTGTTGATATTTCACTGTACTCTAAACCAAAGTAATCTGCTTCAAGTAGATTTAATTGCCGACATACTTGCTCAAAAAGGACACGACCCAATGCCTTTGCCTAAAAGGAGAAGGAAAAGAACAATAGTTTAAGTTATTTGATCTGCTATTTAACATTTATATATATATATATAGCTAACGTCGCCTTCACTCAATTTGTCAAAGACGACGACCTTCTTTTTCATTATACATATAGAAACCTATTCTAGTCGGGGTAAGTAAGAGAAAACGTGCCCCAGTTTAGTCTGTGTACAGGCGACAACTCAATTGAAATTTTTATTTAAATGCAATCAGACGCATCTCACCCCCAAAGTGTTTTGAGGTTGAGCTAGGGGGCATGTGGCATCATCATCATCATCATCATCATCATCATCATCATCATCAGCATCACCATCGTAAGACCAGAATTGCATGCTAGATTAGATTTTAACGAGCTTAACGAGCACCAAGGCATCTTTCGACAGATGACTGCGGTTATTGTGCATGAAATTTATTCAACAACTATCTAAAATCTATTGAAATATATATGTACATACATATGTATGTATAAATGTATGTATGTATGTATGTATGTGCGTGCTTTTTCTGCTTTCTAAATGATAAGATCAATTTTAATATTTCCATTCAAATAATCCCATCCAAGGTGAAATTAGAACATCAAATTGATTTGATTAATTAGAAACAATCTCATAATATACTGGGGATTAGCATGCATCTGGTGTTTTATAACTTCATTATATAAAGTCTATATATACATATATATATCAACAACTTTCTGTGATACACTCATCTGTCTGTGACTCACTTATTTAAATTATTTTCGCATTGGATAATATTAATACACATATATATTAATGGATTTAAATGCTTCTGCGGCAGCTCGTAAAATGTTCATTATATGCATACCTTTTAGCGTTTATCTAAAATCAATTTAGAAAATTAGCAATTTATGCGAGTCCTTGAAATAAAATCCCATTATTGTATTGAAACGATGTTTTTCCCACATTCAATTTGCTAATTTGACTAAAATAATAAAACATACCTACTAATCTTCCTAGTCATATGTATATATATATATATATATATATATCTTTCGTTTATATTGGCCATATGACGCATAGTCAAATATGTTAATTTTAGATTAAGAAAGAGCCACAAAGAGAAGAACAAGGCCAAAACCTTTTCGATGCCTTTTGCAAGCTGTTACACATTTATCCGGCATAGGAAGGAATCAACCAAACGGACCAAAACAAGCTAACCAATCAAGGAAAGTGCCTTGTCAGGTTTTGGCAACAAAATGTTGCGCTCGATTTTACCCCAAAAAGCATGCAACACATTTCGAGTGTGAAATGTTTTACCAGCTGCCTGCCTCCTCATCCCCCTTGCTTACCCGCATCGTCCACCCTGCTACTGCTCTTCCTCCTGCTTCTCATGCTTTTAACATAGAAAGTCGTGCCAAAATGTCATTAAAATCTTCCTAACGCCTCTTGTTGATTTTCGTTTTTGCATAGTTTATGAGGCGTACACACAAGATACACACACATGGGCAAACACAGCAAACTCACACATACATATACATATACATATACATGTACATACATATATCATACATGCAATTGGGCGTGGTCAAGGCTATATACAACATTTTTAATTGAAATATAAGCTTCAACCAACATCGAGTAAGTGAGTAACTTAAACAATGAATAATTTATATCAAGAAATAGCTACTGCATTTTTAATCATATAAGCGAGGGAAACGCGTGGAGCGGGGAGCACATGAAGTTTCATATTTGTGTGTGTATATATATACATACATCTGTATACATATTCATATATATTAATGTTTGTATAAGCGGTTGGGGATAAAAGAATAGTTAGCTCGGATTACCACAAATGATAAGCGCACAAGTTAATTATAACAAAAATTTCAGCGAATATATACATATATGTATATGTTATATCCACATATATATATGTACAATAGAGCCATGATAAATCAAAGTAACCAAGTGTTATATATTATCGTGCTCAATCAGAATTTAAAAAAATTCCAAAAAGACTTTAAAGTAGAAAAATAATATTTTTTTCGGTAGAGAAGCTAAAATGAAATCTTTATAAAAAATAATAATAAATATTATTGTTCTATTATATATAATTTAATCTGGGTTAAATCTGAGGTTTAAATTAGTCAACTCGACCTGAGATGGCTAAAGAAGATTTGTTTGTGGTTTTAAAGCGTCAGCGTTTTTCCTTGCTAATGTAATCATAATTATGATTAAAAATTATAACTATAAATTTAATATATATTGATTTATTTAATAAATAAGTTTGCTATAATTCGTTTAGAATTTAAAGAATTAAAATTTTTTTAAACAGTTGTTGTCTTATATTATACAATTTTTGACACTATTCACAATTCAGTTAACTGAAAACCACAATATAATTATATTTATACAACTTTTCCAAGCTGAAGTGAATTTAATTTGATTTTGGCAAACAAGACTAAGAAAGTATTATCAAGAGAGAGAGAGAGGGGAAGAGAGGGAGAGAGAGAGATAGAGAGATGGAGAGATGGAGAGAGAGAGAGAGAGAGAGAGATTCTCTTGAGGATGAAGCGGCGACATCTCAGCATTGTTTGCCAAAACCAACTGGAGGCTCATGGCAGAACCACGCCCAAAGTTTTTACACACACACACACATTGCACTCACACACACATATACAGTTACAGACTGGTGGCATACATACAGTGATATATGTATATTCGGGTCATTCAATTGTCTACTTTTAGGCCAATTTGGATTTTGCTCTATAGAGGCAAACCAATTAACTTTGGAAGACTTCTGCAGAACGGAAAATGGCGGAAAACGGAAATGGCAAAATGACAGGAAGCAGCTTTCTCAATTGCAAACAAAACCCCCGCATGCACACACAAACACATTCTCACGTACGTACACTCGTACACCCGTACACCCGACCCGTGGCCCACATATATACATGGCTCTAAAAGTTGGCGTACAATTCCATCCATTCGCTTATTCAATTTGTCGCCGAGACAGATAAAAGGATGCACACAAGGATGTTTGTCTTCAGCAGGTGTCGTCGTAGCCAGGATGCGGGTGGAAAGGGACTACCACTAATGGAAGCATAAAAGGGTGGCAAAAATAAAAAAAAAGTTAGTTTCAAACTTGTGGTTTTAACAAACAATTTTCTATTTGAACCACAACATGGAGAATGGGAACAAGTTTCAAAGGGATCAAATAAAACCTCATTCATTATTATCCTATAAACCATTTAGACACAATTCTGTCAAATAAAAAAGATTATTAACATTTTTGCCTTTTTTTTGGCGTCATAATTCACTAATAAACATAAACCTATTTTTGCATTATCAGCCCCAAAAAACAATTTGTATAAACTAGATAAGAGCAAAAAATAGGAAAAAAAAAAAAATAATAATAATAAATGTTTACTTTTCACGTTTGATTATGGGATAGATAAATAAATAAATGAAATGTCGTCAGCAAAAACTAACAAAGGAAAATTGGAGAAGAAAATAATAAAAATCAGCACTTCAAAATGAAATTGTGGCTTAGTTGTTCTTGTTGGTTTGTATATGTACATATGTATGTATGTACATACATATGGATGTATATAATAGCCGTATTCATGTCCAGGTCTTAACCACAACATGTCATGGTCAGATAGCCACACAAAATCCATTAGAAACCTTTATTAATAATGCATTTGACCAGCAAAGTTTAGTTAAGGCTACACACAGCGACCATAAAATTGTAGAAAGCCCCTCCCTCCTCCTTCCACCTGCCCCCGCGTCTCATCCATAGACCGCAGAAAGAGCTGACATTATACAACCCATTCTGCGGTTCATATAATGGTCTCAGGGGTTTGTTACTGCGAAAGTGAAAGAAGGTGGGTAACCAGCTTTGGGGGTAACTATTTTTATACATTGCAGCAACCATCATGTCAATATACATATAAGAAGGAGGGAATGAGAGAGAGAGAGAGAGAGAAAGACAGAGAGAGAAATAGAGAAATTGTGTGCCACACATACACCAAAAAAAGGAACAAAATATGTAACTATTTTACGTGATTGAATTTTTAATATCGAAAATAACAAAATCAATTTGAGAAGCAACTTGGCAAATACTCTGGAATATATTAGGAAATATTTATCTATGTATATATATATACATATATATATTTATAATCTGCTTTCAACAAGTAGGAAAATGCAAATCTTCAAGACCATTTCTATATCAATTTCTATCTCGAATTTCAAAAATTGTTCATATCAATAGGAGAAAGTTCTGAAATGTTAAATGTTCGTATCTATTTTCAGTATCCAACTTAAAAATTCACATTTAGAATGATTCTAGAATTATATACATTTATCCTGAATCTTAATTTTATATAAATGAATTGTAGCAGGTAGACTAGAAACTGCTAACAGATTCCAAGTTTAAGCGAAATGCTTTCAAAGGACGAAAGGATTGTTAGCAATGTCAATGCGGAGGAGAAAGTCCTACAAATGGAGAATGCACTCACTCACACTGGAAGATTTATTCACTATATATATGTATGTACGTATATATATATGTATGTATGTATATACATATGTAAATTGTTGAGTGCCAAAACCCTCCCAAGAGCCCGCTGGCTATGCAAAAGATGGTTTAAAAATGCCACAAAATAGTTTTATGTTGGTTACCAGGAAAAGCAGCCACTTAACAATAGCGTTAGCAGAGCGAGCCTCAAGTGCAACTGGTTCAAAAAAAGAAAGAAAAAGGTTAGATCCCATCGCCAGTTCTAGGCCGCCATAACAAACTGAACCATCCATCCGTAGGATTCAGAGAGAGGGAGAGAGAGAGTGAGCACAAACAATGGCAACCATTTTGTAAAAATTGTTGTAAAACATTTTTCCTGTTGAAGCCTTTGAAATGTGTCTGATGCCTGCCCTGACTCGCTTTGGGTTGTAGCTTTTGGGCGTGGCCACTTTAAACTGAAACAAAACACCAGCTAATGGAGCCACAGGGAGAGGAAGTGGGCAATCCATGACAAAATCCATTAACACACAAAAAACAAAACAAAACAAAAAAAAAAAAAAAAAAACAAAACAGAAAAGTGGCCTAAGAGGAGAGCAGGCAAAAGCATTGGATAAAGGAAAAGAAACAAGGAGCAGCGCGTCATGAGTTAGGCATTAATGCGATTTGTGGTCAACCAACGAACGAACGAACGGACGGACGGACGGACAGATGGACATGTGTATGTGTTTGTATTTTTGCCGGAATGGAGTGCACCAGCACCAGCAGCAGCAGTAGTTGTTGTTGTAGTAGTTCGTAGACCTCAAATGAACTCGCTCTCCTCTCTTTCTCACTCTGTCTCTCCATCTCTCTCCATCTCTGTCTCTCTTCTCTGCTCATTTTAATGTGTGTGGAAAGCAAAATCTATGCCAAGTTGCTTCAGTTCAGTTCACTTTAGTTTGGGTTTTCATTTTGTGTTTTTGGGCACTTCTTTTTCCCTCTTACTACCTACCATCCCCCCCCCCCACACTCTCTCACCCCACCATACTTGCATACTTCAACAACTTCCTCCAGCTGCTGTTGGCGCTGCTGCTGCTGCTGCTACTGCTGCTGGTCTTTCCTTCTGTTCTCTTGTTAGCTCTCTTGCAACAGATTTTGGCTTCCTGCCAAAAAATAAAATAGCGGCAAACAGTGCAGAGACAGAGTACAAATGCCGCGCCTTTTTCTTCTATCCCCTGCTCCTCCCCCTCCCCCCTACCCTTTAAGCCTTTAAATCTCATATTCGGTTCCTGCAACAAGCAACTGCAACGAGTTTGTCGCATAAATCTCCTTTCCACTTGATTCTCACATTTCTATAAATTAAATCTTTCTTTTTTTCCCACTTTGTGCCATTTGCACGTGAAAATGATTTTTGTTATTCCTATATATATATATATAAGTATGTATGTATATATTTGTTTCTGTATACACAGAACGCAGCCAGGCAATTTATCATTTCACGGCTGACTTCCGTTTTTGGCCCAAGTTTCCTGTCCAAACAGAGAAAAAGAAAGAAAGAAAAATATTTTCGCCACCAATTTCCATTTTGATTATTAAAAAATTGTGTTTTTCAATTTAATTCAAAATTGATTTGAAGACAGAAACATTTTCTTGGTACAAATTCTTTCAAATTGGAGTTGTATATATCTTGTATATAGCTTTAGTTTAAACTCTTACCTGGACTTGAAACATGGTAACCGTATCATCCAGCATTTGTATGCGTACAGTTAACTTCTTGCCACCTCGATGACGGGGCGTTGAAGGCGTTCCATCAACACCTGATGGGGTGCTCAGAGAATGGATCATGCGACCACCAGTTGGTAAGCCTCCACCACCTCCACCGCTGGCATTACTTAAATCATAGTGTCGACCACCTCCGCCGCCGCCACTACCACCACCACCTCCACCACCGCCAGTGGAACGGGTGATAGTTCCCATGTCGGCTAATGACATTTTGTAGACAAGAATTTTGGGTTAATGCGCCGCTTCCTTAAGTGAGGCGTCGTCTTCTTAGCTTCTTTGCTAAAATTCTTTCATATATCGTCGTTTCTTTCAGTGTAGTTTCGTGTCTTCTTCCTTCTATTATTTGCCTTGATTAAATGCTAAATTTTGGAATGGTACTGGGTTTGGGTCCGATGTGTTGTTTTTCTTTTTTTCGTTTCTTTTCTTTTTTTTATCGTGTTACATTAATTGAATTTTTCTTTTAAAGCTGTGTGTGTGTGTGTGTGTGTTCAATTCAATTTCAATTCGTTTTGTTTCGTTTTCTTTCGATTTGATTCGCTTCCAGCAAAAATTGGAACAACAAATGAAAATTTTTGATGTGGGGCTGCTGGGGGGTGGGAGGAAAGAAGAAGCCTTATAATAATAATAATAATAACTCGCATGTGTTTCACATTTGCCCCTTTAGTTCATCTCTTCTTCTTATTCCTTCGACTTCTTCTTTGTTGCACAATTTATGATTTCAGATTTTTTTGTTTTTCTGTTTTTGTTTCTTTTTTTTTTATTTCAAACTTTTGGTTCGCATTAATATTTATCATATGCTGCCAAGTGGTTGTGCCGCCGATTTCCTCATGATCATGATCATTATCATCATCATCATCGATATTCTTTTGGACACTCAATTGAAGTTGATCGCATTTTGCTATAAGTAAAAGAGATGTATATATGTTTATATAGAAGGCCAACTGCTAGTCATAATCATAAAAGAATATCATATTATGCAATTGCATATGTTATTAATATATATATATCTTTCTATATATGTGTGTATGTATGTATATATAGACATTAGATATCTAGATCTTCTGTTGCTAATGTAAAGTAATTCAATTTAATTGCTTAAATGTGTCGATTCGACTGGATTAGCAATTTATATAGTTATTAGTTTTTTTGTTCCACCGAAAACAAATTATTTAATAGCTATTTATCATACATAATATTAAATTACCATTTTATTGCCAATAAAATACGATAAAAAAACCTATTATAAACTAAAATCGATTGCTAAAAGTGGGCGGTACGTTCATAATAAATAAGCCCAAAAAAAAGTGGGCGGCGATGTGAAATATTAAAATCCCATATAAGCCCAAACAAAAAAAATTAAGAAAAACGCATGCAACAATGACCCTAAAAAAAGATCCGTTTAACTGTCAAAGGGAAATTATTTAAAACATTAAAAGGGCATAAACAAACATACCGAAATTGGAGAGAAACGAGATGAGAGGAGAGGCGAGGAGAGGAGAAAATGGTCAGAAAAATTAGTGGAAACACCTGTGAAAATAAATAAGCTTATCACAAACGACCCACAAGGAGAGTAGGTGAAAGAGTAGGAGAAAAAGAAAAGTTCAAAGAAAAAGTGAATAGGCGGCAAATCAAAAAAAAAAAAAAACAACAACAAAAGCTAGAAAAAGAAGACCAAAAAGCAATATGAAACACTGCTAACCAACCCCACCCCTCCCCCCACTCTAATCAAGTTTGACGGGCTACCCACGTGCTGCTGTTGCTGTTGCTGTTGCCGTTGGTGGCACTGCCCACGTTCAAAAATTGAAGTTGAAATTGAAGTCGGAGAGTCGTCATTATTCAACCTACATTCACATAGTAGTAGAAGAAGAAGAAGTTTGGCGCCCAATTATGTTTTATTGGATAACATCCATAGACAGATGTATGTACATACATACATATGTATGTATGTATGTATGTAAAATATTATTATAAAGAAAAGAGAATGAAGCATGGCAACGTTGCATAGTCATAAATTTGAATACGAAGAAGAACGTGTATGTCAATTTGCGCAAAAATAAGAAGGAAAAAAACGAGAGTCCAGTACAGAATACAGGATGCCCATCATCATCATCATCATCATCATTTTGATATTGAATGAGGCGTGAAATGTGTGAATTTACGAGGCAACATCTGCATATGAATATGCCGTAGAGAACGACCTTTTCTTCTTCTTCTACATATGTATACATATATGTATATGTATATGTATATATATATATGTATATATATATATATATATATATATATATATATATATATGTATATGTATACACTTGTCTTACTTTGGCGATAAGAGAGTGTGTCTTTTCAGTGAGAAGAGTTGACAACGTTCAATGACCCATAGCCAGTTTAGTGGCGATAAGACAACAACACACCAACAAAGATACAACAAAAAAAAACTTCCCCATACACACACACACATCTTGCAAAAAAAAAAAGAACTAAAAGATACATTCAATACTTTGTTGAACTGACAACTGACTGAATGAATGACTGGCTAACTGACTGACTGAGTGGTGACTGAATAGATGACCAAAGTGTTTCGACGTCAGTTACTGAAAGAGAGACATAAGTCACGTTTCCACATAAATTATAAATGATTAGCATGTGTGTGTGTGTGTGTGCGAATGTGTGTGTATGTGTGTGCTCATAAAGCATAAGAAATACTAGAAATGAATATTTATTCATTTTCAAAGCTTCTTCTCTTCTTCACCATTCGTTGAGGTGATTAATGTGGCCAGAGCAAGTGCAGAAAATGAAGAAACATAAACACGAATCATAAATCAAATCGCTTGTAAAATAGGCGCCAAAATATAATGAAATCGGGTTTTACTAAAGTGAATCCTTCCTCTGAACCAGAAATGATTTATTTCAAATATTAAATGTAATAATAATGACTTTAGTGTTTAACTAAATTTAAGTATTTAACTAAGCTACTTTAATCTATCTCTCGCATAGTCATTCTATCCTTCAATTAAGTAACACGAACTTTATCAAATCGGATTAGTTGGAGTTGGAGATTGGAGTAAATGTGGATTAAGTCCAAAGTGAATGACAATCAATTGAAACGCTATAGAGTCACTTATATACATATATGGAAAATTGTCCACAAATTGGTGAAATGCGGGAGGATTAGATACGATATTAGATCAGCTGAAAGATCCAATCAGATACTTGACATATTAACCGGTATTATAATATCAAAACATTTAATATATTTATGAAATAACAAGATGACACTTAATGAATTTGTGTGGATATATATTCCAAAAATTTATTTTTTATTTGATTTTCATTAGACAACTTTGTTTATAGTTAACTTTTTTTTAACTGGCTGTAAAGTTTTTCCTGTTACTTCTCATCAATTTTAATTTTACTTCAGAATGATTGCAACTTCTGGCTGACACATAAAATTGTGGCAAGTCTAACTTAATTAAGAAACCATAAATTTAAAGTCACTTACACACACACACACACACACACACACATACACACGGCAATGTAAATGTGATAAAACTTTGATGGGATTACGACGAGAGAAAGAGATAGAGATAGAGAGAGAGCAAAGGAAAAAGTTGTTCCTTTACAACAACCACAATAGCAACAACAACAACAACAACAACAACAAGAAGCAAATGATGCGCTGGAAAAGTTTGTTTGAGACTCAACTTGTGACAAGTCTTGATGGCAACCGGAGCAACACATCATTGCCTATTTGAGTGAGTTGAGTTGAGAGCTTGAGTTTGGAATGCCTGGGACATACATACACACATCTACTCCACTCCATAGTAACTCCTTTTAACTAAGAAGTATTTCCAACTAAGGCCAAACGATGCCAAAGCTGATGCACATGCACACACACAAACACACTCACACACACACACACGGCGTTTGACATAAATAGTTTGCTTTTGGCCAAAGTTGGTGATTTGGTTGGTTGGTTTTTGCTTTGACTGCCTGCCTGCCTCTCTAGCGGTACTCCAACCCATTTTTGTTACCAGTTTTTAAAAAGGAGACAAGCCAGTCGAACATCATTAATATTTTCAACGAGTGTGTGTGTGTGTGTGTGTTTGAGCGTGTGTATTACACGATTAAGGATTTTGACCATTTGACCAACTGTGCCACATTATTGACCACAAATCGAGAGCTATTATTTATGAGGGAATCCAGACAATAAACAAAGGAATTTCATTTATTTATTCTTCCCCCTCTTTTTTCTAAATTTATCTAAAATTTAACATTTTTTTTGAAGATTTTCTTGATTTCTTTTTTTCATGATCAAAATGCAACTTAATTAAAATATGTTTTATTTATATAAACTTTCCCCACAATCAAACCGATACCTTCTTCTTCTTCTATATAATTTCAATGTCTGCTGCTGCTCCTTATTTTGATGAATCACTCGTTCTTTTTTTTTCATTCTTAGGAATTACAACAACAACAACAACAAAAACACATACAAGAGAAAATGCAATGCAAGCACCAACAAATTGTTGATGGATGTTTGTATAGCCGGAGACGGTGGCAACGTCGGGCGGGCGGTATGCGGCAGCAGCAGCAGCTAAAGAAAATTAAATCTTCAACAAGAAATCATCTTCTTCTTTTCCATACATCCCATCCCACATGTTCGTGGTGCTAGGCTGGGGCACATCTTCTTTTCATTCGCTTTGTCTTTTCTTTTTTTTACAGTGAGTTTAAAAATAAATTGCATAGCAAGTACACAAACAGAAAATTATTTATGTAGATGTTGTACATATAAAAGGATGCAACTTCGTTACATCAAGACCGCTGTCTGTCTGTCTCTCGGTCTGTCTGTCCGTCTGTCAGTCAGTTTCTGCTACTGCACTGCTGGCATTTCAAAGTCGAAAAGTCTTCACTCCTTCACTCAGAATCTCTTGTCTGGTTCGGCCTTTTGGTGTGCAGTTCATTAAAATATGTACACCACACCCCACCCCCACCCCACCCCTTTCACCGTGCACCAGCCGCCAACCGTCCATACAAATTGCTCTTTTTTTTCTTCTCTTTTTTAACTATATGACTTGACTCTTTGTTTATATACAAACTCTATACACTTTACGACCCTTTTGGACCATTGCAAACACACATGGATGGATGGATGGATGGTTGGATGTATGGTGTGTGCGTTTATGTATGTGCGTGTGTGGCACATCTTTTTTCTATTTCTCAACACATTTTTATTCTTTAACAACAACAAAAACCTTAATATTCAATCTATTTCATTGAATTCCTAATTGCAATGTTGTTAGTTCTTTTATAAATAGTTTTAAATACATTTTTCTAAAGTTTCATAAATTTATATTGAAAAGATCTTGAGATATCATACGGAATAACTTTAAATGCATTATTTAATTTGCATATAAACTAAAAATATTAATAAACTACAAAGGAAACCACAACTAAATGTATAGAAAATAAATATAAACCAAAATTATATATTTAAATTGAACTTTAGAGACATTTTAAACGATATTAATTTACTTTGTTCATTCTATATGTATCGGAGAGTTAATATGAAATGTAATTTGAGACTTTGATTATATCGATAGCAATAGACCTGATTCGTCTAAGTTTAAAATAAAAGAGCGGTGGGTGACGATCCGGTGGAATGCTAGAGCAGGTGCCGAAATCAAGGGGGAGGACCACAAGGGGGGAGGGGTGGATTTGGAATAGCACCCTGTAAACACAAATCGATGTAGTAGTCAACACAAAAAGATCTGAAATAATCCAGATGATGGAAAACATTCCGTCTGATTTGGTGGAAAAATCTAAACCTCGAAATATACACATTTAATAAGAACTAACAAACTTTAAATAAATATTATTATTTAGCATAGAATATACAAATCATATCAAAAGTAAACTCAAATTGGAAAACTTTTCACTAAAGTAAAGCTAAAATTGCGTATCAAATTGAATATATATTAGAAATATCGAGTATATGCCATTATTTGAAGCTATTGGAACATTCACGGCATAAATCATACATATATATGTATATATGTATATAACTCATAGAGAAGACTATAAGCCGTGGTGGGTCACACACTGTTTGTGTGTGTGACTACTATGAGTGTATGTGTCGCCGCTTAATCAATTAGTACTGTCAAAGGCAGTTAACAAACCAGATATATACACACACTCACACACACTTACACACACACATAGCAAGAGAAAAGGGGTAAACAGATACGGGGAGCTAAAAATGGAGACGGAGGATGGGGGGGGGAGGGTGAAGAAAAAGCACCGCTGCCAAGCAAAGCAATTGACAACTGAACAACACGTCCAATGAACAAACAAGTGGCTATGACTATTGATTGGGATTGCCAGTCAGTCAGTCCGCAGTGAAGCTTGCCCCTAACCACAAAAAAAAAAAAATACCCACATCATCCTCGGCCCCTTCCCCCGCCTCATTCGGTATCTTAACTCGGCAACAATCACTTCAATATAATGTAGAACAAATTATAGCAATTTGTAGCCGCAAATGAAAAAAAATTGCATGAGATAAAACCTTGTGAATAAAATACTTAAGATGAGGATACTTTTAATGCCCTGTAATCCACAGATAAGATTGAAAGAGTCGTAATATAATAGCCATGAACAGGACAGGAGAAACGTATATTAACATTTATTCTGGTTAAATGTGCTAAACAGCTAAATGAATTTGTTTGATTTTAAATTAACCCTAATTTAATATTTCGATTATAACAAAGGATATCTCTTAGTCGTTGCATTATTTCGTTGGCCTTGGTTTTTTTATTTTAGTGTCCAAATTAGTCTTTAATTTCTTTGGCCAATCTTCACTGTAGTACCAGTTTAACTCTAAGCCCATTGTCTTGGGCCCAATTTGTATTCAAGCAGGCAGGCGAGGAGACCAAGGGCTGGCTTATTTATGTATGTATTTTTTTATTGAAAAGGAAATGGAAATGAGTTTTACCTATATATATATATATACTTTCAGAAGGGGACATCACCTAGGCCAAGACAATTTTAATTAGACTTGGCTTAAATCAGAATGTACAAATGCACATGTCTTCTCTTCATTTTCTACTTGGTTTTTTTTTCTTCTATTTGCAGTGAGAGGTGGCCCACATGGAAAGCTAACAAGAGAGATTGTAAATGCAAAAAAAAAAGAGAACAACAAAAGGAAAGTTTAATTTGCTTTGTCCTGCTTTGGGGATTTATCTGTAACTGCAACACATACATATATATTTCTATTGTATATATAAAACAATGTTGACCCATTTCATCTGCACGATTAAATCATTTTCCTGTTTCTCAAACAAAAGCCTAGACTTGTTCTTTACAAACTCTGGTAACACTTTCATTAGCCAGATATATATATATATATATACATATATATATTTCTTAATATAACCATCATAAAAATGCAAATATTTCAAATTAAATATGATTTTCATTAATTTATTGATCAAGACCACACGCAGAAGCAATCGAGTATATGTATATAATAATTAATTAATAAAACTATAAAGTAGCATATTCAACAATTAAAAATCGGAAAAGGAAGTAGCATGAAAACAAATATTTTTATACATTTTCGGCCAATCCAAAATGAGATTGTATAATGATAATCAGGGTTTAATTTCATTTTGCAATGGTTAACAAAAAAAAAAATAAATAAAACTCCACACACTTAGGAAAAATTAGTTTATACTAAAATAATGCATATATGTATGTATGTATGTCTAACAAGAATCGCTTTAATTTCTTATTTCTATCA
The DNA here is from genome assembly GCA_018150375.1 of Drosophila sturtevanti. NCBI lineage: Eukaryota > Metazoa > Arthropoda > Insecta > Diptera > Drosophilidae > Drosophila > Drosophila sturtevanti. The sequence continues at coordinate 2,558,986 of JAECWJ010000527.1, read as the reverse complement.
ACTTTCAGTAGATCATTGAACAACTAAAGCTAGTAAAATAAAAATGATATAATAATAATATTACCCAATAATTACTCGACATTTTGACAAATATATGAAGTCATCATTGTGGCCTTTTGCACCACAAGAAGAAGAATAACAGATAATAAATACCCAGAATATTGTAAGATTAAATTATTAAGAAGAAATTTCATCCACAATTTAGTGTATTTTGTCTCTTTTCAATTTATTGTTGACTATCTCTTTCGCGTAATATTAATTGGCAAATCGTTGAACAACGCCCCTAAAAATGACAAATTTTGGGCACATTGATAAGTAAATATGTAACCAAGTGATAGGGAAATATATAAATATATAAACCTGATACACAATTTGTCTGCCGCCCCTTTAGCTTTACATGGTGGTTATAATAAAAATAACTTGATCTTGGAATATGTTATAAAGCCGGCAATAGGAAACAACAAAATTAAAATGATCTTGATTATGATATTCTTATAATTGAATTATGATGACGACGATGATGTCAGAGACAAAGCCGGAGAGTTGCCGAAAAGTAGAAACACAATAAAAAAAAAAAGAAAAGAAAACAACCAAAAACAACCTTAATCAAACAGCAAATTGAGCATTTTTAAGCAGCCATTCAAGCAACCAACCAGCCAAACAGTCACCCAGTCAGTCAGTCAGTCAGTCGGCCAACCAACTGAAAAGTGTTTGTCAGCAGCAGGCGGCGCTGCTTATCTAACTAACACACACACACACACAGACACAGATACTTGTGGAGTTTGTCGCTGTTTATGATAAGGCGGCAGAATGTGTAAATAGACAACAACAGGAGGGCTAAAAAAGACTAATTTTTGAATGGATACACTTTGTATGTGTAGAATATATTATACCCTTCATTTTTTCTATGCCTATCGTTATATCTTTCTGTATCTCCCCTTTTATCATGCTGCATAACATTTGCTCATCGTTTATCTATTTCATTGTAAAATGTTATGGGCAAAATGCAACTGTATTTGTTTTGCCTTTGTATCGTGCGTGTCTGTGTGCGTATCTATGAGTGTGTGTGTGTCTGTGTTATCATCAATCTTTATCGATAAAATGTTATTGCTGGTTGTTCGGTTTTTTCTTTCTTTATTTCTTTTCTGTTTTTTTTTTGCGTGTTGACATGTTTCATCATTATGCAAATAGAAAATCAAAATGAAAAGCTAACTTAAACCCATTTCCTTAACCAAAAAAATCTCATTCACGCGCTTAAAAGAGAGCAAAAGTCAAATAGAGAAAGAGAGTGAAATATATGTACATAAGTATATGCATATATACATATATAGAAGTAAAGGAAGATAGAGAAGAGGAGAGGGAGAGGTTGGATATAATGTGGGTGGGCGACCACAAACACATGCAATGACCTGAATTTTAAGGAAACTAAAAGAAAATGGCGATAACGAGAACAAAAGGCAAAAAAAGAAAAACTTAACCCTCCTCGCCTTCTTCACTGCTTTTACTAAGCTAAAAATACGCAGGAAAATGAATAGAAAAAGGTTTAACAAAGATTTAAATTTGCTAAAAATATGCATAGCACTTTAAACCAATTTTCTTCTATTAAGTCTTTATTTTATAGGGGTCATCCTTAAAGTTTTAAACTAATTGAATGAATTTCTTCTTTAATAATATTATAACAACAATTTGGAAAAGAAAAGTCATTTTAAGAAAGCTTCTTTTTTAATTCTGACAAAAACTATTGTCTTTTTAGCTAAATATTTTAACGCGGAATACCAATTGGGGTATTTAAAAAAAAAAAAATTCAAATTGGGATTTAATATTTAAATTTTATTAAAATTCAATGAAATCATTTCTTGTCTAATAAATCTTCTTGTCATTGCCAAAAACTCTTTCAAGCAGCCCTCGTACACCCTTTTTACCATCGAACAGTTAATTTGTTCTACAGAAGTATTCAATTTACAGCTATGTAATGGGATTAACATGTGTTGCCAAAAAGAAAACAGATAAAAACAACAAAAAAACAAACATACACACACACACCCACCACACATACTAAAAATCAAGGTGCGGCGATATCTCTATCTCTTTTTACAGCAGTAGCAGAGACTGGCGGCAAGTGTTTACAAAATATTGAAGCAAAAAAAATTGTAACTGTAATTGTTGTTCTCTCTGTTTCGCACTGAGCAAATTGTTATCTATGTATGCGTGAATATGTTTCTTTATGCGTGCGTGTGTGTGTATACGACGTCCTTGCCTAACACAAGAGTAACAGTAAAGTAATGCAGCATCAATGAGTACAAGGGTGGCAACAGTGGAGAAGGAAATCAGAGTGTAACAGGGCAGGGCCACCCGTTTTACTGTTGTCAAAGTCTACATACACTTGCCTCTTGGTCCTTCCTTACGTTCTGTCCTGTTCTGTCCGTTTACAGTTATTGGTATGCGTGCGCGCGGGTTAAATTCTAAGGGCGGGTACGGGGCGAATGTGTATGTGTATTTGAATGAGTGAGCCCCTTTGTATGCGTGTTAGCATGTGTGTTGGTATTTGTGTGCTGGAATTTTACGTGCTTATTGAATTTTCGAGGCTTCAATGAGTTGCGCAAAACTGAGACTTTCTACTTTTAATTTCATTAACAATTTCTTTTGTTCTCAATTAAATATATGTAACTTCGATGCTGCGCCCTTAGCACACACAAATCCCTACACATACACACATACACATATACATATAATTTGTGCGAAAAAATTTACAATTCACAAACATACCAGAGGGGCGCGAGGGCGCAGGCGGCACGACACTTTCATGTAATTATCAATTAAACACATTAATTTACCACGCACACACAATTTGCTGTTGTCACTTGTTGTGCTTAGAGAACGCGCACATATTATTTATATTTATAACTATTTTTCTAGTTGTAAAATGCAATTTTATTGCAATTTCTCATTTTTTCACTTTACTCGCGACGTCGAACGAGCCACGCGCACCCTTCCTCTTGATTTTTCTCGACACACTGAAGAAAATGGGCGCACAATTCCATGTAGTGTTGGATAACAGCAATCATGTGCTGATGCTCATTTGTGAGTCTGTTTACTTACAGAGACTCACATTGACTCTGTTAGTTAACAGCGCTCACTTTGAACGTGTTAATTAACAGAGACTCAAAATGAGCTCAACTGTGCGCACATTGAGTAAAAGCGGGATAACCATTTGTGCGCCACCTGTGGACGAAAATCGTAAGTAAGCTCAGGTCTAAAGGTAAAAACCAATCTAATCTCAAATGTATCGTTATCGGGTTAACCTCGAAAGATTGTTTAAATACATATATTGTTAATAAAATAATGCAGCGGGTGTGTTGTCTTTTAAACAAATACAAAGTTTATGCAAAATTGATTGATTTTCCTCCCCCAGGGCATAGATTCATTCTTCAAACGGGTGCCAAGCAGCAGTAACAACAACAACAACAAAAATGAAAGCGTAGAGACGCCAGCAAAGGCGCCAAAAAAACGCAAGGCCCTAGTTATATCCAGCGATGAAGATGAAATTGCAGCTAGCCCACAACAGCCGAAGAAATCCAGGCACACCAATGGCCATGGCAGTCAGAAGCCATCGCTATCCAAGCTGAAAGCTGAAGTGAAGCAATCGCCAAAACAAAAAGTAAATCCCATTCTACTTTTTGGCGGTGAAACCCAAAGAGTGGAGGCTCCAAAAGCTAAAACAAAATGCATGCAGGAATTTGAAGATGAGGAAATTGATAAAAGCCTAATGGAAGTAGACCTTAATGAAACTCCAGCTACTACAAACACGTCTAACCGTGAAGAAGCGCTTGTGAAATCCAGTCCGGAGCCACCGACACCGGTAACTGCTAAAGCCAAGAAATCTTCCACGCCGAGAGTTAAAAAGGAAAAGGAGCCAAAGCACGCGGATCTAGAATCCAGTGTGTTGTCAGATGAGGAACGGCATGAGCGCAAACGCAAGGCAGCTGTCCTATATCAACATTACAAGAACCGCAGCAGTTGCCTTAATCATGGCAGTAAAGAAATTCCCAAAGGTACTCCCGATTGCTTGAAGGGATTAACCTTTGTGGTTACCGGCGTACTTGATTCGATGGAGCGTGAGGAGGCTGAGGCTGTCATTAAGGAGTATGGTGGACGTGTGATGACTGTAGTTGGCAAGAAATTAAAATATTTGGTGGCAGGCGAAGAGGCAGGTCCCAAAAAATTAGCTGTCGCTGAGGAGCTCAACATTCCCATATTGAGTGAGGATGGCCTATTTGATTTAATAAAAGAATTGTCTGGCCAGGGTAAGGCAAATGGGTCAAGTGACCCAAAAGTAAAGAAAAGAATCTCCGGAGATTATTAAAAATGAAAAGGAATCAAGTGAATCCAATAGGAACGTCAAGGAGAAGAAGTTGATCCCACTTAAAGTGGACAAGGCGTGGTATGAGACACCTGTTCCATTGAAGAAAAAAGATGTACAGAAGGCAGAGCCGTCACCAAAGAAAAAGCAAGAGGATGAGGTTTCTAAAATTAAAGTTAAACAAGAACCACGACCAGAAACTGAAAAGGAGACGATAAGTGAACTAAATGTTGCCTGGGTAGACAAATATAAGCCCACTTCCATAAAGGAAATCGTTGGTCAAGCTGGTGCTGCATCGAATGTTACCAAGTGAGTTCATAAATCGTTTAATTAATCGTTTGGAATCAAATATACTTTTATATTGATATTCCTTTAGGTTATTAAACTGGCTAACCAAATGGTATACCAATCATGATGGTAAAAAGAAACTGCAACGACCGAATCCGTGGGCGAAAAATGATGACGGTAGCTTCTATAAGGCCGCTTTACTCTCGGGTCCCCCTGGCATAGGGAAAACGACTACAGCCACTTTGGTGGTTAAAGAATTGGGTTTTGATGCTGTCGAATTTAATGCCTCCGACACAAGAAGCAAGCGATTGCTAAAGGAGGAAGTGTCCAGCTTGTTGGGCAATAAATCCCTCTATGGCTATTGCAATGGCCAATCTCAGGCGGTATCCAAGAAACATGTTCTCATAATGGACGAAGTTGATGGCATGGCTGGCAACGAGGATCGTGGTGGCATGCAGGAGTTAATTGCTCTTATCAAGGACAGTTCTGTGCCGATCATTTGCATGTGCAACGATCGCAATCATCCCAAAATTCGTTCGTTGGTCAATTATTGTTACGATTTACGTTTTCAGCGGCCGCGTCTCGAGCAGATCAAGGGTCGAATTATGAGTATTTGTTTTAAGGAAAAGATGAAAATTCCTCCAGCAAAGCTTGAGGAGATTATAGCAGCCACAAATAATGATATTCGACAGTCTATCAATCACATTGCTCTACTAAGTGCCTCAGGAGAGGGGGATAAAATAAGTGAAAAATCTGGAGGAATAGATAAAATAGCCAGCAAAGATCTTAAACTGGGTCCATGGGAAGTGGTGCGAAAGGTTTTCACTCAGGAGGATCACAAGCAAATGAATTTAAATGATAAATGTGATCTATTTTTCCATGACTATAGCATGGGACCGCTCTTCGTACAGCATAATTATCTTCAGGTTACTCCACATGGCAACAAGTGAGTTAACATTTAGATTAATTAACATTTCATTATATCTATTTATGATCCTTGTCTGAACTAGAAATACCATTATGGCCAAAGTGGCGGCCACTGCCGATGCTCTCAGTCTGGGTGACATGGTGGACAAACGAATTCGCACAAATTCAGCTTGGAGTTTGCTACCCACACAGGCCATCTTCAGCTCTGTCTTGCCTGGTGAGCACATGTGTGGCCATTTCACTGGACAAATTAATTTTCCCGGCTGGCTTGGCAAGAATTCCAGGTAAGATTGTTACTATTAATGAATAATTTTGAATTCCAATCGAATCGAATCCAACCAATTTCAGATCGAATAAACGAGCTCGTCTTGCCCAGGAATTGCATGATCATACCAGAATTCGTACATCTGGGTCACGTTTGTCCGTTCGGTTAGACTATGCACCCTTCTTGTTGAACAACATTGTCCAGCCTCTGATCGAAGCTGGGCAAGAGGGTGTGTCTGCATCTTTGGATGTAATGAAGGATTATCATTTACTGCGAGAAGATTTGGATTCACTTATCGAGCTCACCACCTGGCCAGGCAAGAAATCGCCAATGGATGCTGTCGATGGGCGGGTGAAGGCTGCTTTAACAAGGACCTACAACAAGGAAGTAATGCCCTATTCATATTCTGCCCAGGCCAACATTAAAAAGAAACGAGCTGAAGCGGCCGGTGGCGATACGGAAGATGGATTTCTGGCTGGTGAGGATGGTGGCGATGAAGAGGGTAATACACAAATTGCAGACTCTGATAATGAAGAGGATAAAGATGATCTTGAGCTTGATGGCCTAATTAAGGCTAAAAAGAAGTCGTCAACGGCTGCCAGTTCTTCCTCCAAGGCATCAACTTCAAAGAAAGCCACTGCGGGAGCAGGTGGATCTTCTGCCAAATCAAAATCCAAGGCCAAGAAATAATTTGGATTTAGTAGCTTAGCACGTACTATTAATTATATACATACATGCCCCTATAATTTTATATTTTTTGTTTTTATTTGCAAATTTTGTTAATGCTTGGTATTCGTATACGAAAAGTTTGTGAATTGAAATTTAAAATTATATTCGATCTGTATTAAAAGAACTTATTTCTGTTTCAAAATCTGGGTTAACTGATTTAATTTTTCCTTTTAGAAGATTATTTGGAACTAAAATGAAACAAATTGAACCTATGAAAATAACCGTTATCATAGCATTCATCTATTGTCACATAGCTAGACTTGAAATAGATATAATGTCTGTCAAACTCTGATGGCTGTTATTTATATTCACCATATCAATCAGCTACCGTTTTACAACATTTTCGAATTTTAAATTAACTGCCAATATTATTTCAGTGGATAAAAAAAAAAAAAGTAGAAAATTACATGAACAAATCGCTAATAGCTTAAGTTTTACACAACTTTACATATTTATTTGGCATGTTCTTTGACATATGCTTCATCAATCTTGGTCTTAAATGCAATCTAATCAAATCAAATCAAATCACATTTAAAATCATTAATGCCACATTTTCCAACCCTCTCCACTCTTGTTGGCTACGTCTCGCCTATTACACTTAAGCGTCACACAAGCTGTTTAGTTGCATTTACAAGGCATTACCACCACTCCCACACCGAGCCCACCCCCTTTTTCTGATTACACGCGCAATTAAGGGTTGCGGACAGAAGCAGGAGCAGGAGCAGGAGCAGCACAAGCAGCCATCGTCTTGTGGCCTCTGTGGCCTGTTGCACGTGTTGAAATGTTTTTACCAACAAAATGTTACCCTTGGGGCCGATGTGAATGATCGTTACTTAACATTGATTTTGATTAAACATTTAATATAAACAAAGGGTTGGGCAATGTGATGTGGGTGGTGGGAGTAATGGAAGGAAGCTGGCAGTGTGAATATGACGAAACTTTAAATAATTATTTAAAATTTTAGTTACTTTAAATAGTTGTTGTAATTAAAGTTTCACTATTGGGATATTGCGTTTGCCACCATATGGCGACGGAAAGTGCAATTTTTCATTGTCTTGATTTCAGGTAATATGCAAATATATATAAGTACATATATTATATGTATACCTACCTATGAATAGTTATAGGCATTTATTTATATGCTTTCTCCATTCGTTTGCTCCCTCTACTTTTTTTTGTTTTGTTTCATTTGCTTTTTACTTTTTGATTTAATCAGGGAAAGGCAAAAAAAAACATAATAAAAATCTACATGAACTCAACAAAGATTAATCAGTTAGAAAAATAAACATAATAAAAGGCTAAGCGGGTCTAAGTATGCGACATTTTGATGAATATCAAATCAAAATAATGCGTTAAATTAATTAATCACGATTAAAGCTGCAGAATGGATAATGGGTAAGGCAGGGGGGAGGGTGTTGGTAAATGAGGGGATTAAGCAGCCTGTGTGTGAATGGTCTAAAGTCAAATACTGATGATCGATAAATGCCTACAGGGGGTAGGCGAAAGGAGAAAGCCAAAGAGAGTAGGGTAGGTGGGGATCTGGGGAGGGGGTTGGGTAACAAGTGTTGCCTCTCGCACGCCATTCTCAAATTAGTGACAAATACCCCCCCTCACACCCTGCCATCCCCTTAAACACAAAGTATTTTGAAATCTATCACAAAGTCATGGTCTATTATTTTATTTAACACTTTGCCATTTGCAATGTCACGTAATCTAATGCAAATGTAATAAATCCGTATAAATTGTGATTTGAGGGCGGGTTACAGCAGCAACTACATACTACTACTATTTTCCTTACCATCCCCTCCCACCCCACCTATTTCTGTCAGCCCCCTTTTCATCCATTGCTACCCCCTTTTTGGTTTGCTATTTATTTGCTTTACGACTTTTTTTTTTTTTGTGCATAATTTAAAGCCTGATTTGACTTGGAATTAAATTTATATTCATTCGACCTCTGTGTGGGAACTTTGTCATGTGGTTTTTGGTCTACAAAGAGAAAGAGAGAGAGAGAGAGAGAAAGAGTGGGAGAGAGAGAGATAGTGCGAGTGAGTGGGAGTTAGATATAGAGTTAGAGGTAGAAAGCATAGCTGCCCAGCCCTTTCATTTTAGACCCTTTTCTGTTAGCCACAAAGCAAAACCATTGACTTTTTTATGCATGAACACTTACCCTTTGCGGTTTATCAATTGAATCAGATATCAACTTGTTGAATACTCTAGCAAATGGTTCGAAAAAAAACCAACCAATAACATATTGATTTCACCTACTATTCGTTGAATAATACTTTAAAGGAAGTTCTAATTCGAATATTCGAATTGTGTAATATTCATTATTAAATCAAAAGAAAAACTACATAATCAATTTAAAATTTGAATTGCTTTTGCTTCTTTTTTTTACGATTTTCCCAACACAAATACAAATACCAATCCTATCAAATCAACTAACAACAATTTCCGCCATAAAAGGTTAATTGCAACAACTACAATTTGAAAATAAACCAAGTGACTAACTAAAAATAAAAAAAAAATTAAAAACAGAGAAGAAACCAAGATGCCACACACAGACACACACACACACACACACACACACAGTCAGAAAGTGCACCAACTAGTTTAAAGTTTCCCATAAGCACAATTAATAACGTATGCAATTTACAATTTAAAAACGACTTATATTTCACAGAGTGAGAGGGAGAGAGAGAGAGAGAGAGAGAGAGAGAGAGAGGGAGGGAGGTGCAATTGGCAGTGGAAAACATGTTCAACAGTTAATAAAACAAATAATTGCATCGTGTATGCAATAAAAAGAAGGTTAAACGGTGGGCAGGACAAACAAAACAAACTGCTCTGTGGACCTGCATCCAAGATGGTTGGACCGGAGCGGTGAGCCACGGGGCGAGGCCATTGAGAAAGTTTGAGGCCTTGAGACTAGACAGACAAAGATGCACACAGAAGGAGATAGATAGATAGAGAGAGAGAGAGAGAGGGAGTGAGTGAGAAACAGATGAAAGACTACCACTAATCATCAGCGGAATTGCTGGAAGTGTTTTGTGTTGGGAGTAGGAGCTGAACTTGGAGTTGGGGCAGCGCCAGACGAAGTATCGTCGCGCCAATTGGAATTGCAAATCTGCCAGAGAAAAGAGTGAGCGAGAAAGAGAGAGTGCCACTGCTGTTATACAGGAGCGGACTTAATGAAACCCTAGATCCCAAGTCTTTAACTCTTGTTTATTTAAGATAATGTTAAAAACTGACTCACATGCCTTTACCTAAGTTTTTAGATTAAAAACATCCGTAAATGTTTCAATTGTGATTAGCATCAATCTATCTAAATGGCCACTTAATCAAAGGTTCTAATATCAACGTATTTCACATCCCTGGGAATAATACAAAACTAACATATGTACAAATACGTGGATCCATCGTTGTCGTCATCATCATAGCCATCCTCGTCGTCGTCGTCGTCGTCGTCGTCTTAGACAAAATGGTGGAACCGTGGATGTTGATATGGACGAGGACAACACACAGGTTCATTCTCCCATAAATACGCTCAGCGGGTGTTAAATATTTTGTACGACTTCTGCAAGTCCTCGCCAACCTTAACTCCAACTCCATTTCGAACTACAACTGCAGACTTTGAGAATCTGAGACTGAGGACCAGAGTTCGGAGACTCTGATTGTCCAGACATGCCTTGTATCTCGCTTTGGAACAAACGTAAAACTTTTGCCCCAAACGCCTTTGTTCATCAATTAAGCTGTCCGTCCAAACTTCCATACATACACACACACATACACACACAACACACATGAAAGAGATAGAGAGAGACTCTGAGAAAGAGAGAGAGAGACAGAGAGAGAGAGAGCGAGAGAGGAGAGGTGGAGACATTGGAGACACATGCTATGGCTTGTAAATTGTGTGCGACGGTCAGAAATTGAAATATGGCGTCGCCAAAGCGAAAGGCAAATTGAAATCAATGAAAATGCCCAAGATTTTCGTTTTACTGAAAGGGGAGAGGGGAAGAGGGGGTCTGGGAGGGATTATTTTGAAAGAGAAGCATAGGACAAGCAACTTAAAGTAAACATGCAAGAAGTTAAAGATGAATTATGCCCACAAACATTCCATATATGAATATATGTATAATCAAAATAGTTCCAAATACGCTTAAATCAATCTAAACTAAAGGAATAGTCCTTTGAGATGTATTAGATTATTTTAGTTTAATTGGAAAACTAACAAAAATATTTCTTACAATAAAGAATACATATATTCACAAATGATTATTAAACCACAAAAATTTAACTCAATTTTGATCTTATACGATAAAATAATGATATGGAAATGTTAAATTATATTTGACAAAACAAATAATTCCGAAATCTTTAAAAGGAATCTCCCCATTATTATACAATATATTTTCCTTCTTCATTGGAAAGTATCGAAAGAAAGCTTCTCAGTGAAGAGATCAAGATAATATATATTGAAACGAAGCTGCATTCCTTTTAATCCTTAACTAGATACTCATGGGCTTATCATTCCTTTGGTCAAGTCTCAAGACACTCTTAAGTCTATGAGCTGCTTACTACTGCTAATTTAATAAGTTTAATTGAAGGATTAGCTAGTAATATTCTTAATTATATGTCTAATATAAGTCGTCGACAATATTCATAAAATTTTTAATATTTTTCACTTAAAAACTAATCCTCTTTAATACTTTATAATCCAATAACTAAACACAGTCGTTTACTACTTTATACATACATACATATAAATATAAAGTTATCTTTGGATTTTTATATAGATATCTATTAAAATTGAGACTATTGATGCCACCGAAGCTACTTCTTTTACTCATGCTAGTTAATTCTTTATTTAATTGAAACTTTAACTAATGCTATGTAAAAATGGCCAAGAAGAATATGAAGAAGATGAAGCATCAACTTTATAAGGAGACCCCCCTAGATCTGGTTAAGATATTGATGATAAAAGCGCATGTACGACAAGACACAGAACATGCCATCATTACCACCAAAAAGAAATAACGCACACACAGTGCGTCTCTCTCTCTCTATCTATCTATCTCGCTTACACTCTCGCCCCCAACAATCCAACAATTTGGAGTCGGAGCCTCGGCCGAGTCAGCGCCATGTTTGATGATTAAATCTTGAAAATGTTAATGATGCCGACGCAAGCCGTAAAACTAAGAGAAGGTAGGAGGAGGGATCGACAACAACAACAACAACAGCAACAACAACAAAAAACATCAGCAGGCGACAGATGGAACCTAAACTCAGACATGGAAATTAGCTGACGATTGAAGTTGGGTTTCATATATAGAAGATTGGGTTGTAGAGAGAGAACTATCGATTGTTCCATCGCTCGGTACGATCGGATCTGATCGTTAAATGAGCGCCAAAGGAATCGTCTAGGGATCGGTTTTCATTTGACGCGCTTCTTTGATATCTCAAACCAATTCGAAAAAAAAAAAAAAAAAAAAAAAAGAACGATCGAACGATCAAAATACCTATTAGCAATTAAAAACAAAATGTGACGAAGGGGTAAGGGGGAGTGGAGGAGGAGGAGGAGGGGAGAACACAAAACTTATGACAAGTTGAGCAGGAAGATCATCAAGGTAGTGACCGAGGGCCATTGGGTGTACCGTTGCCCTCCAGAGATCGAAAAATTATGGGACATTAATGGACTGTGTAGGTTAAGGAAAGAAAAAAAAAAAAACAGACAAAAATAAAAAAAAAGAGAAATATAAATATCAAAATTATGAAAAATATTATTGCATTGTCTCGGCTTTTCGAGAGGCGTAAACGAGGTTCATCTTTTGTATTCTTTGGGTTCTTTTCATATTTTATGTAACTGGTTTTATGTAACTCTTTTCATCTCTGGTTTAGGTGCCTCTCTCTCTTCTCTCTCTCTCTTTCTCTCTGTCTATCTATCTCTCTCTTTGTTTATTTTTTTGTTGTCTGTTTTATTGTCACATTGATTCTATATATTGGAGGGTGAAATTACTCTTCCACAGTGTCTTTCTTAAGTGACAAAAGGAGTAAATCGAACAAAGATAAAAGCTTTATATTGCTTAAAGAGAAAGGATCTTGGAGAGATACTACGATTATACGTATATCAATCGAATAAATAACAAGACTTGTATACAGATAACTAAGATAAATATGAAGAAAAGAAGAAAAAGAAGGACACCCGCTTTTAAAATCATTAAAAAGTGACAAATTAACCATTTAATAAAGAAAAAGATATACTATATAAATCAGCGATAAATCAAAGTGTATGCAATAAAAGCTTGAAGAGATATATCCATATTTTGATTTATATTTTCTTTGAAAATATTTTTAAAAACCAATTTAAGCAATTTCAAGTCTCATTAGTTACAAATCCTTTAAAAGGAGACCACAAGAAAGAATGTGATTTCAATATCTTTATCAAATATATTTCGTTAAAGTAATCCCAAATTATACCCTATCGTTCCTTTGTCCTCATCATCCAATACATCCAAAACACTTTTTCTGCTCCTTCATCTTTGTCCATTTTGCTGATGGTCACTAACCATATTCCATATTCCATATATAGAAATATATATCTGTGTATATGTGTGCTCTATCTGGATGTGTGTGTGTGTGTGTTGTCAAGTTTGTTAAGATTAATTGAACAATCAATTTAAAATTTTATAGGTTTTCAACTTTTCATTTCTCTTACACGACTTTTCAGTATGTCTTCTCTCTCGTTTTCTTATTGTTATTGTTGCTGTTGTTGGCATATAAATTTATTTTCTTTGTATCGATCGAATACAAATGGGAATGGCTTTTAACCAGACCTTAACACTCTCCTCAGTCCCAATCGCATGGATCGGTCTCTCTCTCTCTCTCTCTCTCTCTCTCTCCCTCTCCTTTTTGATCAATTCAAAATTATGAAATAGTCGCATTAATAAAAGATAAAACTTTTTGTGTATTTTGGCGGATTCTTTAGTTGACTTTTGTATCGATTGTGAGGATAAAGTGAGGAAAGGGGTAAATAGTTGATTAGTTTGAACTATAAAAAATTTATTTTCTTATTGATTGATTAATTCATAATTTATTTTGATTTTAATACTACCTCCCTCCTAGATGTAAATTATTAATTACATCGTTAAATCATTAAGATAAACGTTAAAAAGTTGTTAATGATCGATCACAAATTTATCTCTGGTAATATAAAGACATGTAGTTGTAAATAACAAACAACTTTATTTATATATATACATATAAATACAGTATGTATGTATGTATATGACCTGAATAGTCGGCCGATTAAATGTAATCAACTAATATGATAATGCCACAAAAACTAATAGAATATTTAATGTTATATAGTATGCTGATCAATAGTATACTCCTTATGCTTAAGTGACAGAAAACTTATCTATTTATTTGGATCTCTAGAAACAAATTATAATTAGGAAAATTCAAAAATAAGAGAGATTTTTAATCAGTTTTGATTCCGCCTTTGATGATATAGATCTTCTGATATTCATATCTTTCATCATATAAGATCTGACACTCAACCCCAAATCTTATTCATATCTTCCAATTCGAATAATCATAAAAAGAGAACAAAAAATGGGTTTTCATGCCTTTCCTCAGATCCGAATCTCATCATCAAGGCGCATGCGCCTTGTGGACAAACAGAAAACAGAAAAATATCATTTTAAATGCACATAAATTTAAATTTGAAAATAAAAAAGAAAATCGAAGAAAATGTTAAGAAAATGCAGCTCTTATAAAATCACAAGTGTTGAACACGAAAATGGAATACATTTACAAGTCAAAGATCTTGGCTAAAACCTGATCTATAAAACGTTAGCATTCTAATTTATAAATTCATTAAAGTCCCACTGCAAGTGCATAAAATTTTGGCGCCAGCAACTTTATTAAAAGAATAAAAATAAAAATATTTATAGCCATATAATTTTCATAGCTATAGCAATTTTCCCCATATGCTTTTAATGGACAATTTGGTCTATATCAGGTCAATTAGATGTACACATAAAATGGTGAAATTGTTGTCCAAACATTAATTAATAATTGCAAGTAATAAATGTTTTTTTTAGTTTTATTTTTACTATTGCCATTTTCACAATTATTGTCTTAGACATAATATATTAGACATAATATATTCTAAGCCATGGCAATGCTTTCGATAAGTTAATACCAGATAGTAAAAGAAATAAAAAACTCCCACGTTCTATTAAAACTTTGAACCCAAAAACCAAAATCAACAATTACCCGGCGAATTAACTTTTTCCAGCAAAACAAAAGTTCATTTACAGAACTTTTTCTCTTAAACTCTCTCATTAGGCATTCAGGTCGCATAGACCCAACCATTGATAAAAAACCTTTTATTGTATATCCCCCCATTGCCTCTGTCCGTGACCCCCCACTCCCCCCACTCACCCTCTTCAACCATCCTTTAGTGCCCTTTTTAAGCAAGAGAGACAGTTTCTAAGCAACAACAACAACAAAAACAATTTACGTATAAATTAATTTACTTTCATTAATTAGTTGGCGGTATTAGGCGACGTCTCATGGGGTGACAGTGTGGAAAATTGGATTCGGGTAATGGTTGAAAGTTGAAAAGTCAAAGAGAAATTTGCATAGCAAATTCAAATGAGACAACGAAACGAAAGAGAAAACACAATGATTTGGCCATTTGGCCATTTGGCCAAATGAAAATGAAAAATGAAATTTTTATATGAAAATTGAGAATTAATAGATTAATCAGCAGGTACATAAAATTAATAGAAAATAGAAATACATAATAACCAAATGAACAGACTATACAGATACATTAATGGTGAAACAATTAACAGACAGAGAAATTACACTTTTCCCATATATCGTATATTATGTTGGCCACACTTTCAAAATTATGCCTAAAATATTTGCATGATAAATTGAGTTTGAAAACACAAACGAAAGTATGTACGTAAATATAATTTTGATCTGCAACAGACTATAACGATCAATCATACTATATGCAAAAGAAATTAATTAGAAAAACTTCGATTAAGAACTTTTTTTCAAGAATATTAATTAAACATTTTCTTAAATATAATCAAAAGAGGGAAAAAAACTGCACCTTAACTGTCACTGGCAGGCCCATTAAAAATTCAATAGGTTCCCCACCCCTCCCTATATAACTTCTCATATCTCCCCCTTCCCCCCACCCTCTTTCCGCTCTTCGACAACTCCAGCTTCATCCCCAAACCAATTGTGGGTCTTCTTTCTTTTTTTTTTTCGCCGCTTTCTTGTCTTCTTGTCAATATTGGACAATTCATGCGCAATGCGTAAAACATCCGTTAAAACTTTATTTTATGTCCGCCATTTTATGAACGTTTTGGTGTAAATACATTTCCGCCCAAGCGGACCAACGACCAAAACAAAAAAAAAAATTGGTAAAAAGAAACGATACGAAACGGCAACGGACACTCGAGGCCTGGCTATGGGGTCCATAAGAGAATCTGTGGCATCAGAAGCTCAGGTTCAGGAAGCGCAAAAAAATGGCGACGCCACCGACGACAACAGCAGCAGCAGCAGCCAAAAAGATAGAGAGAGAGAGAAAGGGAGAGAAAGATACAAAGAATGAGAAAGAAAACCAAAAAAAACGAGGCATAAATTATGCACTGCAAAATAAACGACGAAGAACATAATAAAAATCGGCAAAAAATTGTGTGTACGCAATCAAAAGCATGAAATGGCAAAGGAAAATAAGCAAAAAAAAAGACACAGAAAAAACTGAAGGAAACATTTAAAATTTAATACGAATTGGTGATACTCTTATTATGTTTCAAGAATAACGGCATGTGTTTGCTTCTTGAAGGATAGAAGAATCTATAGTATAATACAAATAATTCAATCTAAGAATTTACTCTCCAACATTCTGGATCCACATTATATATCTACTTACATTATTTTATTCAGATTCATTATCATACAACAATTATGTGTGAGACCAATCAAGTGACTTATTAGATACTCTTTCGTTTCGATACACTTACTGTCAGGATATAAATGAACCAGCAAAGTATGAAATAAATGGTAAAAGTTTTTTTTTGGCCTGCTAAAGGGACACAGGCGTACAGAGATCATTCCAAAGGGGAGACATAAAGCCATTAAATTAAACAATTTATAAAGGCCAAATAATATGGTATATTAAAAGTATAGAAGTATATATCATTCTGAACATAACTTTGATCAATTAAAACTATAAATTTTTAATAAACAATAAAATAGTATATTTTATATAATATTAGAACTTAACGCAAAATTTCGGTAAAACTATTTATGGATAGGTTTCGGTTTCTTTATAACAAATGTGCAAATTATTCTGTTTTTAATACGAATATGTTCAAGATTTATCAGATGTTCACCGGAAATTGTTATAAAAGGATCTCAAAAATATAAATTTAATGGTTATTCTATACCCTCTTCCCTCTCTCCACCCCTGCCACAGTTACAAAAGAAAGCAATTTAAGTCAATGATAGTAAATGGGAGGGGGGAGTATGTGGAGAATGAATACAAAAGACAAGCCTGACAATTCTAATGAAAAATCTTTTTAAGATTTTCATTCAGCATTTATTTGTTTTTTGTTTTTCTTTTTGTTTTGGTTTTTTTTTGTCGGGGGAAAAAACAAATGGATAGAAGATGAGGCATTTTTTTGACAAGCATGTGACCCAATTATATGCAATCATAAGGGACACAACTTGTAAGAATAATAATACAAACAACAAATTTACATCTTGGGAATATGTATATCTATCTCGTCTGCTCATTCCGTCTCTCTCTCTCCCCGCTCTCTTTCGCTCTCTCGCTCTTGAGCACACAAAAGGCAAATGTCACTTACATAAACAACACGAGCCAAGTCTACGGCAACAATTTCAATTTCAATGCGCCTGACAGCGCCAGTCCATCAGCAGCGAAGACTTGGCTCCTGTTCTTGCCCCCCCTAATCCCCTTCTCCCCACCACCAATTCCATCACCCCCTCACAGACGACATGATACCGTTTCCTTGGCTATATGAAAGATACAAATCAGCGATGACTACAACAACGACAACGAGAACGATGATGATGACGATGACGATGAGACGATAATGATGATGACGACAATCAGCGGCTAACAAACAAGTTAATGTTGGATACCAAAAAAGGAAAAAAAAGGAAAAAGAAAAAGAAAATTTGCTAGGCATTGTCACAATAGTAAAAGCAGCATCATCTTTTGTCCTAACAAGTGGCCACAATTGAATAAATTGAATTGAATGCACACAAAACGACCAAAGTGGGTGACGACGACAACTAGACGACGACGACGACCACCATACGAACTAACCAACCAAGTTGAGCCACATTCGAGTGGAAGTGGAATGGGAGTGGGAGGGGGAGGGGGAGTGAAGGAGTCAGGTGAATGCGCTCATTATACTCATCCTCAAAACTCAGACTATCCGAACTTTTGGACGTCGCCAATTGCATTTGTGTGCGTTTGTGTTTGCAATTTGTGCTCTTTTGTTTGTTCGTCCTTCGAAACACGAGGATATGCAAATAATTGCTTTATGCCCTTGTTCTGACCACCATTATATGACTTAATGAGCTTTTCCAAGAGCTCCTTGTCCAAAACTGTCCAACTATTTGTATATGTATGTATGTATGTGTATGTATTCTCATACAATTGGTTGGTGGTTAGAACATAATTGAACATAAATTGAGCTTGAAATTGATGTCCATTTGTTTGGCCTATGCCCAAAGGCTTTAAATTAGAGTTACTAACAAAAGTTAAGCAAAACATACAACAACAAAAACAACATAGCCATAGTAGACCATAGATAATATTACATCGATGATACATTATATTAGATAATAATGTTATATCTACTATAAACTAAATAACCTTAACTATTTGCAATTGAAATATTTTCATTATTTAATTTCCATTTAATATCTTGTCTTCTCCTCCTCTAATATCTCCTCATTCCAACTTTCTTTATTCTCTCTGCGTTTCAGTTTTAACATATCTCTTATTGCAAAAATTTACGAAAATCCGGTCAAAATTTTTTTCCATTTTTTTTCAACTTTTAATGTAGTTTTTAATACGGAATTATCCAGAAGATTGATGTAAAACTTTTCAAAATCGGCCAAAAGATGGCCAACTTAGAGCCTATAAACCATTGGTAAAATCCTTCAAAAGGAGGACAAATTCTTCGAAGGAACCTCTACTCAATTCAGTCAAATCTCGTCTGATTTTAAAAAACTATGTCTTTGTTTGCTTTTTAGAATCGCAATTTTTAATTAGTATAAAAATCTGGAAAACTAATTTTTAACTCGATTTTTGCAAATTTTAACGATGGTTAACTGCAAAAAATTGCAAAAATCGAACGAAATTATTTTTCCAACTTTTTCAACTTTTAATGTAGTTTTTTAGTACGGAAATTATCCAGAAGATTGATGTAAAACTTTTCAAAATCGGCCAAAAGATGGCAACTTAGAGCCTATAGAAGATTGGTAAATCCTTCAAAAGAAGGACAACTGAAATTTCGCCAATTTTAACGATGGTTACAACTTTTTTTTTTTTTTTAGAATCGCCGTTTTTAATTAGCATAAAAATCTGGAAAACTTATTTAAATATAAGAAAATTCATTAAATATGAAGAAAATATTATGTAATATAAGTAAAATTTATATTCAATTAATGAGGATTTCGTCGGAGTCTGATTTTATAAATAATCTCTTATTGGTACAGGGTATACTCCAAGTCGGCAGGGACGACTTGCTTACTTCATTACTTTATCATTTTATAACTTAGTTCTAATTTATTTGTAAATTGTTTAATAATTTCTTATTGTTATAGACTAAGGACTATTCCATTCTTAACTAAAAGAGTAGGATAATTAATAACTATTCTTTTTCCTACCTTTCCCTTCCTTCTTTCTCTGCCATACATTCACTTCTCAATGTACTTCAAGTTCAAAGTTTGATACTAAAACTGAATTAACTAAAAATCGGTCGTTCAACAATTGATTTGAATCCTTGAAACAAAATCATTTAACGATCCATTTGAAAGAACGTTTAACTTTATTGATAATTTTGATATATCTCTTTGCTGTTGTTGTTGTTGTTGTTGTAATTTGAGACAAAGTCAATTGCAACCCGCATTTTGTAAAGGGTGGGGGGTCGGGTGGGTTAATCAAAGACCATGTGCTAATGACAACATAATTATGAGGTGCATGGTTAGGTCGGGCAAAAATGAGTTCAAGCAACGCCCACATAGTTATGACAGTGACAGTGACAGTGACAGGAATAGGACTATCTATATATTCTTATATTCTTTCAATATATATATATATGTACGTATATATTTATTTAAAAGAGGGTTGCTAATAAAAGAATAGAGAATGTCGTTGCCAATTTTCGATGGCTTTTTTGGCTACCCTTAGACAAGGACTTTAGCAAAAACTTTACGCATAATAAATTTTTCATTCGCTGTCATTAAATCATTGCAGCAGGACCTTTGCTAAGGCAAACAGAAACTCCAAAAAAAAAAAAAGAAAGAAGTAGAAGGAAGGAGCGCCATAATGACAAGCAACATGCTGCAAATGTCAGAGCAGACAGCGGAAACGGAAACGTATTGGCGCAGGAAAGTTGCGCCAAAGGATGTTAGAGAGAATTCTTAGCTAAGCTTCTCTCTTTTCTTTCTCTTATTCATTCGTTTTCAGTTTTTGTTTCCCCTCTCTCCCTCCCCCCCCAATCCTTGGCTACGGAAACGGATGCGGGTGCGGCGGATAACTTAAAGTTGAATGCCAAGAAAAAAAAAAAAAATATTTGTAAAACTCCGACAAAAGTGTCGATGTTGGGTATCGTAAATTATGCATATGATATACATATAAATATATATATATCTAAAATATTTGGTTTTTTTTTCAGCTGTTTTGCTTTATTATAAATTTGATTAAAATATGATAAATGCCAAAAAATGTTCTAAATTGTCGCAAATGGTGGAAAAGTGGGGAATATTTTTGGTAAATGGAAAAATCAAAGGCAAATCACTTGCAGCAAATCATAAAAATGTTTCATTACGCCCAAATTTCAAATGCAGGAATCCCTCTAAGCACGTGTCCTGTCCTCGTTCTGGCACACGCCACACTTCATAAATTTTGCTACCGTTATGATTGCCCTATGGAAGTCTCAACAGCAACAATAATATACCAAAACAACAACAAAGGCAAAGGCGAGGTGAAACGAGGCAAGACGGATGTCCGCCCGCAACCCACCACAAAACGGAAGCTAAGCCTTGGCAAACGTAAAGAGAAAACCCAAAAGCAAACACAAACATTACAAAAGGAAGAGGAAGAGGAATGTTGCCACCCTCCTTCAACATGGAGGAGGACATGGTAGATCCATAGACACATTGTAGCCAAAATGATTCAAAGACAGAGAGAGGAGAGTAAGAGAGAATGGGTAATGGTGAATCCTGCGCATGCCGCAATCAAATCATCTGCCAAGTTTTATGATTTATTTAACTTTTTTAATTGACTTTTTCCGACACAGAAGGAAAAGCATGAAGGAAAACCTGAGCGAGTGCCACACAGTCACCACCCCTGCGTGTGAAAGGATAATGGTAGGTCTTCAAAAGCATACCAGAAAGAAGAAGAAAACTTCACTTGCAGTCGGAGGAAGTGCGTCATTTTGATGATGGGTGTGTGTGTGTGTGTGTGTGTGTGTATATGTTTCTGCGGTACATGTGACCATTACGGGTTTGCGGGGGAAGGGGGTGTTCCTGATGATGTTTTGGCGGGTGTTTGTTGCAAATCCGGTTTTAGTCTATTTATTTGAATGCCTATTTTTATGCTCATCCGGACGCTGACGCGTTTCACTTTCTTCTTTTCATTCTTTTTTTTTTTTTTTTTTTTTGTGAAAATATATATCCATGTACTTATATACTTTTGATTTATGTTACGGTAATTGCTAAAATAATGTTTGCTGAGGGGGTTTAACTTTGGTGTCGTTGGAAAAAAAAAGAAGCATAGGTTGTGAATTTGTTATAAACGGTTTGTTAAGAAACTCCTCCGTTGGGAATACCAACCAGAGTGAGCGAGACAGAAAGACAGAGAGAGAGAGAGAGAGAGAGAGAGTATGGGAAGAAAGACTTCGATGTGTGTGGGTGTTTTTTTAAGTTTTAAACTTGGCATGAAAAATTTATATACTCAACGCAGAGTTCGCAGAGAGGCGATTTTCGGAAAGGACTACACAAGACCGAAGTCCTTTTTAGAGATTAGATTGAAGTTTAATTGTTAAGATTTATCGAAAATAAATTTCCTAACCGAAATAATTTTATATACTTTTAGATCATATTTAGATCATAATTCTATATAATTTTACAAAAATATCAATTAGTAATATTCATTGCAAAGTCATAATAAAAAGTGTTTTTCCATTCATAATGTCTCAGATCCACATCCTTGGAATTTGCACCGTGAAGCAGGGCTAATTTGACATATAACTAGCGCCAGACTCATAAAAAAAAAGAAATGAATAAATAAATATATCTACATACATATATATGTATATATAAAAAAAAGAAGAAAAATAACCCATCACAAAGGTACAAAACTCACTTGTCAGATTGTTGGGTCAAAACTTTCAATTTCTCAAGACTCTTTTGCTAAATATAATTTATGAGACGAACAAAATCATTTGATGTATACATTTTGAACTTTGTTGAGACACAAAAATGATATTGATGGACATTTAACAAAACGACACCACCAACAGATTCTATCCAACAAATTTAAGCAGAGATCCTTTACTTGGAGCACCGATGACCAATTCCGCATTTAGAGAACTGAGAACTGAACTGAAGAAACGCAATCCAAAATATACGACATTTTTCATATTTTTTATTTATTATTTAGAAAGGGTAGGTAGCATAAATCAAAAACCGAAATGAGTACGACATAACAACAACACTAAAAACTTGACTCCAAGACCACTCTACATCCATGTTGTCCAATGCAGCAGCAGCAGCAGCCACCAGCATAAAAAAAAAAAAAATAAAAAACAAAAACAAAAAAAAAACGAAAACAAACCTCAAAAAGTTCCCACATGTTCACAATTTTGTACATATTACGTTTTATGGCAACTGGGCAAAGGAGTAAAAGAAATATATATATATATATATATATATATTTAACTGAAGCCAATGCAACAAACAAACAAAAAAAAGGCCCACAGATTTGCAACTAAGGCATAAAAATATCATTCATTGAACATAATACAGAGGGACTCGATATTGTTTTTGGGCGATATTTGCACTTGAAAAATATTTTTCAATATTTATTGAAGGGCCAGTACATATATACCACAACTGAAGTTTCCAAAAATCGAGATCAGATAGTTATAAATTCAAAAATAAGAATAAGAAATTTGAAATCTGGATCGAATATAATTTTAGTATAACGAAAAGTTTCGCATTAATTTATGTCCATTAAAGTTGTGATTTTGTTTTAATATGTTTAATATCATAAATGTTTCATGGATAAGTTCTTTTGGGTTTCTCTATATATATAATTGATCAATCATATATATTGTCAATTTATTATATTTTTTAATATTTCTTTGAAAGCTCTTCTGAGTTTTATGAAAGATTTATATATCTATGACAATATTTGATCTACGTATGATTATTTTTCTTTGTTTAACTTTCTTCTAATTTTGAATTCTATTGTAGAAAATATTAATCATATTTGATCAAACATTTACATATATATGTATATAATATATATCATATCTTTTTCCACATTTTTCTCTCAGTGTTCTCAGCTAAATGACATAGAAGGGTAACAACAGGCAAAACAGTCAAATGTTGTGTTTGGTATTTTTGCGTCACGCGGTTGTTCCACCTTGTTGTTGCTGTTGTTTCAGTTGTTGTTGGTGTTGTTGTTGTTGATGGTAGTGGTGGTGGTTATGGTGGTGGCGGTGGTATTCGTATTGGTATTGGTATTCGTATTGGTGGTGTTTCGCCAAGGATTGCGCCTGAGCACACGCCTGAATTGAATGCGATGTGGTTAGCGATCGAGAGATATCAGTGAAATGATCGCAATCTCAACACACAAAATTTGTGTTTGGCGCAGACATTTTTACTGTCCCAGCCCTTGTCTCCTGCTCCTGCTCCAGGAGTATCTCGCAACTCCTGCCAGAATCTGGTTAAACAAAAAAAGAAAAAAAAAAAAAAAAAAAAAAAAAAAAAAAAGATGATGAAGATGAAGCAGCAGCAAATCTGCAAGCAATGCGACCCCCACTCAGCCCTCTACCCTCGTATCCTCGTGTCTCTCCGTCTGTCTCTCTGTCTGTCTCTCCGTCTGTCTGGGCCAACGTCGTGTTGTCATAATGAATGGTGCAGCTTAAGTCATTTCATTTGGAAGCTGGAGAACTGGACTTGAAGATGGTTTGTCTTTTTCTTATATCTGTGTTTTTTTTTTCCCCCTGTTGTATTTTTTATAGTGCTGCTGGCGCCATGAAATATTAAATTACGCGCTGCTGTTTGTTTTTTTTTTTTTTTTTGTATCTTCAACTTGTGGTCAGTTCCAGTTCTTCACCCCTGCCCACTTCTCTTCAGTTTCCAACTCTCATTAGAGAGCCGAGACACATTCCACATACGACATGTAGGCTCTGAACAAAATTAATAAGTAAACGCTTTTTGAGCCATAAAACAGAGTTTCATTCATTCATTCACTCATTCACTCATTCGCTCATCCACTCATTGAAATTCAGAAAAGGCAATTCAAAATTTTTAGAAGAAATTAATAAGTTAATTTGGCACAAACGAGCTGTGATAGGAAATGCTCTACATGGCGCCCTCTGACTCTGACTCTTGAGGCATTTTATGTGGCCATTTTTATGGCCTTGGCTAATTTTCAATGAGGAAGAGACGTGTGGGGGAATGTTTGGATTGGGTTATGCCCATTAAAAAAGATTAAGTTGATGACATTGTGTGGAAAAAGGGAGCACTTGAGATTGAGATCCCGAGCCCTTTGGTTAACATTTATGACAGCAATTGGTAAGTACGTACGTACATAAAAAAGTGTATGAGAAATTATTATGCATAAACTTATCCCTTATAAATATCAATAAAAAATCATCACACGAATATATTAATTCCGAGAAATGCCAAAAGTCAAACACATCCCCCCCCCCTCCCCTCTTCCCCTTCTCAGTTTTTGCCATTATGAAATTTATAGTTGCGGTCTCTTGGCCTAGACTGCAAAAGTGCTCTCCTCTGGGTCCGAATCGTGTGAGAATGTTGGCCACATGTGCCACAGCCAGTGTCCTCCTGATCTGTCCTGGCCCTGAGTTCAACTGCCAAAAACAAAAAGAAACAAATAAAATAACAAACTCAACTACAACTACTACTGGCCAACTCTAATGCCGCCTGGCCAACTTGATGCTGTTGGCTAAAGTTTTGGTTTTTCTTTTTCGTTTTTGTTTTTATGCGAGCAACTTCCCTGGAAGTGGTTTAGGCCAGAAGCGATGAAAATATTTCTGTGTATAAAGCATCGTATATTCAAGTACAGAGAATTGTATGTGTGTAGAGAGAGAGAGAGAGAGAGAGAGAGAGATAGAAAGAGAGAGAGGAATGGCAGAACTTATCACCAAACAAGATCAATATGCACGATATCAATATGCCTGCCTTTTGGTGTTGCCTTCAACCAGAACATAGCCAGACTAACCATAAGGAGGACAACCCTCCTCCTGGTATGGAACTATAGAAACGGGGAATAAACTAAAAGTATTATGGATACCTACTTAATTAAATAAAGGTATTCCTTGACATCTATATAAGTCAAGACTACTAAAAACCAATCCTAGCTAGAATATTAGTTCAGTAATTAAAATTACTTAAATAAATAATAAATTAATATTAATTCCAAATACAAAATCTCTTCATAAGATGTTAGCGAGAACTTATCAAAAATGAAGTAAGCAGTCGTCCGTGCCGACTTGGAGTATACCCTGTACCAATAAGAGATACTTCATAAAATCAGACTCCTTCGAAATCCTCAATAATTGAATATAAATTTTCTTTATGTTAAATTATAGATTCTTTATATTAAATTAATTTTCTTATACTCTGAAGAAGAGGTTTCTTTGAAGGATTTGTCCCTTGTCCTTCCTTTAAAGGATTTTACTAATCTTCTATAGGCTTTGAGTTGGCCATCTTTTGGCCGATTTTGAAAAGTTTTACATCAATCTTCTGGATAATTTCCATATTTAAAAACTGCATTAAAAGTTGAAAAAAAGGTTGGAAAAAATTTTTAGGCAAGTTGGCCTCTTTTGGATTTCGGTTACATCAATTTTCTGCAGTCTGTTTTAAAAACTGCAGTGTAAAAAAAAAAACCATCGTTAAAATTTGTGAAAATCGAGTTGAAAATTAGTTTTCCAGATTTTTATGCTAATTAAAAATTGCGATTCTAAAAAGCAAATAGAGACATAGTTTTTCAAAATCAGACGAGATTTGACTGAATTGGAGCCCTCTGAAGTAGAGATTCCTTCGAAGGATTTGTCCGTTGTCCTTCTGTCTGAAGGATTTTACCAACGTTCTATAGGCTCTAAGTTAGTCATCTTTTGGCCGATTTTGAAAAGTTTTGCATCAATTTTCTGGATACATTCTGTTTTAAAAAACTGCATTAAAAGTTGAAAAATAAGTAGTTGGAATTTCACTCAGTGAACGAAACTAATGCATCATTTGGTACAAGGCAAAGTCCGCATGCTATCTCGCTCACACATTTCAGCTGCTGCCCATGCTTAATATGAAAGACTTTGTACTTTAAATTGATTGCTTGTTTAATTACTAATATAAACTTTAAATTACTTACAATGCTCGAATCAGCTTATTAATATGAGCTATGGCTACTAGATCCTTCATTTATGTAAAACGTTAACTTTAAACTAATTTGAACTATTCTTTGCTACCAACTTCTGTGAAACTTTCCTTTATAGAAATCTTAGTGTAACCCTTGTTAAAACTTTATCTCTTCTTACATTTGCATAAGATACTATACCTAAGAGTCTCATATCACTTAATGATTATACGCCAAACATCTTCGTTTTACTTTTATCTCTTTTAACCCCAAACCTTACCTTAACCTTCACTCGAAATTACCTCAATTATAAACCTCTTAAAATACTCCATACCTCTATATACATACATATGGACATATGTTGTCATTTGTGCGGGAGGTTGGAATTGAAAGGTTCATTCTGTTTATAGCGATGCGACTAATCGGCAAACAATTTGCTCAGAACAAAAACTGTCTGTCTGTCTGTCTGTCAGTGCCAAGATTTGTCCCGCTTGTCAATATGATTAACCAGCTTTAATTTTGTTTTCCTTTTCCTTTTTTTTTGGATTGTGTGTATGTGTGTGTGAGTGTGTGTGTGTGCTGTGATGCCAATATTAAAATTCGCAGAAATGAAGAAAACGAAAGAGGAAAAAAAAAACAGTCGAAATGGAAAAAAATGCAATGAGCTGCTACACAAAAATTTTGAATACGAAACGATAAGGCGGCAGGAGAACGAGATGATGGCATAGGACGATTGGATTGGATTGGATTGGTTTTGGCTTGGTTTTCAGTTTTTTTTGTTTTTTTTTTTTTTTTTTTTTTTTTTTTTTGCTGAGTGGCATTTGCATATTCGCGCGCGAGTTGCACGTTTTACAACTGGCTAAAAGTTATCGATGAGCGAAGCTATGGAGTCGAAGTCATGTTGACGACCTTTGTTTGCTTGTTGTTTCTTCTTGTTGGTTGTTGTTGTTGTTTTTTTTTTCGTCATAGTTTTGTTGTCAAACAATTGTCACAACGTGTTGGCATTCACACGAACTTTATGTTTGCAGCAACACCTCTTACGGTCAAAGGGTTAAAGTTTGAGCGATCTTTAGATGATGATTGGCTGCGCCCTACCGCATCGCTTTACACATGTGTGTGTGTGAGTGTGTGTAGGTGTATGTGTGCTTGTGGGGTAGTACATCAATAACAAGCGGTAACCACTCAACTCAAGTCCTTTGTAAAAAAAAAAAAAAATGTAAACACCCAATCTGAAGGGTTCTTCAATATCAAGTTAATAAACAATAATAAAAATGATAATAATAATGAGAGCATCGTCTCCTTTCCCCTCTCGATGTTGGTGGTTAACCATTGTTGTATATATGGATGTATGTAGTATCGATATTGAATTGTATTTTATTGTATGTGGAGGTTCCCTTTTTTCATTGTGTATTGTAAGATTGTACGACTGAGTACGTATTTATGGCACAATTTTGTATTTCTCCACTTCTCCGCTTCGATTTGACAAGCGGAATATCTTTTTTCTCGCGATCGGCGATCGGCAATCGTTCTTATTGAATAGATCACTCAAGCGTAATGAATTATTGATGGACAGCAAGAATCATCAGGATATATGTATGTAGGTAAAGAGAAGAGGCAAAGTCAGTGAGTGGTTGAGATAAAAACTGTAATCAGAGCTTTTTCTTTTTTTTTTTGCAGTTTGCCTTAATGTGGCAGTAGTTGGCAGCCTTCTCTCTCCTCCGCATCATGTTTTTTCTTCCTCTTTGTGTGTTTGTTTTATTTTTGTTTGTTTCATTTCTTTTCGGATTTTGTCAATGTCTGTGATATATTGTTTCGGTAGCATTTTGTTAAACGTGATCAATTTTTAATTACCCATCATCATCATCATCATCAGCATCATCCAGCGATTCAACGATCGAACCATCGATCGATCGATCGATCGATCGATCCTCTCATTTGCCGTTGCGTATCAATCGGACCGCACCGCGAAATGTAACCTGCAGACGTTTGTCGCATGTCATTCAACGATTTATGCCCTGAGCGACTTTAATAAATGTGTCTTGCCGCTTTTGGCCTTTTTTATACTCCTCGGGGGCCTCGGTCGTTTTGGCCCCCAACCCTGTTATTGCTGGATTGAAGCTACTTTTTGTCACCGATCTGTGGCACTTGGTGACTCTGACTTGATTTGCTGACTTGGTTTAATATGGCGCCGGCTTTTTTCTCTCTTCTGTGTGCGTAAAATGTTTAATTAGTTTTGTCTAATTAACACTTGACAACATGGTCACAACATGGTCACCATGAGAGAAGCGTGCCACCAAAGGCGTGAAGATCAAAAGGTTGCGAATTGTCAAAATGAATGTTGAAAATAGTTAAGAAAATGTTGAACTAAAAAATGAAAATATGAAAATTGTTGTGAACGAGAATGATTATAAAAGATTCATATATGTGTAATAAAGTTCTTTTCTTTTAGGCCATCGGAATAATTAATTCTTGGAAAAATATGATTTAAAAAAAAGAAACCGTAGTATAGTGTTGATTGCAGTGATTCTTGTTCGACTTTTAGTTGGCAAATAATTATGATAACTGTAAAAGCAAGTTTGTATTCCCGCATTAATAATAATTATATGACTTTTACGGCACTTTCACGATACTTCTGTAAGTCTTTCCTTTTGTTTTTT
This sequence comes from Drosophila sturtevanti, assembly GCA_018150375.1. Lineage (NCBI taxonomy): Eukaryota > Metazoa > Arthropoda > Insecta > Diptera > Drosophilidae > Drosophila > Drosophila sturtevanti. The sequence continues at coordinate 2,529,866 of JAECWJ010000527.1, read as the reverse complement.
TTTTTTAATGTTGAACTAAGCTAACGGTTCAACAGTTGTAAAAAACGAGCAAATATTGTCGGTGATAAAATTCATTTTATAGTCTAACATTAGATAGGCATATTAATGGAGTCATTATGACTACATAAAGGCAAACATGATAGCTGATTCTCTTGGGCTCGTTAAGACAACATTTACATGCAATTTAAGTAAACGATCGGAATTTATATATTACACAACTAACTATTAAAAAGAATAATTAAACAAACAAAAAAACAGATACCAAGCCAATTGCAAAACTTAGGAAATATTCAAAAAAAACACAAATCAGCAACAAATTTTTGCCTTGGTCTTAGACAGACAAAATGTGTGCTCTTCTGCCTTTGGCCCTTTTTGGCCATGAACAACATTATTTCCAACAGCAGTTAACGTAGACTCACGCCCATTTTGCCACCAAGTTTGTTAGGAGTCTGAGGAGCCCAAGGGCTTTACTCTTCTCTACTCTTAACTCTTTTTAAAACCTGAGAGTTTTTAAGTTAACGCCCACAGCACGCGCCAAAAGAAAAAAAAAAGAGAAAGAAAAGAAAAAGAAAAATAAAAATAAAAAGAAAAGAACAAAAATAACGTGGAAAGAAGAGCAATAGCAACAGAAACAAGAGCAGCCAAACTGGCTGCCAAAACTTGGCCACTTGAGTTCTTGCTGCCACTGATGCTGCTACTCCTCCTGTTTCTTTTGCTACTCCTCCTTCTCTTTGCTTCCCATCTCATTCTTGGTGTTGGAACATTTATTTATTTTGGTACGGGCCCAGGCAACAAATTAAAAAGTAATTCACAAGCGCAGCATAATTAGCTGCTAAGTGACACTAATGGAGGTGGGCCAAAGACCCCCCAGCCCCCTCCGCACCATCCCCCAGTTCTTTACATTCATGCCCCAATTGAATGGCACTTGAATGCACTTCTTCTAGGCACTCGTTGTGTGTGGGCAAAGTTTAGTTCACTTTTTCTATTTTTTTTCTTCTTTGGCCTGAGCTAATTGAGTTTTGGTTTTTGATTTTGGTTTCGGATTCGGATTTGGATTTGGATTTTTCGTCCACATGGCTCCCTTTTGGCTGCCAAGATTTTCGAGTAGGAGAAATTGATGGGCTTGATGAAAGCAAAAGGTCATTATTGTGATGAAAAGAGAAAGAGCAATTTAGTTAACAAAGTTATTTATGTCAAAATACACTCACACATAGACAGATACATACAAACAACATACATAGATAATAAGAGACACACAAACACACACAAAGTTACTTAAGAGGTAAAACACACACATATAAAAAAAACAAAAAAAACCAAAAAAAAAAAAAAAGAAAAAGTTAAGTTAATTGAAGCTGATATTGGACAGGTTCAACGATTATCTTGTCATATTTACTCATACAAAAGAAGAGAAATGAGCTCTCATAATAAAAGGTCCACTAAGGGTGAATCCCATTTACAAAAATTTGCCCGCCTTGAAGGTCTTCAAATATCATCTAATTCTGAAAATTCAAATCCTTCAACGGAATCGGAAAGATCTCCGGAATCTGATTCAGAAGCTTTTATAAAGGTAGTGAGCACTCAGTAAGGGAGGATCACTCTGATGATAACCTTATGGAAGTATGTTGGCAACGAGCTGATGATTTGGTTACCAAGTTTCTATCATCTCGGAATGAGGAATATTCTGAAAGTGGCAAAAGTAAATCCCCTATACGTGGTTCCTGCAATTCCTCAAAGAATTCGGAAAATAGCAATCCATCAACGGATGCCTCAAAGACATATAGTGAAATTTATAGCGAAATCTATGAAGAATCGAAAACGCGACAGCAAAAGGCTGATCATGTTTGTAAGGTATATAATTTAAATAAAGTTCAATTAAATGAAGTATCTGGAAATGTGCAAGATCGAACTGAACGTTGGGTCAAACAAATGGGTGAACCTGATCGAACATCCAATGAATTGGAAGTGCCATCATCAGCCACCAATTCTCACAATTCGAGTAATCTGTCAGAATCTAAATTCGAATTGAATCTCGAAGAAGAGTTGGAAGAGGAAGCTATGATAGAGGATGAAATGGAATTAGACCCGGAAGAAGAGTTCGAACAGGATGCTTCCATTGAGGAAGAAATGGAAATCGTATCAAAAAATGAAGAATATTCATCTAATTCTGAATCGCATTCCGAAGGATTAGAGATCGACAATCGTCCACTGTTAGAAGATGAATTGGATATAATGTTGGAATACGATCAGACACCATCTAATTCTGAATCGGATTTCCAAGAGGATATCAATGAGGAACCAGTCACAGATGAAGAAATTGAAGTATTATCTCAATATAAAACAAATAGAAGCAATGAGGAAAAAACATCTGAAAAATCCGAATCTAATTTTGAACTAGACTCCGATGAAGGTGCTCTAATAATTGATGATGAAATAGAAATCATCTCTCAATATAAAAGCAATTCCCGAAATGGGAAAATAAGTTCACACAAACTTCATGATGGAGAAGATAAAATCTATGAGAAGTATAATAGGAATCGATCAAAGAAAATCAACTCAAGGTCAAGCACAGTGGAATCAAAAAATTATATAGAAAGAGAAGTCTATGAGGAGAACAGTAGGAATCGATCAAATAATGTCAACTCAAGGTCCGGTACAGGAGAATCTAAAAATGATATAGAAGATGAAGTCCATGAGGAGAATAAAAGGAATCGATTAAAGAATATCAACTCTAGGTCAAGTACAGTGGATTCTAGAAATGATATAGAAGATAAAATCCATAAGAACAATAGGAATCGATTAAAGAATATCAAGTCTAACTCAAGTACAGTGGATTCTAGAAATAATATAGAAGACGAAGTCTATGAGGTCTATGAGGAGAATAATAGGAATCGGTTGAAGAATATCAACTCTAGGTCAAGTACAGTGGATTCTAAAGATGATGGAGAAGATAAAATCCATAAAAACAGTAGGACTCGATCAAATAATATCAATTCTAGGTCAAGCACAGGGGAATCCAAAAATTATATAGAAGAGGAAGTCTGTGAGGAGAATAAAAGGAATCGATCAAATAATATCAATTCAAGGTCTAGTACAGTGGATTCTAGAAATGATATAGAAGACGAAGTCTATGAGGTCTATGAGGGGAATAATAGGAATCGGTTAAAGAATATTAACTCTAGGTCTAGTACAGTGGATTCTAAAGATGATGCAGAAGATAAAATCCATAAAAACAATAGGAATCGATCAAATAATATCAACTCTAGGTCAAGTACAGTGGATTCTAAAAATGAGATAGAAGACGAAGTCGATGAGGTCTATGAGGAGAATAATAGGAATCGAACAAATATTCATTCAAGGTCAAGCACAGGGGAATCTAAAAATTATATAGAAAATGAAGTCTGTGAGAAGAATAATAGAAATCGATTAAAGAATATCAACTCTATGTCAAGCGCAGGGGAATCCAAAAATGAAATAGAAGAGGAAGTCTGTGAGGAGAATAAAAGGATTCGATCAAATAATGTCAACTCAAGGTCTGGCACAGGAGAATCTAAAAATGATATAGAAGATAAACTCCATAAGAACAATAGGAATCGATCAAGTTATATTATCTCTAGGTCAAGCACAGGGGAATCTAAAAATGATATAGAAGACGAAGTCTATGAAGTCTAATGAGGGGAGATAAATAGGAATCGGTTAAAGAATATCAACTCTAGGTCAAGTACAGTGGATTCTAAAGATGATGGAGAAGATAAAATCCATAAAAACAATAGGAATCGATTAAAGCATATCAACTCTAAGTCAAGTACAGGGGAATCTAAAAAGGACATAGAAGATGAAGTCTATGAGGAGAATAAAAGGATTCGATTAAAGAATATCAACTCTAGGTCAAGTACAGTGGATTCTAAAAATGAGACAGAAGACGAAGTCGATGAGGTCTATGAGGAGAATAATAGGAATCGATCAAATATTAATTCAAGGTCAAGCACAAGGGAATCTAAAAATTATATCGAAAATGAAGTCTATGAGGAGAATCATAGGAATCGATTAAAGCATATCAACTCTAGGTCAAGTACAGTGGATTCTAAAAATGATGGAGATGATAAAATCTATAAGAACAATAGGAATCGATTAAAGAATATCAACTCTAGGTCAAGTACAGTGGATTCTAAAAATGATATAGAAGATAAAATCCATAAGGAGAATAGGAATAGATCGAATAATTTTAACTCTAGGTCAAGCACAGGGGAATCTAAAAATGATATAGAAGACGAAGTATATGAAGCCTATGAGGAGAATAGGAATCGGTTAAAGAATATCAACTCTAGGTCAAGTACAGTGGATTCTAAAAATGATATAGAAGATGAAGTCTATGAGGGGAATAAAAGGAATCGATCAAATATCAATTCTAGGTCATGCACAGGGGAATCTAAAAATGATATAGAAGACGAAGTCTATGAAGTCTATGAGGAGAATAATAGGAATCGATCAAATAATATCAACTCTAGGTCAAGTACAGTGGATTCTAAAAATGATATAGAAGATGAAGTCTATGAGGAGAATAATAGGAATCGGTTAAAGAATATCAACTCTAGGTCAAGTACAGTGGATTCTAAAAATGATATAGAAGATAAAGTCTATGAGGAGAATAATAGGAATCGATCAAATAATATCAATTCAAGGTCAAGTACAGTAAATTCTAAAAATGATAAAGATAAAATCCATAACACCAATAGGATTCGATCGAATAATATCAACTCTAGGTTAAGCACAGGGGAATCCAAAAATGATATAGAAGACGATGTCTATAAAGCCTATGAGGAGAATAAAAGGAATCTATTAAAGAATATCAACTCTAGATCAAGCACAGTGGATTTTAAAAATGAGATAGAAGACGAAGTCGATGAGGTCTATGAGGAGAATAATAGGAATCGATCAAATATCAATTCAAGGTCAAGTACAGTGGATTCTAAAAATGATAGCGAAGATAAAATCCATAGGAAGAATAGGAATCGATCGAATAATTTTAACTCTAGGTCAAGCACAGGGGAATCTAAAAATTATATAGAAGACGAAGTCTATGAAGTCTATGAGGAGAATAATAGGAATCGGTTAAAGAATATCAACTCTAGGTCATGCACAGGGGAATCTAAAAATTACATAGAAGACGAAGTCTATGAAGTCTATGAGGAGAATAATAGGAATCGATCAAATAATATCAACTCTAGGTCAAGTACAGTGGATTCTAAAAATGATATAGAAGATGAAGTCTATGAGGAGAATAATAGGAATCGATCAAATAATATCAACTCTAGGTCAAGTACAGTGGATTCTAAAAATGATATAGAAGACGAAGTCTATGAAGTCTATGAGGAGAATAATAGGAATCGATCAAATAATATCAACTCTAGGTCAAGCAGAGGGGAATCTAAAAATGATATAGACGATGAACTATCTGAGGAGGATAAAAGGAATCGATTAATAGGTACAGTGGAATCTAAAAAAGTAAGATCAAATTATTCAAAATCAACGAATAACAGCTACCACAGAAATTCGGCCTCATTAAGCTCTATATCTAAGCGTAATAAGAAGAGTATTAAAACCTATCAAGATCGTGCCAATAGTCCTATAAAATTTCATAGCAATAGTACAGAATATTCGAGTTCTTCTAATGGTAGAAAATCAATGGAAACTATCGGCTTACAATATCCTAGTGATACAGAAATACCCAAAGATGAATCTGTCTCACGAAAACGTAAAAATACATTGGGCATGAGAATCTATAATGCCGATAATGCTATACTAGAAGCACCGAATAATATACATAATGGACCCAAAATAATGCTGGACGAAAATTCTGATTTCTTGGATATAAGTCTTAGCGATGATGAGAATCAAATACATTGCAAACTTATGGCAGCAGCTTTGTCCAACGGAAAGGATTCAGCTGACATTTTTTCCAAATCTATGGAATCTACCGAGACAAATTTAGAAGATAGTATGTGCAGCTATACACCAAGTATATATTTTTATCGTCGCTCCGACTCAGATTTGGAGGAGAAAGAAAAAGAGGAAAAGAGAGTGCTAACACCCGAAAATGATTATGTGGCCTATTTGGCCGAAAAGAGTCTTCAAATTTGTTTAGAATATTACAATGAGGAAGTAAAGGTAAAGCCACGTTTAAAACGAGAGGCAACCAAAGGGGCCGATGAGTTATATGTCTCTGAGATGCAATTGCAAGGTGATCATGAGAGTTTGTCCAAAGAATTCAATAAGAAGCTAAAACGTCAATTGATGGTTCTAACTGAGAGTTTTCAATGAGGAATATATATGAGAAGAATAGTTATCAATTATAATAACCTACATATCATACCTACATACATACATACAAACATATATATGTGTAGTATATATATATTTTTTACCAATAATAATAATCATAATTTGTTTATTGCACATGATTTCTAACAATGGCCAAAAGCTAAAAGATGAAGCAAGCAGCAGGCGATGGGAGAGAAAAGAAAAATCAAAGAATAGGGTAAAGTCAATTGCATAAAGCGTTGGTTAAATTTATGGTCTCAAGTTGGATGATTTAAATGCAGGTCGGCTGCAAGCCTCTTGAGGCTTTCAGCAGACTCTTGGCCCACAGGCCAGATGCCGCCTTAGAGTCTGGTCTGGTTGCGTTTATATTCGTAGAATATAAATCAATTTAACTTTATTCCAAGTGTCTTGCTGAAGTCAGTCTGTCTCCTCTCTCGCTCACTCGCTCACTCACTCTCCTTCTATCTGGGTCTCAAGTGGTTCTATTTGCTTGGTATATATGTATGTATACATATATGTACATATGTATGTAGGATTCTAGCATAATTAGCCTATGGCTACTGTAGGTCTCTAACGTTTGCATGTTGCTCATTCATTTTCTTCACACATACTAAAATATGCAGCATTGTTGCGTCTTTTCTTTTCCTTCTTTTTCCAATTTTTTTCCTTATGTTTTGTTTACATAATCGATCAGTTAGCTTTAGGCCTCTGTCTTAGCTATAGTTTCGACCATTTATGCTTCTGATCCAATTGCAGTATCGGGATGCACTTAATTGCTAACTAAACAACCATTTCTACAATTTCAACTCCCCCTCATCCTTCTCCCTCCCCCAAACCAAAAATCGACTGATAGCTCTACGCAAATATTGTTTTAAGGCACATCAACATATTTCACCTTTCTAATGAGGGAGAAAGAAAGATTTCTACCAAAAAAAAAAAAATAGCATTAGCTTGATTTTTTTTCCTCCATTCTCTTTTTTTTTTTCCTTTTTGGCTTTTATAATGAAGTGCGTTTGGATATGTTTATAATTTACGATATTCGAGTATGTACATGAGATGCCAGAGAATGTGAAATGCTCTATATAGAACAGTTTTTCACTTAATTGCAGATAGATATTGAATGAGAACAATGTGCGTATGTATGCATGATTAGGCAATATGTTGCTTAACCTTAATATATATATACATATATATTTAGTATAGATGATCTTTTAAATAATTTATAGCTCAATAATGATTTCAACAAAACATTGAAAGGCCAATATACAAATGCTCAAATTGATGGATTTTGTCATATTTTAAGTTAGCTCTAATCTTAAGGATTATCATAAATGGTTTCGAAGGATGCAAATTGAAAACTGAATAAGAAATCATTCCTAGACTTAAACTTTAATATTTCTTAACTTTTACTTAGATTGGTTAACCCAAAATTAGAAAATTATTTCATTTTAATATTTTTAAAAAGAATTTACCTTTATAATATTTTCTATTAGCATAATGTAATCGCTTTTAGTATGTACATAGGTACATATATACATATATGTGAAGGGGGAACATTCCTTGATCCTCATCCATCGTAACATCCATCAATTATTAGAGTAAAAAACCATTAAGTCGGTCAATCAAAGTCGGTATCTTTTAACACCTAGAATACAAAAGATGTGGTAAATTAAAAAGCCACGCAACTTAACTCTTCATTTATTTTGAACAAAACAATAAAATGCTCCAACATGCTCATCACCAGACTTATTGGCACCACACACACACTCGCACACACACACACACACTCATCGATACTTAATGATCTGTTTTACACTTTGCTAATAGTTTTTTAATCAAAAATTTAACGCCACACACAAATTACAATTGAGAGAGACACACCTTCCCCTCATACGATGATAGAAGAGGGGTGGGGGTAGGGGTGGGGGGAAAATGGGCAATTGGGGGGGTTGTCTTTTAAGAAGGGGAAGGCCACACGCAAAACCTTAATTACTTTTCCAAGTGCAATCGAAACAAAACAAAACAAAAACAGGAAAAAAAACTACAAAATAAAGAGAGAAAACGAAAAAAAAGAGAGATGATAAATCATCGTAAAGATGCTGCTGGGGGGGAGAGAGGAAAGTGCGTCGTCTGTTTCAACCGATTCCAGGCTGTCTGGTGTAGCATATGGATAGCCTCTATTGAGTTACGATCATTAACATTATTACATATATAAGTATGAATGTTGGATAGCCTGAAATGTGCTTCTCATGAAATTCACACAAGGAACCAAACGGAACCAAAGGATTCTTTTGTAATTTTTCAATATTCGATACAACAACAACAACAACAACAAAAACCAAACTAAATTAGCTCGATGAAGAACATTTGGTGTAGTGGTAGAGGGGGTGGGGGAGGAGGGCTTTAGAATCGGTAACCAGATCGAGATGCAAATTTCACAGGAATCAAAAAGAGCAACGAGAACAACAACAACAACAACAATCCCAAATACAAATACAAATAATAATAAAAAATAAAGTTTTATCCCAAGCTTAAAAGTCGTTGCGACCATTGTGACTTATGGACTGAGCACAAGACCCAAATGGTCGTCTCTGGGAGAATGTGGGGATTTCGTTTCGGCTCATGCTTACACTCAGAGAAATTTATGATCAATAAATATGTCAATGGAACTTTGGAAAGTAAACGGATTGAAGAAAATGTGATCATGAACACATTATAAAATATTGATTTAATCGAATGAATAGAATGAACAAAAAAAAAATAAAACAACTTTACTTTTATAATGCAAATATAAGTTTGGGCTTAACTTTGAAGAATCGGTTGATTAAACAATAAGGAAATCTAATAAATAGGTAATAAAAGAACGAACTTTTAAGTACTTGAAGAAAGCACATTATGAAATGATAGATATCATTTTATAATACCATCTAAATTTATTATTATTTTATTTCTACAATCTAAACTGATTTTTCTTAGTGTATCGTATTACTCTGCCTTGGTGTGTCTTGTTTCGTTTGGCCCATGTGCAGACAGTTGTGAAATTATATTTGCGCATCGTCATGGCCATTGTATAGCAAATGTATAAGGGGAGGAGTGGGTAGGGAAGGAGAGGGGAGGATAGGGTTTGGGGCAGCAGGAGTCTGAAGAAAGATAGAGAAGGGATGGATGAGCTTTAAAGAAGAGACTGCATCTTCTGGACTCCTCTCGATTTGTCAGGTCAGACGAATAGCTTAACTGGCCAAATGGAGTATGAGTTGGTGCCGGAGCAGGTTGTAGATGTTGTTCTTGTTGTTATTGTTGCTGTTGCTCTTGTTGTTGTTGTTGTTGTTGTTGTTGTTGGTAGGGCCTAGTCACAAGAACCAAAAGACATAGCATTGCAACCATCATCGTCATCGTGCTATTCAAACAAATGATTTACAAAATGTTAAATGAATTATGCATTTTGCATATGCGCCTTTGCAAGCTCTGGCAATTTTTCATTTACATATTCTATCTCTCTCTCTCTCTGTCTCTCTTTCTCTCTCTGCCTCGGCTGGCTTTCATATTTCTCTTGCGGATTCCTGGACAAACTCTGAGAGGCGTTGTGGATGAGGCCAACATTTTCCTTGGTGTTGGCTTTAATAAATTGGCGTGGGGTGCGCCTCGAGCTGTTGTTGTTGTCGCAGTCTTGTTTAGTCCCCATCGACCATGTCCAATGTCAATGTCTGTAACTTAAGCAAATATAGCCAAAAGGATACCAACAAAAAAACAAAAAAACAACAAAAACAAGAAAGAGTAAAACAGAAAGAAACGCAAATATAATCAAGTCATATAAATTGAGTGCATTTTTCATAATAAATGAAGGGAATTGTCTAAATTATGCCGTGACGAGAAAAAAATGAAACCGAATGGCAAATGTGTAAACAAGTGTGTGGGATTTCATTCTGATATGCAATAGATAAGTCCGTGTGAAAATTCATACATATGTATGTATATATCTGATTGGATTGTGTTAGACAATTCTAGATGATAATATGATAAACAAAAGTTAATTAAATAAATTGTTTTCATAGTACAATATATGAAATATACCCTTTTTAAAGTGTCTTAACTTGAACGATGTTATATCATATAGATCAATCATAAATCAATAAAAATATCAATAAAAAAGAATGCAAATTATGGAGCGAACACAAGGATCCTTAAAACAATCCTTAATTACCAAAAAGGGAATCTTTAACCCTGTCTTCTGGTTTTCTTAAAATATTGAAGCCAAATTGAAAATCATTTAGGAGAGGATTACAAATTGGATTTATTTCACAATTAATATTCTTTATTTCCTTCTAATTATAAAAAGAAAATTGTTTAAAATCGTTAAATTCAGATATGTGCTTGTATTTATACATGTGATGATTTAAGTTCCATTTCTCCACTAATTTCCCCCTCCCCCCCAATGACAAAATGGGAAAACTAAGTCGAGGCACCTTTAAACAAATCAAGCCACGACCACACAACAAACCGAACAACTGACAAGAGCAACAGCAATAAAATGGCCAAAACGCAGCAGAACGGAGACAGAGAGAGAAAGAGAGAGAGAGAGAGAGACAGAGATAGAAAACTTGTTGACACAAAACCTCTATACACCCCTTTTGTTGTCTGTCTATCTGAATGTCTGTCTGCCTGTCTATCTTTGTCCTATTGAAAACTTAACTGTCTCGTTCTCTCTTTCACATATTGCAGCAGCAACATCTATTCCCCATGCTCCACCCCACCCCCCTCCACCAACCGATTGCTATTCACCATTCACTTTGTGTACGTCGGCACAATTTAAGTTTCAATGAGCGACTATTTGTTGCAATTTAAACTGAACGCGTTTATAAATTGACGACGGAAACTGCTGTCGAGAGTCAAACTGCCAACTGCAAATGGAAACGGAGAATGGTGAATGGCGGGGTTGGTGGTGGTGGTGGTGGTAGGTGGGCAGCCAAAGAGATGAAGGTAGAAATGGATGTGGAGATGGAGGTAGAGAGAAAGAGAGGGAGGTGGAGGTGGAGGTGGATTGTGGTGGTTTAGTTAGTTACTGACGTTTTCAATTGAGGAGGGGAACATACATACGTATATAGTTACATAGGCAACGACTGCAACAGCAGCCACCCATTCTCTATGAACTATTTAACTATTTTTGGGCTTGACATTTAAATTACATAAATTAATTTCTACTAGTTTGGGGGGCTTAATACATTTATTATAACAATTACGGCTTTTGTGGTTTAACTAATTTTTGTGGTTGGCAGTTTTTAATTGAACTTTTTCATAATTGTAAAAATTTGTTGGCCTGGAAATGAAAGTTGTATGTGAATATAAACATGTTGTTATTGCCTGCCTTCCTCCCTTCCTTCTTAAAGAACTCTTTCACTCTCTTTGTCTCTCCCCGTCTCTCTCTCTCTCTCTCTCTCTCTCTCTCTCTTGATCTATCTCTCGAAGAACCAGTTTCCCCATTTTTAAAAAGAAAATGCGAATTACAATTTAATTGCATGCCACAACAGTTTTCTGACTACTTTTTCTACCTTAATTTCAATTCGAGAAGAGATCCACAGACCCCAAACCAAAACCTGAAGCTGCACCACAACCCCCCACCCTCTTCCTCAACCATCCAACTAGCGTAACAGGCACAGCAAATTTTTGGGATTTTTTTTTCGTTTTGCTTTTCCCGGCGTTTTACTTTTTTTTTTTCTTCCTCTGTTTCGTTCGACAGGCCCGACGAAATATAATTTCTTTCGATTAATCCAATCGATTTCTATTCAATAAATCAAAATATGAATTCGTTATGCTCGCACACACACACACACACATGCATCTACAGTTTGACTAGATTCTGGGTATGTGTGTGCTGGAGAGTTTGAGGCACGTAACAAATTGTCGGGTTAATTAAAAAAACATAAATTGTTTGATTTTTCTCTACCCCCCTCTCTCCACCTTCTCTCTATTGACTTTGACAGCCGTATGAGAATTAGGAGGAGATGGTGGAAGTGGAGAAGGTAAAGGTGAAGGGGTAACACCCTTTCATCAACTAACTGAAATTTCACATTTCGCCAAAAGCCTTTTCCTCCTACTGTTATGCTAATCTTAATTAATAGCGCTTAGCCAAATTGAAACCTGATATGGAGGAAACAAAAACCTAAATGTTTCGCCTCCGCTGCCTTCGCAAAACCCATCAAAACAAATTAACAATAAACAACCAAAATGTAAGAAAAAAAAGAAAAAGAAATAATCAAATGGAAACTTTAAATATTCATGACGGAATTCCATCAAATAGACAAACAACCAAAGCAAACTAAAAATTAACTCCAAATTTTATAATTAACAGATCAAAGTTGCAATATCATTTGCATATAAATTTTAAATGGCATTTCATTAGCGATTTTTAATCGAAATGGAAATATATTTCTAAGTTGGGGGTGTATGGGAACCAACAAAAAGAAAAAACAAAAAAAAATCAAAAGAAGGAAAACAAAAATCGAGTTCAAGGTTCAGCTCGGAGTTTCAGTTACCAATTATTGATTTTTTTTTTGCAAATAAATAACTTTTTTCCCATCCTCTGTAGCGTGTATATCAAACGACTTATTGTGCTCTGGATATATACATAATTCCTGAAATAGAATTTTTAAATATAAATTTGCAGTTTTTTTTTTAACTTTTAAGTTAGTAAACTAAGTTCAAGTAATACTTGGATATAAGTTATCGAGGCAAAATTTAGTTCAATTACCTCTCAAAATCCTCATTTAAGTTTTGAGCGATTATTCGTAAGATATATGATATAGTGGATAAACAAAAGGATAAATATGTATATGGACTAGGCTATTCCTATTGCATCTGACCAATTTCATAATACTCCCTGAGTTTGGGTATAAAAATATTTGCATCAAATTCTGTTTTTCATAGTTTTCAAATTTTATTTTTTTCCTTTTTTTTTTGTTTGTTTTTTTATTGTTGCTTTGCTTTTTTATAGATTGTGTGTATTTGTTGTGTGTGTGTGTGTACTTAAGCTTGAGAATTCTAAGGCCGAAAATGTATGGTACGTATATAAGTTTTGGTTTTTTGTTGTTGTATTTTTTTGTTGTTTTAATTTAGCTTTAATTTATGCCAATTTTATTTTTTGTACTCGAAAGCTATAGAAAATTTTTCCATGTTTTTAAGGTTTTTTGTTCAGTGTAGGTGTAAATGTGTGTGTGTAGAAAAGAAGCAGCATTTTGAAAAAATTTGCTAAATCTTAATATTTAAATAGTCAATAGGCTTAAGTAAAATATGTTTACACTTACATTTCTTTAATGAATATTTTATACATTTACTTTGTATTTTACAATTATAATTGTTGGTTTTTTTTTTGTTTCTTTTAATTTAGTAATTTTACTGCATTTTAGTTGTATTTTTTTGTTTGTTTTTTTTTACTTTTAACACTAAACAAAAACACCAACATTTAAATAGCAAAAAAAATATTAGGCAATTTTTTTGTTGTTAAATCTGAATTTTTATATATTTTTTAAATACATCTTCAATAATGATCGCAAAAAATGTTAATTGTTATTTAAAGTGTTTTGCTTTTGTTTCTAAATTATTTTCTTTTGTTTCTTTCTCTTTTTTGTTTCGTTTTGTTTTTCCTTTTTTTTTTTTTTTTATATTAACAGCAAATTTTCAATTATCAGGTAAAAAGTTTAAAGTATTTTCTTCAACTTTAAGAAATATTTGGTTTTCACATTGCGCCACTAGGGCCAAATTCTGCAAACGCTGGCAACAGAACCAATCCAATGAGGCAGTATCCTCAAGCGGCGGTACAGGATGATGGGGAGGAGGAGGAGGAGGGGCTACTGCACCAACTGATTGGACAGAAGGTTGCGGCGGTTGAGTTGGCAGTGGTGGGTGGTGGTGGTGGTGGTGGTGGAGGTGGGGGTAATGGCGGCTCGGCTTCGGGCCACCAGTTCTCCCACTCTCAATATGCCGTCGCCGCACCAGGATGCATCAAATGGTGATGATGATGATGATGTCCAAAATGATTCAATGGATTCATGGCAGCTTCAGCGGCAGATGTTGTCGGTGCTGCCGTATGATACCAATCGCTGGGAGGATGATGTTGTGCCGCCGGATGGTAAAGCAAATGATGATTGTGATGCAACATTGAGGCAGAGGCTGCTGCTGCTGCTCCCGGTGAACTGGCAGCAGCCGCTGCTGCTGCCGCCTGATGATGATGGTGATGATGATGATGATGCGAGGGCGGTGGTCCTAGGGGTGGTGGCAAATAGGCCGATGAGGCGGCCATTAGCTGCAAGGCAGGTGATGATTTTGATTCAGTTTGATGTGAAGGTAAATGCTGGTGTTGTTGTTGAAGTTGTTGCTGCTGTTGTTGTTGCTGTTGTTGCTGCTGCTGTTGTTGCTGCTGCTGTTGTTGCTGCTGTTGTTGTTGTTGCTGCTGCTGCTGTTGCTGCTGCTGCAGCAAATGTGAGGCACTGCTGCTTGCCGTACTGCTGCTACCACTACTCGAAGCACCCAAGTGTACACTATGCATGGGATTTGGTTCTGATTTGATTGAATGAGGCGAGGATTTGATGCCACTGCCACCGCTGAGACTGCTAACGCCGCTACTGCTACCGGCACTGCCGTCCAAGCGATTCGATGAAGGTGGCGTCTGAGCACCGCCGGTAATAATACTCGAACTGGAACTCTCCTCACCCTCACTATCATAGCCATGAGATGGTGACTTCTCATCAATGTTGCCATGCACCTGAAAAGAGTGAGAAAACAAGCCCAAAAAATTGGGAAAAATATTTGCGTTTAATTAAAAGTTGAAAGATTAATTCCAGGTTTAGTTTACTTCTAAAATATTTAATCATAATACAAAAGAATTGTGCCATGAATATATATAATTTTCTTTTGTATATAGCAAATGATTAAACTTGAAGATTGAACTTACCTTCATATGTTTACGCAATGATGAGGGATGTGTGTAGGATTTATCACAGCCATTGATGCGACAGTTATAGGGTTTATCCGATGTGTGGACATGTGAATGTTTCTTACGATCCGATGAATTGGCAAATCGACGATCGCAGCCTTCATGTTCGCACTTAAAGGGTTTCTCGCCTAAAAAAGAAAGACACACAAAATGGTTAAGTCAGTTTCCTTTAAACAAGATAAAAATAAAAAACATAATACTATAACTTTTACACCCTAAGACAGACAGACACACACACACACACACACACACTGTCTATACTGGCTATAAATGATATTATTTATGTGCCATGCATAAAATATATATAACAAACAACAACTAACAGGCTGAGTGAGAGAGACACTGGGACACGGTGAGGGCAGGGTAACAAAATATAAAAGATGACCATTTATGCTCTTACAATATTATTTTTATTTTTTTTTTTTGTATTTTATTTTATGAACTGCCCTGCCCTATGCACAACACACACACACACACAATCACACAATTTAATAAAGGTGGGAAAATGTCTAGGCTCATTTTTATAGTGAAAAAAAAAAATCGTATAAATTATGCGGGATCAAGTCGTCCCCATTGTTTCGAAATCGAACAAAGATCGGCATGGGGAACCCTAACAGAAATATTCACCTGTGCCCAAACCGATTGTCCTTTTTTTTTTTTAGTCAGAGGGAACCATTTACCAAAAGAGAAGAAGACGATGGTCAAAAGGTTAAAGTGTGCGTAACACCTTTTAGACCAACAATAAAACCAACAACAACAACCTGCCACGTTAAACATTAAAGGTTAAATCCATTTGAAGTGATATTTTATGGCTTATTAGAAAATTATTTGTTAAAGCAAAAGGAATGGAAAAGTTAAAGGGAGTCGGTGAAATCCTTATTTTCAGATGTAAAGAGATAATATCAAAAAAATGAAAGAAAAGATTTAACATAAATTATCCATATAAATATATGAAACAGACAAATGTAAGTTGTAACCTATAATTTGGCAAAATATTTAAAAAAAAAAAAGAAAAAAGAGAAATGGGCAAGGGAAAAAGAAATTATTACTTGAGAAGAGAGAGCAGAGCATTTAAATATAATTAACTATAATATTATAATTAACTAACTATTTTAATTCTCTCTCTGTCTTTCTCTCTTTACCCGTGGTGTTTAAATCTATTTCCATATAACAAAATTCTGCCATCAATTTCAATAACTGGACGCACCAAGACCTTCCTTCATTCAAAACTTCTTTTCAAAAAACTGAAAAGCGAAAAATATCTCGAGTTAAGTCCATTTAGTATATGGCATTTATGTCGCAGATAAGCCTTCATTATATACATACACCATGGCATACACACTCACATCTTTATGACAATTGTGGCTAAGCGGCTCGGCTCAGTGGTGGGGCAGACACAACGGGCAAGTGGCAACCCACACAGAGACAACAACCAAAGTGATCATAATGATCATGATCGTGTGTTGGTGATCATGATCATGACAATAATCGAACATTTTCACACCTTAAGCTTAAAGAGAGAAAAGCTGTCTGTTTGTTCCCAACATCAGGGGGGGCTTTTGTATACACATATATATGTATATATATATACACCAATCAGAAGACATACAGACAGACACACGCTTAACAAGTTTCAAGCTATTCTTTCTCTCTCTATCTCTCTCTCTGTCTATATGTATATATGTAATTTAATACTAATTTATGTGCTTTATTATCATTTATATATTTGAATATGGTTTTTGTTTGATTTTGTAATAACTCAAACAATATTCGATTTTCTATTAATTTGTCAAAAAATGAACTCATAAATATGCATTATAACTGATGTGAGAGACGAGACAAGCCGAGACCCAAAAGTCAGAGCCATTCCCCAATTATTGTGACAGGGGGGGGGAGAATTGTTAAACAAGAAAACAAGCGAATCGAATTCATTTTGGTATGCTATGAATTTTTCAATTTGTTTATAAAGAATTTGTGTTTGTTTTGTATTAATAGGAGAGAGACGGAGGGTGGGGGTGGGGAGGCGAGTGAAGGTGGTGTAATCCAACACATGTCAAGTGTCAGCTTTATTAGAAAACGAAAAATAATTATAAAAAAAAGCGGCGCCAAATATTAAATATAGTGAAACAGATCTAGGTACTAGGTAACTGCCATATAACATACAAGACATAGATTGAAAAGCCAAATCAAATAAATTTATCCAATTAAACCTTTTATTGTTAATTTCAATGTTTAGGTTGTAAATTTTTATATGTTCCAGATGTAAGTAACTTATCTAGTTTCTGTTATCATTTTCAAACTTTTCCATGGCTGTTTAAACGCTAATTAGTCATAGGGCAGCAGCTGATATATGTACATATATATATATATATATATATATATATATATGTTTGATTGCTCACATCATGTGGCCGGCGCTGGTGTTTTATCCAGTCGTCGTTGTGTGTTATCACTCTTATCAAATGGCGGCAGCAGCTTGTTTTTATGACAAAACTACCTTGTATGTCTCTCTCTCTCTATGCCTGCACACACACCTATGTATAATGTCCCATATATCGTATCCACCATATCCATCTACATACACACATACAAACATACATGCATCTCCATCTCCCAGGGCGTTGTGGTCTAAACTCAGCGGGGCAAAAAGCAACAACAACATCGGCAACGCGGCACGCGCTGTGGCACAGTCAGAGACCAACCAACAAACACAGAAAAAAAATAACAAAAAAACAACAAAAAAAAACAGACACACAACCATAAAGGGTTTGTGTCCTAACTAAAATGCACCAAAAAAAAAACAAAAAAAGGACATGCATAATTTTCACATTTTAAATTTTTTAAAAATATGTTTTATTGCTTTAAGTTTTTTTTCCTCCATTTTTTTTTTTTTTTTGGTTTGAGTCCCAAGAAAATGTTTTTAGCCCATTTATAAAATGTCAATTTCAGTTGAACACCCCCGCCCCTTTAAAAAAAAAAAAAAAAAAAAAAAAAAATGGTGAAAGCAACATAAAAGACATTCAGGGCTCCTGATTCTGCCATTGGCATATACATATACCCTTTTTACTGGCAAGTCGCCACCATAAGTCCTTCCTGCCTCACTTTCTGCCGCAAATTCTTCTCCTTCTCTCCAGCTTTTACACTGTGCCTCCTTTTGCAAATCCCATTTAGGCTGTGCGAATCGACAAACTTATTTAAATATTTCAATAAAGTAAATCCCAGGACCTCTTCTTCATCGTTCTATGTCGTTCCAAGTACATAAAAGTTTCAAGGCAACGCGAGGGTGTAGCCAAACGAAAAGCTTTCAAAATGAGAATTTGCATAAATTTTGAAACGATTTTTCTACGCCTTTTTTTCCGTCTTCAGTTTTTTGTTTTAAAGCCTAAAATAATTGTTAATTTTTGAAACGTTTTGGAATTGAAACAGAACATACAGACCGACTGACTAACTGTCATGGCGTCAGTTATCCTGTGTAGGGTGGTTCTTATTATTATATTTTTGGGGGTTGTTGGTGGTTGGTGGCAGTGCTTTGTAATCTGTTTTCTCTGTTTGTGTTTGTGTTTGTGCGTGGGTTATAGCCAAGAAACTTGTATACACACACATAGGTCTTAATATATACCAAAGTTTATATATATATAAGTTATATATATACATATATATATGTATCCCTGTGTATGTATATACATATATATATCACAAAGTTTTGGCTTTTTATGTAACTCTGTTATCGCTCTTTTTCTCTCCCTTACATTCTCTATGTCTCTCTCTTTTTCTCTTTCTCTCTATGTATGTTTCTCTGGTAAAGCTTGCTGTCATTTGCAGACAACACGGTCGAGTCGAGTGTCGAGCCGATGATGCCGCCGCCGACGGGTTTTTTCTCTATATATGTATATATGGTACGGGTCCCCAACATTTGTCGTTCAATCCTCTCGCCTCCTCGTTCCCTGTCGTCTGTGAATGTTTGCATTTGTTGTATTTCTGGGTGGTTATTTTGGGGCGTTGTTTGATAATATTTTTTTTTCTATTTTTTTCTTCTTTCTTTCTTTGTGTTTTAGTAAGAAAAGGGACATTCTGTAAATATTTCTCTCTTTGGGCGTATCCAGTCTTCTTATGAGGAACAAAAACCCTCTACATGTGTTTAAGAGTGCTAGTAGGAGGAGAAGGAGGAGGGGAGATGATGATGATATATATATATACATAATGGAAATGCCTACAATATGTTCCATGTTTGTTTGTTAGGATATGCTACCCGGCGGAGGAAGTGGGGCAAAGTTGTAATTGAATAAAGTTTTGCACGAAAATATCTTTGTTTGTTCCATTTTTCAGACCAAAAAAAAGGATATACTGCTTTTGGTTTGCGTCCTTTTTTGGATATTGTTTTAATTTAAATCTAATTCTGAAAATAATTTAAATATCTAATAAATTGTTTCTTTTGTATTTTAACCCAAATGGAAAGATCTGACCAAAAAGTAAATTGCATTTTTGAAGGCAATTTTAAACGAGGAAGCAACAGGAGAGGAACTTCATTATGCTCTCTCTCTCTCTCTCTTTCTCCCTCTTTTATGCCTCTTCTTATGGCTATTTCTGTCTGTCTGAAACGCAAATTAAGCATCCATTGACAGTCACTGATTAATTGAACTGAATCAGGTTTTTAATTTTCAACCGAAAGAAGAAAAAAATAATACATATTTTATATATCGATGTCGCCGAATGACAGTGGCATATTAAATGCATTTTAAAAATGGAATAAAATTGGAATTATTAAAAGATATTTTTGTGCCTTTGTTAACACAAAAGAGTCTTTCTCTCGATAGCAATAAAAAGAAAGAGAGAGCGAGAGAGATAGAGAGAGATGGAGATGGAGGAATACGCTTGAATGATTTAATTGCTGCTAAATAATTACCCTGCTAAATATTTATTGCCTGCTTAAGAGCGAAAAAAAACTCGCCCTTAGTCCCAAGGATATACAAAATAGGGAAAGAACATACGAAAGACAGAGAGGGCAAGAGTATGGCCAAAAAGGGATGGGTATGCGGGGATGGGAATGAGGATGAGCGGATGAGAGACTATAGCAGGGGCATCATCATCATCATCATCGCTCATGTGTCAACAACATGCAATGCGATATGATTATTATTATCTAACAATACAATACAACAACAAACAGCAGCTACTTTTTGCCTGCCTATCTGTTGTCCCTCTCTCTCTCTGTCTCTCTCACTCTCTCTCTTTCTCATTTTAGGTTGTTGCCACTCTTGAAAATCCTGAGCTAAAACCAAACTGCATGCATTGTATCTATATCTGTATCTTTGACTGTGTCTGTTTGTTTGGTATACTTTTTGTCGCTTCTTCCTATTGAGTCCTTTGAGTCCTTTTGTTTAATGTTTGGTAGTAAAGCCGGAAAAAAGCCAAACCCCGATTTCCTGGCGGTTTACATTTCAATAGGCAATTTTTGTCTTTCTCCCCTTAGGGTATTGGTTGTTTGCTTGTGTTTTTTTCTTCCTTTTTTTCGTGTGCAAATAGAGGGGGCAGTGACTGTTGATGATAGGTACATATATATATGTACATATATAGGCATGCCATAGGTAAAATGAAAAGCAGGTGAAGGTATTAAGAAGGTCACGTGACAGTTTTGAAGATTAGCCAAAAACCAAATAGGAGAAATGTCTATAGAAATTATTTTGTTATATATCAAAAAGGGCAGAATCAAAAATCGTGTATATCAAGAATGAGTATTCAAAATATTTGAATTGCAGTTAATATATATAGAAGTATATTTTAAAATCTTTTATATGAGATTTTATATCCCAATTAGAATCATTGAAAATCGGCAACATTTTCTCAGTTCCGTATTTATTCTCACATACATTTTTCTTAAAACTTTCCCTCCAACATTTTTTTAGTTCTGTTTTGTCTATGAATATTTATATTATTTGTCTGCATTTGATAACCAAATTAATGGCAGACAACTTCCTTTTCTTCATCATCGACTTTGGCTGCAACTGCCATAATAATAATAATAATAATGATAATAAAATAATAATTTAAATGCAATGAATTCTGCTTGTCAACAGCAACAGCAACTCTCAGTCCACGGGCAGCATCATCCTCATCCTCATCCTCATCCTCATCCACATCCTCATCATCAGTTTGAGTTTGAGAGTTTTGCACCCCTTAAAAAAAAAGGAATAGTTACCTATTCTGGGTCTCCATTCTATTATTCATTGTTTTGTATTTGTTTTTGTTTGACAAAAACCAAATGTTGAGTGAATTGCGCAACGACGTTTTGTGATGATTTATGATTTTTGCATCCCTCCCCTAGAACAGTAAGGATAACGTTGACGACGACGATGATGATGCTGATGCTGATGATGATGATGATGATGATACTGCTGACCCACACCCCTCATACCTTCTTTCATACACACAGTCATTGACACAATCCTCACATAATTTTTGCTATTTGTTTGCCAGTTTTGCCACTACGTTTTGCTCTTGTCAAGTGATACGTTAATAATTGACATTGGGGTCAGTTTTTCAAAGTCTGCGGTTTATTGTAGCCAAAATATTAGAGGAATATACATCTATATATATATAAGTACCTATATATATATAACAATTTGGTAAACAATAGAGTAAACCAAATTTTACACTTGACTGAAGTTTCGGTTTATGGGCTTGAATTGGAATTGGAATTGTGATGAGGTTGCTAATGAGGTTGCAAACGAAGGACTGGAAATCTAATGGGTTCATTTACATAACATTCCAAGAGATGAATATTCTGGGAAAGTTATTTTTCAAATTAATTATATGTACCTATATTTAGATATCTTTCTGTTTGTAAGTGCTCTCTAAAATAACCAAATCATATCCCAACAATTTATTTGTTATAAGAAACTAACAGATAATCTTCTCATAACTGGCATTTTCTTTTTTATGTGTTTTCTTCTTTGATTTTCAGCACTCGCTTGCTTATGCCACACATGGCGTATACACAATCTAATACATACATACATACATATCAATATAGCAGTTTTTATAAATGTATATATATATATATACGAGTATCCAGACATAGACAACTAGCAGAGCTATTAGTAAAACAATGACAGCAACAGCCTTGCAGTACATGAATACAAGATCCCATACATGGAGCCCAGTTTTGTCTGCTAAACTCTGTGCATTTGGTTGTGTCTCTCTCTCTCTCTCTTTCTGTTTTCTCCCTCTTCCCACCAGCCACCACCACCACCACACACCTCATTTGTACAAATTTTTCGACAAGTTTGCCAGGCCAACACACAACTAACGCCTTTAACATATTAGAGGTGTGTTTGTATGTACATTTATATGTACATACATTTTGCTCTACCTACATGAGAGTCAAGTAAACGACTTGCATTCAAATTGCATTTACTGCCAAACCAAAGAAAAACTTTTCCAGACAACGACAACGACGACGACGATGACGATGACTACGACTACGTACAAGGACTGACAAGGGAAACCGAGTTAGAGTCAGAGTCAGGCTGAGAACGTGTATGTAAATCTGAAATACATACTATATAACATATATATGTATGTACATATATCTACAAATATGTGTACCTTTGGGTTGGCCTTAGTTATGGATTTTTTATCCTGAACTAATGCAAAAATAAGCTCTAATAACAAAAAAGAAAATTATTAGAAATTTAAAAGTGTAAAAAAATTAACAAAATTTTTTTAACGAGTAAGGGCCAACAATATTATGTTAATTTACAGAGGGATAAACTTTGAAACAAAATTTGTTGAAAATTTCATCATAATTTTTAAGTATTATAATAACTAAACGAATGAAACTAATATGAATTAGCATAGTCATGTGTATGTTAATTGATTAGTTTCAGACAAGAGTCTAAAGTATATATATATATTGAAAACATTTTCCAAATGCACTCGAATGACAAACGAAGCGAAGACAATGAGGAAAAGTAGGACTAAGCCTATTGTCTAGACCCAAAATGCATACAAACAAGGCGCGATAGTGAGAGAGAGAGTGAGAGAGAGAGGGGAGGGGGGAAGAATGTTGTAACTGTAGCTCTAAGGATTAGCCAAAGACCAAAGGAGAGAGCAGCTGATATTATTATTTTGTCTCTGTGTGTGTGTGTGTGTGTGTGCGAAAAAAAAGAACCTTAACCTTATGAATGAAGTTCTTGAAGGAATTGCAAACACTTTTTTTTTCCCCCCAGGTGGAAGGGCCAATCCACAACAAAGCCCATAGGCCGACATTCGGATTGTTGTCTGTTTGTTGCTGCTGCTTGTTTGTTGTTTGTTGTAGTTGTTTGTCGTTTGTCTTGTCGGCCTACACTCAACACTCTTAAAGAGGTGTTGCTTTGTATCAAAAGGGAGCAGCAAATACATACACACGTATACATATACATACATATATTGAGATATATGTATGTATGTATTGTAAGAAACACATGTATATACATACATTTTGCCCATTGAAGCATTCAGACTGATTTTTTGCTTTTTAGCGCTCTTTAAGATTATAATCTGTCCACTCTTATCTGAAGTGGGTTGCCTCTGCCGCATTCGTTTCTTTTTTTTCGTTTTTCGATCTTTTCCGATTTCATCGTTGAGTTCCATCAAGCAGAAAATCTTTTCGGTTATTTGTCAGGAAATTAAAATGTCATCAAGATTGTCATCATTTGGTTATACGATGTGACAACATTCTTCTCAGGTCAAAACCAGCAGATACCAACCAAAGAGATCAGAAATTGGGTTTTAACTCTCTTATCTCAAATGACTTGTTCATGCTCAAATGTTGTCAAATTTAACAAGATTTCATTTGAAGATGATCAATATCTTTTCTATTTTATTGAGAGAAGAAATGTTTATACATTTATCTATATATATATACCCTATATTCAAACACCTTTTATTACTAAATATATTGTTTAATGAACACATCAAAATATCTAACAAAAATTGCATTTATGTTCTTTCTAAAATAAACTAAAAAAAAAACACAAAAAAAGTATCATTAAACATTTTGAAATGTTTCACACCCTTGGTGCATATTATATGAAAACATGAGAGAAGTAAAAGTATCATATCTCTCATATAACAAAAATGATTTGGTCCTATACCGATTTACAGTTGAATAAACCCTCAGACAAAACAGTTTCTTGGTTTGATTTTTTCTTTTTTCTTTTTTTTTCATTTTTCATTTTTGCGAAATTTGAGCAGGCTGAGAAAATGAGAAGTGGAACGCGTGTATCCAAAAGATACAATTCACAGTAGCAAGCAAACTGGCAAATGCGTCATCCGTCCTCTATATCTATCTTGGCCATTGTGGTAATTTTAGCCTAACAAAACTTACATAGTTGGCCGCAACTGTCAACGCTGCCATTTGACAGCCGCTTGTCATTAATGGCAACTACAATGTGCCTCTAATTACTAACGACAATGTTTTTACAATAAATTGCGTTTTGCCATTTGGGTTAAAATCACAATCACAATTTTATGCTTAAACAAACATCGAGGCGTTGGTGTGTTACAAATTTGTCCAACCAAATGCAAAGCAACAACAATAACAACAGCTACAACTCCAACAAAAAGATACAGATACATAAGCTGATTTGACAAGCACACGCTTATAGATAGATTGGAGATCATACAACAGATCATATACATACATACATACATACATATATATGTAGGTATATATATATAAACATATTTTTGTATCTCATTCTTTCTCTTCTTTGGTTTTGGTTTTAGTTTTTGCCACAATTTGGTTTATTTTTTTTTTTTTTTCAAATGATGAAAATATTCTGGTTTCAGCTAAAAATATGTTTATACGCTCACAAATACAAAAGGTTTATTGGCTATGGTTAAGGTTTTTTTTATCGGATTTCAATGGTACCTCGATTACAGTTAATCGTGATAGATTTGATATAGAAGAATATGAAATACATACATAAAGGTATGAAAGGTATATAGAACCTTTCTTTCAACCTATGACAAATATTAATATATATATATTTTGTGAGAAGGGGATGGAATCTTCGATTCTTATATATAATTATTATATAAGAATCGAAGATTCCATTCCCCGTCGAATTATTGCTTAATGTTAGTTAAACTTGCTTAAACGATGATTATATCTCTAGTTAAGAGCATTCCATGGTCATTTCCCATTCTCTATATGTATATACATATATATATATATATGCACACACATATGTATAAACATTCCTTTTCTCAGTCGTCTCTTTAATTTTTATTTTTTTCTTTTTGCTGCTTTATATCGTTATTCTTCTTATTTTTACGCTTCTTTTTGGCTGTTTAACATTTTTGCTCATATGAATAATGATTTCATTTTTCCCATAAGCTAATTTATACAAGTGGGGCAAAAATGCTGGACACTGTAGAGAAGAGTTTGGGGCCCTTGCCGCGATTTAGAGGATTAGTCTCAGGCCTTGGCTTTTCATAATTCTCAAAAAAAAAAAAAAAAAAGGAGAAAAAAACAGAAGAAAAAAAAAGCAAAAGACCGACCGACCCAGAGCTCTGGGTCTATCCCGGAGACCAAAAACTTGCTCCACTCTACCTGTGAGACACCTCTTCGGGGCTGGGAAAGAGGGAGACAGGGAGACAGAGACAGAGAGAGTGTGAGAGAGGAGGAGATACTCGTACATATAAAAAATATGCAAGATGACAGTTTAATTTTATGGTTTGTCTGCTGCTGATCAGTTCTTTATGCGATGAAATTTTATTTTATATACATATGTACATACATATATATATATATACCTCTGATCACCAGCTTCCTTGCCCCTTTCACATTCTCTTCCTTTAGGATCATATGTTGTTTGCTCCTCTTTTTGGAGGATATCCAAAGAATTTGTTCGAGAACGTGGCTACTTTTTTTTTTGGGTTTTGGAGGCACAGGAATTTAATTAATTTAAGCGTGACGACTTCTATGACAAATGGGGCGTGGCCTAAGCGCTTAGGAATTGAAAATTGCCGAAACTTTTTTTTGACACTGAAATATTTCAAATGTGTGCTAATTGTTGTTCCTGTTCTTGCTGTTGCCCAGAGAAACCAAAACCTAAAAGAAAAAAGAAAACCAAGCACGAAAAGAAACAACTAAAAACAAGACAAAAAAAAAAGCATGGCTGAATATAAGCCTTCATTTATTTAAAGCAGCTTATGTCATAGAGAGAAAGAGTGAGAGGTAGATAGAGAGTGAGAGTGAGGGTGAGAGCTAGATAGGTAAACCCAGATCCCCGATCCCTATTCTATATTCATCAGATGTGTATTATGCAACAACTTAACAAAATGGCTACACTTAGGCTAATAGATTCACTTGGCCAAAGCAACGCAACATTAGAAGAAAAGGGTTGAGTAAAACTAACCCCTGCCGGGTTTTGCTCCCGCCTGTCTAGTTTTTTCTTTTTTGTTATAAAATGAAATAAAATTATAATACCTCACACACTATTCACGATATATGTGTGTGTATGTAGATAAAATTGTTTTGACATTTTTCAAAATGCATGGCATAGTTTTTTTTTCTTTTTTCGCTTTTTTGAATAGAACGAAAGAGAATGCAATCAACCCCTCGTTTGGTTTAAGTAGCGTAACGCAACGCAACGTAACGGGTGGATTGTGTCTATTATATAGATGGACTACTTACTTATAAAGGGAGCAAGCAGGGTGAGATAGTGTTAGAATGAGACAGAGAGAGAGAGAGGAGCGAGAAGGGTGCAGGCTACTAAACTGGAGGGTGGGCACTCTAATTATAATGGGTGCATTTTCTAGATTATTAATGAATATGCTTATATTTGGACAATAGAATATAGGTAGACATTCAGACATATGTGTAAATGGGTAGAACTCAGTTGAAGGACCAAAGTCAAGGAGTATGAGCAAACTTATAGAACATGATAAAAAAAATAATCTATCTTCAAATTAAATATCCAAAATACAGATTTAATTTAGTTGTATGTTTATTATAACAACTAAAAGTTTTAACTGCAGTGTTGAGAAAGGCATTATTACTCAAATTTTGTTCAAGGTTGCTAAATACCAGCATAATTGTTATTAGCAGTGTTGATTAACAATTGCATAATTAATAGTTAGAGACATATTTCATCCTTGTAAATCGACGGAAAGTTTCAACTTTCCAGATGCCTTTCAGCGTTGAGAAAAAAGTTCGATAAATCCAAGTATAAAAGTATTTCCCCACAAGCCAATAAATTTCGCAGCCACATTTAAACTGTCAAATACTTTTGGTGGTAAACTTTTTACTTTTGGTCATGCAATAAATTTGCAATCATATTTTTTTTTTCTTTTTTTTGGCACCTCGTTTCTTCCTCTCTCTCTCACACTCTCTCTCTCCTCTTTAAGTGAGTGTGACGAATGCAAAAACATCATGTTCGAAAATTCCATCAAATTTTTGACAAACAAGCCCACACGACGGGGCAGGCTAATTAAAATGACACCAACAATTTCTACAATTTCAACGTAAAAATGCATTTGTCATTAGCCTCTCAGTTAAAGGGAATAGACATGGCCAAACGGGTTAAGAGAACGAGAGAGGGAAAGAGAGAGCGAGAGACTAGGAGAACTGTGAGCGTAACTAATTGATTTTCAGTTTCGAAGGAGAGCACACCACATGAGGCATCTCGCCAGGACGAGAACCAGGACCCGATGATACCCAGGATATCCAGTATCGATATCAGTAACTGTGTTCAGGTAGTGTAGATAATCAGTTTGAACACATCGCAGGTTTTTGCTTCTATACCCATTGTTCTGGCCAATACAAATTCTGAGAAGTAAACAGTCAAACAAAAAGTTATTTTTGTTCGACTGTCTCAGTTTATTTTGTTGTTGTTATTGTTGTTGTTGTTCGCTGTTTGAAAATCGTTGAACCCGCAATAAAGTCATCAATCATTGACATTTTGCCAAAAAAACAAAAAAAAAAAAACAAACAAGAAAAAACACAAAAAAAACAACAACTCACACATTTCTCAATGTTTGAGTTCTGGTATTTTGAAAAATTATGCTTTTGGCGCCAATTGATATGAAAAAAAAGCTTTAACATTTGCCACTTCATATAGCTTAAAAATTACCAGGGAACGTAAGACAGATTTAAATTCCAAATTAAATTACTTAAAATATAAATAATATAATTTAAATTCAACTAATTAAAGATATATATTCATATCGGTTAAGAATTCAGATTCCTAATTGAAATAAATCTTTATGATTATACAAATAAAGATTTTTATTTCTAAAGCATTAAAAATTTGTTTTTTTTTCTTCTTTTTGATGAGGCGAAGAAAACTTACAAACAAAAATTTATGATGAAAGTTTCTATCGTATATGTATATATATATAACGATCTTCAATCCGATTTTTCTAACTCACATAATTGTTAACTAACCTAAACAAGTTTCAAAACTAAAAAACAATTCCTAACTTTATTAAACCAACAAAAAAATTAAAATCAACTAGAAAATAAGTAGAAAATAAAAATGTCATAAAATCTTTTTTGCTCTGGGAAATGGGAAGTAAATCAGAGTCCATAAAAGACTCATTAAAAAAACACTTGCACCCAATTAAATGGAGTATGGCAAAGAGAGAGAGAGACGGAGAGAGAGAGAGAGAGTGAGAGTGAGAGAGAGAAGGGGGTACGAAATGGCGAAGCTCTTGGTAAGTACAGAAAGCTAATCAAACACGGGTTCTCCACGCCATCATCATCATCATTGTCGTTGTCGTCGTTGTCGTGGTCGACCCCAGGACACAATGTTGAATGCTGAACTTTGCACGAGCATAATTGCACAACAACAACAGCAACAAGAAAGAAAAGTGGCAACGAGTGGCTTCTCCTTCTCCGTTGGTGTTGCTGCTGCACTTGTTTTTAGCCAACGAAAGGAGCAACATAAACATAATGAGGCATTCCCCCAAAGTATTCAACACACTGACTATAACTAACCACAAAGTTGTTGCCAACAGCAATAGCAACAGCAGTCACGTCCACCATTTTGTGTTTTACTGGGACTGGACGGACCCTGTGGCCAGTGTTGTAGGTGTTAATGAATAAAGTTGTTTGTGGTCTCTCTTAGCCAAAGTGGATGGTAACGACAAAAAGAAGTAAAAATGTGAGAGAAAAAAAGTGTAGAAACCAACAATAACCACACACAATGATAAACGCCATTCATCCACAGCATGAACAACAGCAACAACAGCAGCAACAACAACAACAAAAACTGAGCCTGGTCAACAGGCAAGGTGTCGACTGAAGCTCCACCAGCAACAACTGCAACAACAACAACAGCAACAACTGCAACAGCAGCAACACAAACGACAGCAACAACAATGAGTCGGACAAACGTTGATTGTATTTTGTGTACATGAAGAGACATTTTGGTTTATTGCAGACTGACATTTTCTTCTTTTTTTTTCTTGGGTTTTTTGTAAAGGAAAGTGTGAGAAGAAGACAAGTGCAAAAGCTATAGAAGAAACTGAAGAGTAGTAAAAGCATTGCTACGAAATTAAACGAATGTAAAAGGAAAAATTTTAGAATTTTGGAATTTCGGAATAATGAAATACAATATAAACTATTTAACGTATAAAGGAAAGCAATTAAAATTTGGTCTTTTGATATTTGTTTCGTTCTGAAATTGATTAGTAAAATTATTTTGCATGCTCTCAACTAGAGAAGTGAAATTTCTAAATGAAGATAATCAGCAAGAAATAAACTAAGTTGCATATTAACAAAGATATTTTTTCTGATTTGATAGCTCAACCATGCTTAGCTCATTAGGCACTGGACCGAGCAAACATTAAAATCAATTAAACCAACAACAATCCCCCATCAAGAAACAAAAAAAAAATGATAATAATAAAGAAAGAAATGGATAATAATTGCTTTAAAATTGCTCTACTCGTTTTAATAAAAAAGCCTTCATAAGGACAGGCCAAAACAATTGAAGAGCTAACAAAATGTGAAAGACCCAACAAGAATGAACTGAATTGCTCCTGTACAATGGGGCGTATGATTTGATGTGGGGGTGGGGAAGGGGGAGGTGGAGCCATTATCCTGGTTTGGCAGGCCTTCGTTTATTAAAAGCCATAGACAGAAAATGGTCATGGACCAGGAGCAGGAACAGGAGTTGTAGCAGAAGAAGTGGCGATGCTAGACAGCACGTACTACGACGCATCATACTAAAAAAAAAAAAAAGAGATAGATATACACAGACGGAGAGAGAGAGAGAGAGAGAGAGTGCGAGAGCGTAAGCCAATTCTCAAAATGGCGCTTTTTGGTATATTTTACGCATTTTGTTTTGCTTTAATTTTAGCTTTCCATTTTCCTCTTTTTCCCCATCTCTCCACACCCCTCTCTCTCTCTCTCTCGCCTCGGTGTGTTGTTATTTTTTCCTGCGTGGGCTTTAACAAGTT
Source organism: Drosophila sturtevanti (assembly GCA_018150375.1). NCBI lineage: Eukaryota > Metazoa > Arthropoda > Insecta > Diptera > Drosophilidae > Drosophila > Drosophila sturtevanti. The sequence continues at coordinate 2,499,106 of JAECWJ010000527.1, read as the reverse complement.
TTTCATTTTGTTGCTGTTGTCGCTGTTGTTGGTGTTGTTGTTATTGTTGTTGTTTGGGGGGATTTGTGGTATAGCCGTAAATAGTCGTATTTTATATAAATTGAATTAAAATGTTTGAGTTGCTTTTTAGTCAAAAGCTGTTCAAAATGTTTAATAACACAGCTAAACGAATTAATTTTTTACCTATGCCTTATCTTTTATACCCTTTTATGAAGGGAAAATCTACTAATAGATACATACTTTTAGGTATATCTTGATTGAATGGCTGGAAGGTGCCTCAATTCAAAATCACCTTGGGAAAAAAAAAAAAAAAAAATGGCAAATATAAAGATGAGAAAAAAGTCGATAAATCATCTTGATTTTATGACCTACACAGAAAAACGGATCTAAATGGATCAAATTCGTAATCATAGTGATATATAGTATCGTATATAGTGGTTTAAATGTTAATATAACTCTCTTTGCTCAATCAGTTGTAAATGTCATAAGACATTCTAAATCTGATTAAAATAATTTGGAATATAAATCCCGACAATTTAAACAGTTAGATTATACATCCAGCTATATAATTTAGACTAAGATAAGATATACACTTTATTTAATATCTGATGTAGCTATAACTAATAAGAATTAAGTTAAGCACTTAATCTATGTACCATCTAATTTCCTTTATTTGCATATTTACTTGTATATATGTATATACACATATATGCACTCTTCTCCTAAAATGCACACACTCCCCTTCATTTAGGGTATATGATTTTCTCAATCCAATATGTTGTTATTTTTTTCTTTTTTTTTTTTTTTTTTGGTTTGTATCTATAGAATAAAATTCAGATTGTATTTTGGTCTTTAATGAGCTTGAAATTTCTTTTGCCTACTCATTGAATGGTAATTAAAATGTTTCAATGTTTTTTTTTTGCTTTTTCATTTTTTTTTCCTTTTGCTAGACGCCATTTTTGACTAATTTTATTTGTTTCATTTTCTTTGGTTGTTGTTTTCTTTTTTGTTGCTTTGTTGTTGGATTTGTTCATTGGGATGATAAGGCAGAAATGTGATTTTTGATTGGTCGATTTACAAATTACAAAAAGTTGTGTAGATGAGATTTTGGTTTCTTTATGGGAAATGTTTTCTTCCTTTTTTTTGTATGTACAAATGTATGTGTATGTGTACATGTGTGTGTGTATTTGTTGTTTTCTTTTTTGAACTGACCGACGATGGCAACTACACAACTTCATTAGAGTTTTAGGCCTTTAACCTCTGCCAACCACTTGACTTGATCTGCTCCTTCCCTTTGCCTCTGCCTTTGCCTTTGCCTTTGCCCTTTCCACTTTGGGGGTTTTTCCACTTATATAAATCAAAATTCAATCAGCATCTCTCTGAACGATGTTTATGTATTTATTTTTGTTTTTCTCTATTACATTGACACAAACGCACACACACATACATACTTAAGCACACTCTCACACCCAGTGTGTGTTGACACGTGTCAAAACTTCCGTTTGTAATCGCACGGAAATACTTCTTGCCACTTCGTGAATTGCACTCCAAAAATCCTTACAAAATCAAAAACTGGGGTAAAATCAAACCAAAAGAAGAAAGAAAAAAACAAGCCAAACCGAAATAGAGAGAAAAACACACATAGAGAGAAAGAGAGAGATAGAGAGAGTGAGAAAGAGGGGGTGAAAAGGGGCAAAGAGATCTGGATCTAAGCTATGGTACATTAAACTTTTGATTTAGTTTATGCAAAAATCGTTGGGTTTGCTTATGCGCAAGTTATTTATGATCTGGTTTCGGGTGTTCAGATAGATAGGCCATTAAGAGGAAGGAGATGAAGTTAGATATGGGAATGGTGGAGTTAAAGTTGAAGATGATATGGAACTGAAAAATGGTGTATCTAAAAGCACAGTTCTTATACATATATCCATAGAGGGCCGACTTCCTTTTAAAAAAAAAAAGTCAAGGTTAGAATGAGAGTTAGGTGAGATTTTTTTTTGTAAGATATTATAATGATATTTTAGGGTATATTCTATATACAATATCAAATCTACTCGAGGATAAAGTCTATTTTAAAGAACATAGAACTAAGACCAAAAGTCAAAGTCGATGTTAAAGTCAAGCTGGAGTTAAGTCTTAGGTTTAGACAAATAACTGTGAAGGGGATTTCACAGGACAACTGTTTGAAAGGGTTTTCACAGTTGTCATCAGGTAAACGGCTAAGCCAGGTATAGTGTGGCATGTGGGTGTGTGTGTTCATAGTAAGGCGTTGCACCGACTTTACCGACTCCCGCCTCTTTTACAGGGATTTACCAAAAAAAAACAATGAAGGGTTTAACCCATTTCCATATTGACTAACTGATCTGACTGACTGACTGACTTACCCGTATGTGTTCGCTTATGTATTTTAAGATTCTCGCTGCGGGCAAACACCTTGCCGCAACCAGGATGTGGACAGGCGAACGGCTTTTCTCCCGTATGGACGCGTATGTGATTGACCAATTTATATTTGGCCTTAAACGGTCGTCCATTGCGCGAGCAACCAATCCAGAAGCAGGCATGAGTGGTGCATTCGGGTCCACCGACATGCTCCACCGTCAAATGGGTGACAATTTCATGCATTGAATGGAAGATTTTATTGCAAGTCTTGCGACCGCCCGACTGTATTAACCCCGGCTGATCGGGATCAATCCAGAGGCATTGCATCTCCTGCTTAATTCCCGATGAGGCAGAGGCGGGTTGATGACGCATATAGCGTAAAAAGGCACCAGCACCAGCTGGATGCATAGCCGCTGCCGCTGACATTGCATGATGCGGATGATGGGCTGCTGCAGCGGCGGCCACATGATGATGGGCAGCAGCCGCGTGTACCGACGGGAAATTTGTATGATGTTGATACGGATGTGTGGCATATTCATGTGCCATACCCATACGCATCTGATGCTGATGATGATGCGCCGCAGCAGCAGCATGATGATGACTATGGAAAGGATGTTGGCTAAATGTCGAACTCAAATCGGCTGCCTGTGTGGGAAAGCTGGAGAATAGCATGGAATCAGCAGCCACAGCAGCGGCGGCAGCATTTGTTGGCTGGCTACCGCTAGAGACGGCGGCAGCAGCAGCTGTGGTATAATCCGTATCCCGGCGTCCCAAAAGGAAATCTCGTGAGGCATAGGAATTAAAGTGTCCATATGTGGAGTTCTGATAAGCGGCAGATGATGATAGAACTGCGGAGTCGGATATACCGCTGACCTCCAGTTGACTTTGCGTTTGTTGTTGTTGTTGCTGCTGTTGCTGTTGTTGTTGCTGTTGTTGCTGCTGTTGTTGTTGCTGCTGTTGCTGTTGTTGTTGCTGCTGTTGCTGTTGCTGCTGGTCATTGCCATTCAATTCAAGTTGCTGCTGATGATTGGGCGACATACGTAGCCCATAACTGGCCAAATGATGCTGGGCAGGCTCTATAAAGGCATTCATCATCATTTTGGAAAAATGTTTGGAGTTTTTTGTTTGGTTATTTTCCTTCAAGTTTCTTGTTTTTGTTTAAGAAGTTTTCTTTTTAATTTATATAACTTTTGTTGTTTGTTTTTAGGCCAAAGCCCATCACCATTTCACGTCACTAAGCTTCTTCAATAAATTTTTTTCTTTTTCTCTGTTAAATTTATAATATTTTTTTTTTTAAGAATATTCCATGCGTTAGAATTTTTACTAAATATGATTATTTGGTTATACACACACGCGCGCGCTTTTCCGTCGTTAGTTTTCCCTACAAATAGTCATTGACTCCCGCACAGCAAGACTTAACGTTCCAAGATGCGCAGCAGGACTGAAAATATTTTCGAAATTTTAATCAAGCAGCTCAAACGGCAAGCAGCAAGCAGCGGGCGCTCCTGAAATTCTAACTCCGATCGTTCGTTTGTGTGTGGCTGTGTTTGTTTGCTTGCCATATCCACCTTCTCGCCCTGTTCCCGATAAACTGAACTGCTTAAGCGCGAGTGAGTCAGCTAGCTGTGCTTGTGAAGAGAAATTCACCTCTGTGTGGTGTATTCAACATACTCATACGATTGGGCTCTACCTATCTCAATTTCCAGCAAGTGCAACAGAGTTAGCCTATAGAAAATGGCTGCCCATTTACCATATTTCCGTTTAGTGTGAGTAGTGCAGCTAGTATTCAAGCATTTAAATCCAATTGGATTTCATTATAAACCGGTTTTTCCTATATTTCGTATATGACTTTTTGTTGATTTTCCCTTAATATTTGGTGGTGGGCGTTTTGCGCCTGTGCCTGAGCCACGAAAGCCCTCATTGGATATTGGCTCTTTGTTTTTTTTTTTTTTTTTTTTTTCATTCGACCGACCAACCAATTGAAAGAGCTTTTTTTTTTTTGTTGGTTGTTTCGTTGTTGTTATTGTTGTTCTGCTACTCGTAATGCACTAATTTTTCATAGTCACTTTTGTTGATTTCGTTGTTGTTTGTTTTAAATTTTTCTCGCATTCCCATTTTCAAGTTGGCTGGCTGTCAGTTTTATCAAATTAGTTGTTTATTTTATTGATTTTAATGATATTAGCCATGCCTTTTTGGTTTTTGGCTATTTGTTTATTTGATTTGAAATGAAAAACGTTTGCGTAATGAAGACATAAATTTTCATTAACCTCTGATCAGCCTTTATTTGGAGTGTATATCTTTTTTTTCCATTCAATTTATGGAATTTGAAATAGCCAAAACAATAGAAAAACTGATTGGCTTGATATGGAAATTAATTGGACTCTTTAGATTGTTTAAAAATAATCACATTGCACTTGACTTGAAAATTCTTGAGTCTATTAGCTTAGATCTCTTTATAAATATTATTACATATGTTTAATATATAAAATAATTTACCATTAATCTGACAAAATAGTTAATTACATTGAAAATATTACTATTAATATTTATAGAATTTAGAATTTAGAAAATCAATAACTAAGGAAATTATTTTGAAAAGGGAATGTTTCCATAATTATTATTTTTAACAAATATTTAATAATAATACATATTAGAAACAAACATTTCACTAGACATTCCATAATTGATTCTTCAAATGTTAGATTAAGCACTCATAAATTATCTTTAAAAATCGACTGAATGGTTGGCAATTTTTAAAATGCAATTAAAAATTGTGGCATTAAAGTGTCAATGGCGAATGGCCATCAAAATGAAACAAGTTGCGATTGAGAGACTATTAAAATGTCAAAACAACCCGGCCCGTTGCCATTTTGGGAATTGGCAAAGACCATAAAAAACCAAATTGTTGCCCATCCCGCAGAGCATCAACAACAAATGTCATTGGAAATGAAGCCATTGCTCCACATAGCCAAGAGGGGAGTCGGAATCTGGTCTCGGTGCTGGATATGGAGACAGAATTGGAGTTGCTGTTGGAGTAGCCCCCAGCTTTCGCCACATGATCAAAATGCTGATGATAATGATGGCAAATGACGATGATGATGGAGACGCCAAGTGGATTTCTAGCACATCGCATAAATAATGCATTTGTGTTAGGCACCACTTGAGAAAAAATATAAATTAGAAAAACTGCAAAGAATATTTTCCTTCTTCTCCTTCTCTTCCTTCTTCTGCATGAAAACAAAGCAACAAATTAGAAATGTAAAATTGGAAAATAAACATTAGAAAGATGGCCCAGCATGTTGCAGCTAAAAACTAAATGCAGATGCATAGTTCTATAATAGATAAAATATCAAATAGAATATGGCCAAAAACATGAGGTTAATCAGAGTGGGCGTGGACCATTGACCGCCCATAATGGACTCGTGTCAAAGTCGTAGTAGAACTCAAAAACCTAGAAACTGGAATGTTACCTTGCCATTCCTTGCCTTGCCTTGCCTGGCCATGCCTTGCCATGCCTTTCCTTGCCTTGCCTCAACTTACTTCACCTTGCCTTACCTTGCCTCGTCTTTGGCACATGCCGCGTTCACAGCGGTGCACAGGTCTGCGCCTGGGGTTTTGCTCAAGTGTCGCGTTGGGTATACACGAAACCAAGCAGCCAAGCAACCAACCAATGAACCAACCAAATACACAAAATGAATATGAATCAAGTAAATGAGAGAAAGAGAGTTAAAAGCGTGGGAGTATTCGGGCAACAGGTACGAGTAATTGATCTGAATAACGCACCATTAACTATAAGAAATGGAAAGGGAGAGAGATAGACACAGATAGAGAAAGAGATCGCAAAAAGGCCATCATTATTGATTTTTAACAATTTACAAAATTATACAAACGATTTTCACAAAATTTGAAATTTTATGAATGTTTTAAGGATCTCGAGAATTTTTCTTTTTTAATGATTACAATCAAATTTGCGTATAATGAACTTCTGCATGAATAAAGTTCTCTGTGTAATGAATTAAAAAGCAAAACACAGATTTGTCAATTTATTTTCTATATATCTTGAAGAGATTCTATATAATGAAGTTATATTGGAGTGAATTAAATCGTTTTAAATTGTTTAGAATTGGGAATATAACTAGATCAAATTAACACAAATTATTACTTGACTGCAAATTAATTTTAAATCTATATTTTTAACCCATCTTAAATTATACTTTACTAATTACTTATACTTGAATCAAATCAAAACCGATTTTCGTATTTTACTTAAACTTTAAGCCAAATTAGTAAGCAGAATATATAAAATTATAGTTAACAGATATGTAAACTCTTTCATTTCCATTTCATTACTTAAGAAATTTCCAAACAGAAAGAAGATATCCTGAAGACAGTATAAAGAATTTGCAAAAGGGATTCAATATTAATTCCGGATTCATGCAAATTCCTAAAAACAGGTAACAAGGCATCGAGGCAATCCCAGCCAATTTCAGCCATAATTGGCAAAGCCGCAAGCAAAAAATATATACAAAAGGAAATTGCATATAGTATATTTAACTGCTAATCCGGGGCGTGATAATACGCAACAAATGTGAGGATTGCAAAACGCAGCTTATAAAGTCAATTTTTTTATGACCATCATTGGCAACCGGAACAGGACGGACACTGGGACAGAAAAATACACACACACGCACACACAAAGACAAACAGCTAAAATTACAGCCCTAAAAACGGAGACGGAATTTCACGGGGACGTGGAAGGAAAAAAAACATTTTGGGAAAATTATATGCATCATAAACATTTTGTTAGAGTTTTTCCTGGCAAACATTGAGGATATATATCGTACATGTTTTCTCTCTTTTTTGCTTCAAACGAATCATAAATAAAAAGTGTGTGTGTGTGTGTGCGAGTGTGGGAGTGAGAAACATAGAGAGGAAGGGAGGAGTGAGGAAGAATGAGAGACAAGGTCGTGTCAACCATAAATATTGACATGTCATAAAAATCAAGGTGAAGATACAACAAAAGCATCAGCAATAGCAACAGCAACAACAACAGCAGCAACTAACATCCTCACATCCTTTTTCCGCAAGGCACTTTTCCATTGAATATCCTTCTCGTACATCTAAGCAACCTTGAAAGTTTTATGACCAGCATTTAGTAGTGATATCTGACAATTTTTGCAGGTATATCACAGAGTCAAGCCGTTTGGCCAAGTCACTCAACTTTTCTTCCTCTTATTTATTTTTCTTTTTTCTTCTTTTTTTTGGGCATTGGTTTGATTTATGAGCTGTTAGAGACCAACCGATTCAATTTTCATTCGAATTCTGTACGAATTGTGACTGTGACTGTGGCATTTCGTTTTCTTTTCTATTCTCGGCTTGTAAATTATGCAGATGCCCCTTAGGTGACGTCCTCAGCTCTCATCTCTCGAGTCAAGTTGTTTTTGTGGGCGTTTCGCCCATTTTCTCCTACCTGTAGTATATATACATATAGTATATTATATGTATGTGTATATTGTGAGATATGCTCTCAGGTAGAGTGGACGGGGGCGTATCAGTTCCTTGCCCTAAAACTGGCCTTTAACTCTTTTGAGACCAATTATATGCCCATGTTTGACCACTTCTGGTTAAATAGTTTAGTTTTCATTAGAGCCATATGACTGTGACTTTTTAGCCAAAAAAAAAAAAAAACAGAGAGACCAAGGTAAAGGATTACCAAACATACCCAAATACGCAAATATTTGTTCCACATTTTTGTGCTCTGAATTTTTCCCGAATTCTTTTAAAACAATGCCCGAAAAATGTAGCAAAAATTTTGCCTTGAATAAAAAAATATATGGAAATAAATGATCGCAGGAAAGATTTGGGTTTTTTTTATAGTTCCATAAAACATTTAATATTTCTATTTCACTTTTAAAAAGTTATATTTAAAAAATAATATCTAATGAATGACTTCTATTTTAAATAGAGTTTTTAAGGTTTAAGGTAGGAAGAATCATTCTCAGCTAGGAAAATAAAATTTATCTTGCAGCATTAAACATTTATTATTTATTTATTTAACAAATTAAATCTAGTAATAATTACTAAACCTAATGATTATTTTAATGAGCACTAGCTGCTGGGGCCTTCGACTCGTGCATTAAACATTATTTGTAAGAATATTTCATAAAGATCTTCGAAAGAATTTCCTTTAATGACTTTTTTATTATATTATGATTTTCCACTAAAAAAATTCATTGCAAAGATTTTCCATGATTTTGTTTGATTAATGTGGTTTTTATTTTTTAAATGAAGTCCATTCATAAATCTTTCTCATAGTAAAAATCTATTATAAAAATCTTCTAAAATTCGAATGATCGAATATATATATATATATATATAGCTCTCATATACAAAATATTGCTGCTTTACTCTGAATGATTTTTAAAAGAATTTTATGGATAAATCTAACTTTGAATAGAAAATTTAATGAAAAATTTCTTTATTCTCGTATAATTTTCAGTTCGAAATGTTTTCCTTTGAAAATATAAAATGTATTGCAATTTATATCTACATTTTCAGTCCTTTTTGTCTATCCCATAAATTTATCAGTTTATATACCTATATATTTTGCAGATATGTAAATTTATTTATGCAAGGTCGTGAATGGTTAGGAAAAAAAAAATATTCTTCTCTAGGCGGCGCTACTTTTAATTAATTGTTAATTATGGTGTCCCTCCCACCCCTCTTTGTGGGTAGATGAACACACAAAAAAAGCTCCAGCCCCAACCTCAAACCCAAACCCTTGCCACTGTTGTGCATTTACCGCCCCCCCGGTCCCGTTTCCACCCAAACAGTCCCCGCTGGGCATGGTTACATGTACACAGAAGCGTTAATTAAATTTCTGTTTTGGCTTTGGTCTCTTCTTTCGCTGGTTGGTTGGTTGGTTGGTTGGTTGGTTGTTTGGTTCGTTCATTTTATTATTATTATTATTATTATTTTCGCAAAAATGCAACGAAACGTCGCAGTACTCGTAGTACGTAGTAAATAAATACTCATTTAATTTATGGTTTTAATTTTTATGGCTACAACACAGAGCAACTTGAAGAAAGAAACGGAGTTGGAGTCAGGGCAGAGAGGGGGAGAGGGAGAGAGCAGACAATTTAGTAGTTTGGTATAACAATCCATGGGGATGGGAAATTTAATAACTTTGTTTATGCGCAACACTAAATCATAACTAATGAGCGCGACTTTTCGACTGGCAACTGGCAAACATTTCCACCAGGAGTCGGAGCTGGAGCTGGAGCTGTAGCTGAAGCTAGAGCAGAAGCTGGAGCAGGAGATCAAAATGAATTTAGAGTTGGAGTTTTTTTTTTTTTTTTTTGAAATTGAAATGCAGCTGCTGCTGTTGCCTAACCTCAATGACAAGCCAAAACTATTTGATTTACCACTTGGTAACAAAAGGCACAAGCCACTAATTTGAGTTGAACACCTACAAGGACATGGACATGGACATGGACATGGACATGGACAGGAAGAGCAAACATTACCGAAAAGAGAGAAATGAGTGCTAGATCATAAAATAAAGTTGAAAACTCGATGTTAAACTGAAAATCCAGACCCGAAATAGACCACCAACTGATTTGCTGAAGGCAAATTGCATTCGCCCTGCAGGAGGGAGACAAAAAGAGAGTCACACACACACACACACACACATAGACCCATACACTAAAAGAAAGGTCCTTTGACATGCTTCCACTTTATTTTTCCATATCTGCTTTGTTGACAGCATAACTTGACCCCCAGATAAGCAACCATATTGATTTCCTTTAATAATTTTCCTCCAAAAAGCAAAAAAAAAAAAAGAATAAAATTTTTACCTTTACCTTTTAATTTCCACCGCTTTTCATAACATTATGCTTTAAAGTTATCTCCGATTACATCTTGGATTATCTATCAGCTTCAATCTCTGGCGGCTTAAACAAAAGGTAAGAAAATCATATAATTTTTCTTCTACCGCAAAGAAAATGTCATAGAAAATTTACATAATCGTCCAAAGGCTCCCCTTCTTCTTCTTCTCCTCCTCCTCTTCCGCCCCCCTCCTCCGCATGACAACAATAAAAAGGCTATGATAAATGTTATGACCAATTAATAATTTGGAAACTTTAGTCAGGAAATTCATTCTCAAGACGGGGTTAGAAATTAGAAGAAGAAGAAGAGAGAATTTTCCAATTAGAGAAAGATTTTCAAAGAGTTTCTTAATTTATGCAAAAAATAATTTTAGCAAAGTTTGTACATTCTTTTTAAATTATATATTAATAATGATGAAAAATGTTATTGAAATGACTTTGTTTCTTTATTTCTATTTCCAATCTTGTTATGGAATATATTCAGTTCTATATCTATCTGTATTGGTCTTAACTATTAAAATGGTTCGAGAGATAAACACCTTAAGATATTGTGATATGGATATCGTTATGGGTTTGTTCAACAAGACATAATTTGTAATCAATAAAACATGATTGGATGTCTAGGAGAACGAGAGAGAGAGAGAGAGAGAGAGAGAGATTAGCTCTTTGAGATAGCGGTCCCATATGCAGTAATCAAAAATCAACTCCGACCACAAAAACCAGCGGCAAGTGTAAACACGTGGATATGTCAGACAGAGTCTAAAACTAAGGATGAGGATGAGGATGAGGATGAGTATGAGGATGAGGATGAGTTTGAGTTCTTATCAGCAAAATAAAACCAATAAAAAGAAAGAACAACAACAACAGCAGCAGCAAGGAAAAAGGTTTCTCTACTTTTGGTATCTCGGGGCGTTTATCCTGCGGCACTCGCAGTGGGAGACCCAAAAACTGACCTGACTGACCTTCTCTTTCTCACTATCCCTCTCTCTCTCTCTCTCTCTCTCTCTCCCTCTCTCTCTCTTTCTCTGTGTCTGCTGTCACTAAAATGTTGTCCGTGTTCCCGTTTACGGTTCTCGTACTCGAACTAATTAAGTTTTAACGGCACTTGCTAAATAGCTGCTTGTAGCTCTTCCTTCACATACATATATTTACGGTCTTGTATGTGTGTGTATGTGTGTGTGTGTGTGTTTCCAGGGGCGTGTGCAAAAACAGTTGGTCTGTTTGATTTTAAAATAGGATTAAATTGATTTCTCGCTACTCCACACACACACACACACACACACATACACACACACACAGTTGTCCTGGGCAATTGTTACCTGGTAATAGAATAGAATGAATCTGTTGTGTGGGTGTGATGAGCTCAGCACTTTTTCAATAGATTAATGTCAATAGATTGAAATGTTCCATGAAATAAGTGTAATTAAAGATAAAAGAATACTTCAACATGATAAATAACCCTATATTATATATAGATAGAAACATAATCTAAGGGCTAAATATCAAAACATTTATGCACAAATTACTAAATGATAATATAGACTCACCTGATTTATTAGATCAAGTAGATAGTTTCACTAGTAACTACGTACCCTCATCTCTTGCACCCTCTAACACCAACTATGCAATGTAGGAAGCCTTTCCAATCCTTAGTTCTGACCACAATCCTCTTTACCAGACCAGAGATCTTTGTTCCTTTTTTTTCTTTGATAAAGTAGCATTAAAACTTCATATGTTAACCCTCATCTTAATAATAACAACAATAAAGATCTAGATGTATTTGAATTTCTATGTTCAGGACTAGTCTTAGTATGTATATTAAATTAAAAATTCAGTCTATCAATGTTTATATTATATCATATAAATTATCATAAATTTTTATAGATATTTCAAATCCAAGTTCCAGTTTTCAAATCCGTTCTTAACTTTGCGATATCAGTGGTCTTAATGTTTCCTCAGCAACAATTGACTATCGCTCTTGTGTTTCCTTTTAAGGATTCAACCCTCTTTTGCTCCTTGCTCTGTTCATGGACTTGCAGCAATTTTTTACTTCATTGCCTAAATATTTATGCGCTTTTAAAAATGCTCAACTTTATTATTATTATTTTTTCTTTTTGGTTCACTTTTCTTCTTCCTTTTTTTTTTGTCGTTTTTGCTAGCAAATATTTTTGAAAAATTACAATGGAAAAAAGCGATGCGAAATGTGTCAATGGCAGCAGAGTGCAAATGGAAGGACCCTCATTAGTGTAAGAACTGAGCAAAGAACAAGGAGAAGGACTTTAAGAAGCTATTCAACAATGACCCCTCTATTTCTGGCCCAGGGGCGTGTCAGCTGACTGAACAATTACGCATAAAGTAGGAAGTGAGCCGACATCTCGAAGGGATGGGTTGGGAAAGGGAAAGGGAAAGGGAAGACGGTAGGGTGGGTAAAGGTAACAAGGGACTCGACTCATTTTGCTCCGAGTCAAAAGGTCCATACACAACCAAACACAAGATGCTGACATTTACTTGACTTTTATAAACGCGAAATGGAAATCTGATATTTTGCCGGAAGTTGGACAACAATTGGCTGCAAGCGGGACCCAGATGAGATCCTCCTAACCCAACCCAACTGGCAATGCCAACTACTGCTACTCCTCCTCCCTATCCTCCTCCTCCTCCTCCTTTTCTAAGTAAAATGAAGTCGAAGGTGTGCAATTATATTGCGGTGCTGCATTCTGACTTCAGAGTCATAAAAGTAAAAAGAAAAAAAAAACAAAAAAAAAGGAGTCCAAATCAACGTCGTCAACTTCTGTTTGAAAAGCGCGCCAGAAACTTTCTCACGCTCCATTTGATTCATTTTTGCCGTGTTCATAATTATATAGAAGAACATATATGTACATATATATATTCAAGACATTTTGTATTGAGGCCAGGCAGTTAGCAGCAGCTTTTCAGTTACAAATGCGCAATTTTTGCCGTTGCACATTTCTTTACGACTGATTTTGTTGTGCATTTTCATTGAAAAGTGTTCAAGTGGAAGTCGTTGGGCTTTTCTACAAAAAAAAAAAAAAAAAAAAAACCCATGAAAAAAAAAATCAACAAAAAAAACCCATTCGCTAAAACATTCCATCAAGCTCAAGTGACTTTAACACTTTCCGTTCGTTCAAGTGACGAAAAAGGGTACGAAACAGGACACAAAAGGAGTTACAACTTTTCAAGTTGTCGTTCAAGGATCTTTGAAAAACAACGAAAAAAGAAATAATAAAAAAAAAAGCCTAGAGTATATACAATAAAACTTGTATTATGTCCTGGCTAATAATAAGGATAAGTCGCTGTTTGATTTATCGTAATTAATCTTCTAAACGAAAAGTCATCCATATGTCCTGTTCCCAGATGATTATCTTTCTTTTAATGTTAGTTGACTGACATCAATATACTATATATATATATATATATTATATATATTCCCATTCCCTTTCTAACGGAATATGCCATAATTTAATAATAAAATTGTATAATTATATTTATTTATCATAAATTTGTGTGTTATCGTAATCCCCTCTAATAGAATTTAATTGCCCCAACTCACACACTGACACACACACACACACAAACACACAACAATTTGAGGTGGCAAAAGGGCCAAAGTGCTCTAAGTAAATGCTATTAGGGCTAAAAGCATATGGCACTTGAATGATTTTTATTGTTTTATCGCATTAGAGAAGCTGCTTTTGCTTTTGAGCTGCTTGTAGACAAACCCCAAAATGCCCTTTGGCATGTATACGTACACACACACACAGGCTACACATACACAGGCACAACAAAGGCCACCCACTTAAGTGCGAACAACAGAAGAGAGCAGTAAAAACAACAACAATTTATATTAGATATATATATATATATATATGTATACATATATTGGGGGAAATCCACCCTCAAAATGGTAAATGGTAAATGGGTAACGGGAAACGGAAAATGGGAAATGGCAATGAATTGAAATTGATACACCCCCAAAATTTTAACGCCGCATTGAGAGAATCAACGGGGGAGCAACAAGAGCAACAAGAGCAACACACAGCAGCAACAACAACATGATGTCGTGTCGTTTGTCGTGGGTGCCCGACCGAACGCATTGCCGTGCAAAGAAATGTTGCCTTGCAATTGGTCCTTTCAGTGGGAGTGAAGGACTCCCCGCCTGGTCTAGGCGTCAGCATCATCATTGGCGGCATTTAACCCATAGAAAAAGAGACAGAGCGAAAGCGGAAAGAATGTGTGTGTGCGTACGTGTGTGTGCTTGTGTGTGTGGGTGCGAGAGAATGCCAGAGTTTAATTCAATCAAATCCAATTCTGATGGAGTAGAAGGGGAGCAGCCTATAGCCACATCTCATCTTATTTCGTCGGTTGCAGCAGCCGTGCGTCATCTCTCGTATCAATATGGCACGACAGGAAATTTAATTACCCGTCCTTGGCAGGATCAGGACTGTTGTGTGTCCATATCTGTTTTGGCATCGGATCAGTTCAGTTTGGTTGTATGTATGTATGTATATATTTGCTTTGGGTCATGGCCTGACGACAGAAAGCATTTTTAAAATCCAATAAAGTGTCACACAATTAAGTGACACGGATATCCTGCGGGGCACAAAATATCCTGCAGCTAGACCCATTGAGGGTGACGGAATTATCTCTTTGCCTTCATTCAGCTATTCTCTCCACAATTGATAGAATTTCCCCGTTCCATTGAAACTCAATTAGTTGCTAAAGTTGTTTTAATTATTGCAGGATTAAACAGGATTGATATCAATTGAGGAAATGAGATGGAAAAGGAAATCGAGAAGAGTTTTATCAATTTGGAAATTAGTTGAACATACCAACTACTTAGATATACATTTACTATTAATATTACTATATCAATTGAAAACGCTTTCAAACTTATCAAACTCTCAATAAAAAAGGATATAAAAGATTATGTTCTATATGGAACAGAAACATAAAAGTTTATATCAGAATTTTATTATACCTAATAAATTATTTATTTCTAAATTTTATTATTAATTAACGCACCTTGAAACATTTTCTTGAGTATTATTATTCATATTTTTAATCGTTTGTTTCTTTGAAGAAACAAAAACCTTTTTTCTCAGACATTTTGAAATATCTGTTAACCATAAATTGATTTCCAACAATGCCCGAAAACAATTACAAATACGAATCAAGTGACTATATACGCCCAATCAAAGAAATAAGGGATAAACATAACGCACAACACACAACGCACAACATACACCATGTAAACAGGTGTTTTTCAATTCACACAATTCCTGATAAATTATTGTATTGGCCAACAAACATTTTTCAAACTTTCCAAATGACTTCCACTACACTACACACAAACACACACACACACATACACACGCACACATGTGTGTGTTTGCCTGGATGTCTGTTAATTAATTTTGGAGAAAAGACGTACATATAAACCATACCACGTCCGCTACGAGGATGCCTCTAAATGTGGATGGGAACGCATTTAGGATGGGTAGGTGCCTTTTTCTTTTCTTTTTTTTTTTTTTTTTTTTTTTTTGTTAAATGGTAGGCAATATTTTAAACTTAATTAATCAAGCGTGGCCAGCAGCCAAAAGTTAACTGCCACGCCCCATGATTGATGTGAACTAAGCTGGAGTTGTAGTCAGTTCCAAATTGAAAGTCTTCTTTCATGTTCGGTGTGGTCATGTTCAAATGAAGGTGCCAAACGGAGGGCGGACAGTTTGTTGGTTTAAGGCAGTTTATTTGTTGGTAGCTTTATTAGCCCAACACGAGAGAGAGAGAGAGAGAGAGGAGCTGGCTCCGTCTTATCAATTACAACTTTGTTAGGGTCTAATTGCTACCCTCATACGAAAGAGTATAAAAACTCTAAATGCTGACAAGATAAGGCAACAAATTACTTAAAAAGATAGCACGAGAATATACTCAATTTTATTTGAAGGGGTTCCGGTTTTGTAATGTGACACCTTCGTGTGAAAACTTATGCCCATCAGAGAGAAAGAGAGAGAGAGAGAGAGAGAGGGAGTGAGAGTTAGTGAGACAGGATTTGATATACTAATGCATTTATATACATATGTATATATATTATATTTCAGTGTGTATACACAATATGGCAAATTAGTTTAATTCATCAAATAGAATAAAAAACGAAACGAAATGGAAAACTAACTCCCCCCCCCACAAACCTCTCCCACACGCACATACATATGAGTAAAGAAATAAACAATCTATTAGACAACCCGTCGTTATTGACGTATTACAAGGCGTCATGCAAGCCCGAACCCCAAGTTCCCAGTTCCCAGTTCCCAGTTTCCAGTTTCCAGTTGCTCGTTCCCAGTTGCTGCAGAAGGCGAGTGAGAGAGAGAGAGAGAGAGAGGGCGAGCGACAGATAGAGACTCGTGCCTTCTTCTCAAGGGATAATACTCGTAGTTAAAGCTATTGTCTTATGTAAATGCCACATTTAGATATGAGAATATCTACTATATATATATATATGAATGTGCAAGTAAAACCAAATTGGACAAATGAACCATGGCAAATTTTCGTTGTATCTGTGCGATGTTCTTTTTTTTTAGAGCGGGTGGAGAGGGAAAGGAGGAGGGGGTTATGGAGTTGATTAAGTGGCCAAAGCTGATGACAAATTGGGCCTGTTTTGTCGTTTTTATTATTCCTTGTTTAAATTGGTCTCGTAGACCACTTGAACTTGCCTCTTAATGTGCTTAACCCAATAAGTGGGTGGAATGCTCATATATATATACTTGAATTTATTAACATATATACATACATATGTATATATATAAATATGAGAGGGAAAATTGTAGGGAATACAATTGTATGTCTTGGTAGCCACACTTTATGCATTGTTCATAAGAGAATAAGTGTAAGGATTAGCTAACATTATTTGTATTTTCTTTCAATTCTCCCCCAAAGAGGACTCTGTACTTGTTAGTATATATAAATATTAAAATTTCATTTTCAAAATTAAAACTTCAAAGTTTCAAAAGCATCGGTAATATAGGTAATTTGGTACAACACAATCTTATTCTACTTATAATTAAATTTTTCAATTAAACCCTAAGCTAAATAATAAATATCTTCCAAGCTTAATAATAAATAAATGGTTTAGTAATAAATAGCTTGGCTCTAGTCATTATTTAAGATTTTTAATTAAATAAATCATGTATTTATAGTTTTGTTATATTGATTAACTAATTTGGAAGTTTATTATTTTTATTTTCGTAAAATTACTAAGATTAATTAGTCACTTGTTTAGTTCAAATTACAATTTTTATAGGCATACACCAGGTAAAGTAAGTGTATTTCAAAGACTTCTGTAACAAATTTCAATTATTTTTCGCCCACATTTTGGTTTTACATAGACCTCCCCCCCAAACCCCACAACACACACACACACACAATGAAAAGGCTACCCTCATTTTGACTAATTTATTTGATTTTGTGGACAGAGAGAAAGAGAGAGATAGAGGGAGAGAGAGAGAGGGGAGAGATAGAGAGAAAGAGAAAGGGATAGACAGAAACTGGCAAAATTGTCTCATTTGCTACTTTTGTTTAATCAAAAGCAATTGTTCATTTCAAGTTTGATTGCAATTGCGGTTTTTGCGGTTACTTTGGTTACATTGATGCCAATCCATGATGGAATTTCAAATTGGATTGAGATTAGTTTAGGGAGAATTTCTCTGTCTCTGTCTCTGTCTCTGTCTCTCTCTCTCTCTCTCTCTCTCTATCTCTCTTACTATTTGAGTATAAAACCTATTAAATGCTGTAAACTACTTCATTAATATTTTCATCATTAAGAATCGAGTTGATCCCCTCCCTCCCCCCCTCTCTCTATCTTAAGCATAGCAAACTAAATTCAGTTTTATCATAACACTTAAGCTGACCTAAAGACATGACAAAAATTGGATAAAGCCAAGCAGAAGACATGAACAGAGAAAATGAAGTAGAAGAAGAAGAAGAAAATCAAAATTATGATTAATAAAACGAGACGATGAAGTTTTAGGGTTATAGGAGTATACATATTTATATACCAAATATCATAATTGGGATATACAAATACCCTAACAAGGCAATTAAAAGGGAAAAATATAATTTTTTTGATATTAATAAATATATTTAACATTAATTATTCATTAAACAAACTCTGTTGAGAATTCATAATAACAATTTTGGCTTTAAATCTAATCTTTGAATAACATTTCTAGCTTTTAATTTATAAATTAAATAATATTTTCATAGCAAAACTCAAGAGAATGCCATTATACCCGTTTGCATCTTCTACAACATTTTCAGGCCTCTTCAAAAACCCTAAATGAACGAATCGAAAGAAGAAGAAGAGAATAAAAAAAGGTTCAAAAAAAAAAAAAAAGAAAAAAACGTTGTCATTAATTTACGCATAAAATTTTATAATTTATGACAATATGAGGTGTAGCTGGAGCGCCAGGGTAACATATTCAAACATGAACTTAAACTGGAATTGGATGGAGTTGAAGCTGGACACTTTGAGATGATTGGAGGTGGAGTTCAAATTGGAATTGGTAAGGCAGGCAATGGCTATGGCTATGGGAAAGGTATATATGTACATATATACGTATGCTTTGTATTGGCCATACTCTTCTGACTGAAGTGACTTTTATAATTATGTCTACGCATAAAAATCACATAAATTTGTGCATAAATGCAACAATAGCATAAGCAACAATAACAACAATAAGACCTACATATATACATATACATATATATACATAAATATATAATAAATGATGGCGCTTAAAATTTTCAACATCTTTTAGTGTAGAGACAAGATGATAAAGATCGTTGCTTGATATATTATAAACCTGATCAAGTGCTCGGCTTATGAATGAAATTAATGCATTTTCTTCTTTTTTTCTTCATCCTTTTTTTCGATTCTGATTTAGTTTTGTTAATACATTTTAAATGCAACTATTTTCGTTGAGTTGAAATCGGTTTGTGTCATTAATTAAAAAACCCAAAGATTATGTTTTTAGTGTTTTTGTTATTAATGATAGCGCCAGTAAGTTAGTTCGTTTTTTTTTTCCAGTTGAATCAAATTCTCAAAAAAAGGAATAACATTTCGCTATTTAAAACAGGGACTACGGTTATTAAATACCCTGTATTATGTAGAGTGAAAGTGCAATTGTAAACCTCACCACTCCATTCAATTTAAAGTTTCAGAAATAAAAGATAGGTTCATCACTTAACCCAATTCACTCACCCAACACATTTTTAAAAAATGGAAATAATAATCAGAAAGATTAATCAGACTTAAGTAGAGTGAAAAAGAGATTTAAATAAAAATATATGGATTATTTCTGTCATTAATAGAAGAACTTAACATTCTCTCACAAAAAAAAAACCCAGCAACTTATTTCTTACTTTTTTTTTGTTTTTGTTATTTCTGAAGACTGAGTAAAGTTATTTATCATTTGGCCATATAATTTTTCATACCGTGAAACTTTTAGCCACACGCACCAAAAATGAAGAGCGAGCCCTTTGGGGCAATAATATATTTTTGCTTTGGTTTTTTGACATTTATTTCACTCTGGGAAAAGAGCCAAAAATAAAAAACAATAAAAAACTAGCAGGTCTATTCCATGGCGAAGTTTGAATACCCTTGCGAATTCTTCGTTAAAATCAATCAAAATAGTAACTACATTGGACAAATCCTTCAAAGAAACTTCTTCTTCTCAATGTTTCAATTCAGTTAAATTTTGCCCGATTGCAAAACTTTTTAACTTCGGATATTAGACATTTTAGAACTTTTTAAGATCGGCTAAAAGATAGACCTATTGTACCATTGTAGCCCAATAGACGTTGGCAAACTTCTGACCAAAATCGATGCACTCTCTTCGCAAGAGTATACAAAACTGTAGCACAAACATCAACAGCAAAAGCAACAGAGGAACGTGCGATATTATTAATTTTATACCTTCATTTTGGTCTGTGCACATTCGCATGTCTGTGTGTATAGTGTTTACTGTATATGTGGAGGAGTGGAATGGCAGTGAACAAATACGAAGACGAGTACGAGTGAAAGAAAGATGTGGAGGAAGTTTTGGGCCACCTTTGCGTGTCCATTGGTTATAACTCAAGTATGCATTGAGGAGTCGCCCGTCAGACTATGATGCACGTTGAAATAAATATAAATGTCATAACCTGATGGAGAAGAAGAGCAAAGAGAGGAGCTGCACTTTTTTTTTTGTTTCATACTTTTTTTGCTTCTTTCTTTTGGGTTATGTGGATATGAACACAAATGAATCATCATCATTATGATCCAAATGAGAATGCGGGGGCATAATGGGTGGCAAAATTTCATTTTTGATCTTTGGCATCAATATTTTTAATAGGAAGAAAAACCTCATCCTAGAGAGCATTTAGAAACTATAGCAGCTATTGGAATAATACAAATTTTCTAATAATTAAATTCTAGATAAATATTTAGTCAAATCAAAGGGTATATAATTGCTACAGGTATAAAAATGTATAAGTTCAAGTCAAGTCTCTCCGTTCTATCGAATCTTCTAAGGACTTTATTGGATATTGGTTTCTTAATAGAAGGTTATTCAACATATATTTGTGTTTTTAATTATGGAATTCAATCCACAATAATAATGTCACTCCGTATATAAAATCGAATTGACAGCATTAACCATCTGCTTTATCAAAGAAACCAAATTCAATAATACACTATTTAAAATTTAATTTAGAAAAGTACAAAAAAAAAAAAAGAATGACTACCCCTTTTACCTTTTCCCTTGCCATTGCTCTCACTTTCGCAGCGGGCAGCCTGAAACTGCGGAAATGCTGAAACAGCGAAATTTCACGCCTTCTTTAACAGAATATATTAAAAATTGAAGAAGAGAAACAAATAATATTGTATTACAAAAGTAGTTTCAAATCTACGCACGTATGTATATGGAAAACATGGCAACGTCACACACCCAAAAAGAAGAAAAAAATTATAACCGAAAAATGAAAAAAAAAAAATCATGTTGAAGCGGAGCAAAAGTAAAAACTGTGAAGTGAAGAGTCAAATCAAAGACCAGCCATGGGGGGTCAGAGAGCAGAGGGCGCGAGTGCAGGGCTCATACACACACACACACACACACACTCACACACACGCACGCACATCTGTGATACTTTTTAGGCCGCTGACAAAACCGACAACAGCAACAAATGCCGTAATAATAGTTGCCAAAAGCAATTAGACAAACTAATAAAGGGAAAACCCCCACAAATACAAAAGCCGCATGCAACATAATGAACACGAGTGCGAGAGCAAACGAGATGGGAAGAGGAATGCAGGAATAAAGAAGGTCTCTCAGTGAGCTCTCAATGCCAAACCCCCAATGGCGTTTCTTCACAAAACCCAATGGTGCAAGCGAGATGGCCATATAGTAAAACTGCAGTTGCTATATATTCATTCTCTTTCACCTGGATTAGTGAAGAGAGAGAGAGAGAGCGAGAGAAAGAAGTCAAATACCTACGAAGTTGCGCCCTTCGGCTATAAAATAAAAAAGTGTTGCTTTGTTAAGTCTTTGCTATATATGTATACATACAAACATACACATATGTCTGTATGTGTGTGTGTGTGTAGAAGCATTCATATGACTGGTAATTGCGTTTAAAAGTGCGTGTACTTCAATGTACTTTTTTTCCACTATCCTTTTGTTTGTCGGCTTTTTACTTTTGCCGTTACAAATATGTTTTCAAAGCAAAGTCATGCCCAATTCGCCGCTGGATCATAAAAGCTATATATAAGAATGGGGAAGTACCACACTCTCTATATGTATGTATGTATGTATGTACATTCATTCATTCATACATCTCATATTAAGGTCTTGTTTTGCTTTAACCTTTCTAATGGATAACAACAAAATATGAGGTTTTTTTTGTTATTTCTGAAGAGGTTTTTAGGCCCGAATTGATATGCCTCAGTTGGCACTGAAGAGAGTGGAAAATATTCAAGTGAAAAGAAAAAGAGTTTAGTTTATGGGGGGTCCCGCACTAATCTAAATATGAAAGGGAATATATAGTACAATTTATAATATTATTTTGGATGTTGGCCAATGGGTTTTCAAATACAGTAGAATCTCAATATTTGCTCGGAATGAAATCCAGGCTTATAACAAGTTTTGAATCTTTTGTTTAGAACGTATTCTTATTTTGATATACCTTTATCACAGCATTAAAATTCAAAATTCATACATATGTATGTATGTACATATTTTATGTTTTATTCATATTAATAATTGTTTGCTATCTTGCAAGAATCGAGGTGTACCCCAACGATTATATGCGCGAATCAAGATTTCACTCTATAATTTTTAAAAAAAAAAGTTGTGTTATTAAACATTTTCAATATTCCGAAAAGTTTTGTCAAATTTTTATTAATTTTTTGCATATTTGAGTGATTATGAAAATGATTTGAGCTTAATATCTGTAATAAAGTAAGATACATATCTTAGGATGGTTCTTCCTGAAGCTAATGCATTTAATTGTTGATAAACCTTTCACCGAATAAGTATGAACCTATTGCCGTGCTCTAAAAATTCATTTCTAATTTGTTTTGGGCAATCTTTCTGTAATTTTAATTTTTAATTGAATAAAAAGGGCAACAACAAAATGAATAATAATAATGAAAATGACATGGAAATAAGTTGAAAACAAATTGCATGGCAGAAATGAGCTCCAGCGGTGACAAATTACAAGGAAAAACAACGGTCACGATGAGAAATGATGACAGGCAAAAGGTAAATGACAGAGACAACAAGACAGTAAAACGACAAAGGAGGAGGGAGGGGGGGGGATGAGTGGATGAAACAAAAGGGGCTGCGCTACCACGAATTCATATAGAAAAGGAAAGCTGCAAAACAGTTTTGCTCAACATTTGCTCAAAAATCCAGCTGAGTTCACTTCGTATTCTATGGGATGAAAAAAACTTTGATTGCATAATTGTGAATGAGTGAATAAGTGAATGAATGAATGAAGGAGAGCAGAAAACCAGATGACACTTCCGCCGCTCCGCCATCATTCACACCTTGGCACGAGCGAGCTGTTGTTCCTATTTCTGTATATATACATATATATCTCTCCTTGACCCTCCTCTCCTTTCTTATGGTTATTTCTCTTCGATTGCGGACCTTCTTTGTGGGCCACTCACTTTAAAGCCCAAAACATTTGCCAACTGTTTCACTTCCGCTGTCATAAACAGCCAGAAATTAGTCTATTTGATCCTAATGCATTCATCGTAGTTGTACTTAACCTATGGCATTTCGCCCCCGCTGGCAATTCCACACTCCTGCCGTGCGCTTTTTTCTACCTTTTTTGTTTGTGCCATTTGGTTATTGGGTTTTACGCTCGGCTTTACATCTGTTTGCATTTTTCTCAACGACAATAGACTAGACTATATGTTTTCTATTTGATTTGCGCATTAGCTAGATATATACACACATACATATGTATGTCTGTATGTGTAGGAGGGATTTCTTCATTGATTTTCCCTAATAAAGATATTTGAACACAAATTGAATTGTTTAAAGCCAACAAAGTAGGTAAAGTAACATTAGAATTTGTACTTAATCAGTACAAAAACAAATTTAATCATGACAATACCTTAGGAAAATATATATTGATATATAGTCTAAAATATACACTATATATATATATATATAGACACCGAGAAACTGGTAGAAAAACATGTCGCCATCACGAAAGATATGGAGTCGGGCAACAGCAAATAGAAGGGCCACATCTCTTGTTTTACCTCTTTCACGTCATCAAGGATTCAATCCACCATGCGAAGATGAGGGAGCTGACATGTCATTACTTTTGGGCTGGGAATATGGACGTAAATGGTTGCAGAAGAGGGATCAATTCCTAATGAAAAAGATGTTTATTGACACAAAGCCGTATATAAAGCCGGATATTGACTGGTGGCTAAGACAACGACAACGTACTTCATTTAATCGACGTGAAAGATATGTTGATAACGAATGGAAATCGAATCTTAATAGAAATACTAATTTGAGCTCATTTGAAGAATCCAGAAAAAGGCGCGCTATCCGCCTAAAACCCTTAGAAATTGTCGAGAATTAATTGATTTAATAGTTTTATATTTGTATATGTATATATTGGTATATGTATGTTTTAATCATGTACTAATTTAGATATTTTCCCAAAAGATTAGATTCTAACAATAGAAAAATAAAGAAACAAAACAAATTTTAAATGTGTCTCTTTTGACCAAACTTTTCCTTCACAAAATCTCTGTGAGATGCAAAAGGTGTTCCTTGTATCCATTTAAATGAGCAAATTATTGATGTGTCACACACATTACTGTGTGTGAGGAGTTTAGATATTTGTCAAAAAATATCTAAAATATCTTCCCAAAAGAGCCTTGGTAATAGTGTCAAATATACTCGAAATAATTTAAGCACAACATACAAATCGTGGAACACAATTTAAATATAAAAAAAAAAAGACGAACAACCGATAGGATTAACTATATAACAACACACAAGGATCTAATTGACTCAAAACTTTACTTAATTGCACAAATATGCAGGAGAGTAGGATATGGTCTTCAACTACTCCAATTAGACGGCCATCGGTTGCAATATTTCCAAAAGGTCACAGGCGTCCCGCATTTGAGCCCCCACATTGTAGAGAGGAACCAATGATTGGATTGCTACTCGGTTGGGAATATGGCAACCAATGGTTGCGGCATCGCGATGCCTTTCTAAAAAAACTAAAGGAGAACGAGAAACCGCAGTTTGTCAAGCCAGATGTTACATGGTGGCTAAATAATCGGCATTTTACACGCTTCCGTCAACAAAAACATGGCTTTCAAATGTCGCCTCATATGAAGAATATCAATTTGACGGCATTTTCGGAGGCGCGTTTAAGACGCCAAGTGGCCAATCAGCGGAAAGCCGAATTTAAATTCTTTTTACGAAGTATCCAAAACACGAATTCACAAAAATGATCAATTAGATTACGTTTCACGAAACTTAAATGAAGAATTAAAATACAACAAAAAACTTTATAAAACATATATATGTAGCTTACCTTTTTTTTTTTTAGAAGTCCTTCTTTATTCTTAAGAAACAGCCGATCTCATTTGGTATTCCTAAATTAGGTTTACAATTTTTCGAGTAATACTTATAAGTTAAGTGTTAATGTTTAATTAATAACATTATAGCTTTATATTTCTAAATTCTGTTTTTGAGGTATTATTACCAAGATAAATATTTTACAAATTGCATTTTCTATTAAAATTTTTTGATTCAAGTCGACACGTACATATTACCATGGTCTTAATTATATTTAACAATTTTTTTGAACTTAATGGGTACGTGTTAAAAAAAACATATGTACTTCCATTTTTTATTATATAAATAATGTAAAGATTTAGCAAATATCTATCCTAGCTACTTTTAATCCCAATAAAGAATATTATTAAATTGGTCAGATGCTTTTTTCTACATTCCTAATCAGAATCAAAAGTCGTTTTTGAAAATTCAACTCAGTTTACAGATTTAATAGTTAAATGCAACTGCAATCGTTTGCATATTTACATAACTTAAAGCAAATATTCACTTACCAAAACTTTTTATTTCCGTTTTATTTATTTCTCTTTATCTTAAGATTTGCACTCTCTTGCACTTGAAAAGAATTCACTTAGCTTCACACACACAAAAACAAAAAAGAAAAAACACATTTTACAAAAGCTCACACACACTAACATATACTCTTTTTCTGGCTCTCCCTCTCTCTCTCTTTTCCTTTTCTATCCTTCTAACGCGACGCCTGAGTAAATTGGGACTGCGTCAGGCGCAGCACCTTTCTACGCGCATTTCCCGTGCCGAAAATTAACTTTTTTCTATATTTTAAGAATCGATTTTAATTAACATAACATAATTATTCGAACACTTTTTTCCATCAACTTACTGCTGATCTTATTTTTAGGCACTTTTATGTAAATTTAACACACGAAAAAAAATTTTAAAAATCAAAGAACATTCAACAAGCAAAAGCGACTAATGCGGACAGTGTGACCAGCTAATGAAGCTCAGATCGAGCTTGAGAAATCTGCTAGATTACATTTCTGTTAAATTCCGCTAGATTTAAAAAAAATCAAGAAAGAGATCCCTTTCTGATCGTAGCCTCTAGAAGACATATATTTCCTATGTTTTTCTTTCTTTTAGAGCTATTCTTTAGTGGATGACTAACTACATATTCTTTAAAATAATCTTAGGAACCGCAATTTTAAAAAATTATCCAATTCTTAAGTAAAGAAAAGTCTTTTGTGGCCCTTTTCGTGATTTTCATTTAGAGCATTTTAAAGTCGGTTCTCCGTTTAAAGTTACTAAACATTGAATGCTTTGAATCTCCTTTGTTTTGGATTTTGCACTCAAAAGAGAGGGTATGAGGGATGGATAAGAGAGAGTGAGAGTGGTCCTACCAAGGTCCTTCCATCAAGTAAAACAAACAAAAGCGCAGCAAGCCTGCGTTTAGGCAAATACGAAAATGTCATGCGATTTAGAACAATGAAACCACTAACCAAAACCCAAGTCAAAAACCATTTATATGTACAGTTGACGTTTTTCATCATCATCGTCATCATCATCATCATAATCATCATCATCGTTTAGATCGGTAGCCGTATAAGTGAACAATTGGCCTGGCCCCGACTCGTTTGCAGGGCCCTGTGGTTATTTTTCTTTTAATATGCATTTCCGCTTCATTAACTAAATCAAATAAAGCAATATGACTATTTGTTGTAGTATTATTAAACTTTGCGTTGGCTTTTTTTCGGTTTTTCGTTTTTTTTTTCTTTCTTCTTTTTTTTGTTCAATTTGGCGCGCAATTTAAAAAAGGGGCGTTACTTTTTAGGCCCGCTGCAAATTGCGCAGTTGAAGTAAAAATTTTCTTTGTAAGGGTTTGTTTGTTTGTATATAAGAAACTTTTACCTTTGGCCCCGTTTACTTGGCATTTTTGTATTCTCAGTTAAAAACTCAAAAACTCATTAGTGTTAATTTTGTGTGTTTTTGTTTATGTGGACCCTTTTACTTGATTCGGCTTGGTTTGATAATTTATGGCCATTTGGTAAGCGTTTGCCACACCAGTTGATAGGGAGAGGCAGAGGGGGGGCATGAGTTTCAGTTTCCATTCATAATTTCTAATTGTAATAGCCTTAAAAGCTACGATTTTTAATTAAAATATATGTATATTCGGAATCAATTGGTAAATAGAAAAAAACTTTAGCAGATCAACAATATAGGGCATTAATAAACATTACAAAAAACGTTAATTTGAAAATTCATGAAAAAATAAAGCTTCCTATGATCATCTACTTTATCCAAACTTAAGAAAGATATTATCTACAGACAATAGACCAATTTTATTCATTAAATGTTATTACTGATGTATTATTTTTTATCTTCAAATTTTATTGCCATTTTCTTTTTCTATTTACTTTCACCATTTATAAAGGAAAATTACAATTTCCATTCCCAATTATTTGATTATTTATTGCCATTTTCTCCATATGACGCGACCATCAACATAGTAATTATTAATAATATTTTCCACTTATTATATGCCATTAATTTTGCGCCCATTTCCCTCTCTCTTTCTCTCGCTCTCTCTCTCTCTTTCTCTCTCCACTTTATTCTAGTTTCACTGTACTGTTTTATGCCATTAGTTTTTCCTCCTTAAACAATTCTCCTTCACAGTTTGAGTTGTTCTTTCTTTATGCATAAATTAACGAATCTACGAATATACGAATATACTTTTAATATTATATAATAAGAAAAGCAAAAACAATGGAAAATAGTGTGGAGAAAGGTTTTCCGCTGTGATGTGTAAAATTTATGATTAACTATTAAAAAAAGTGGCATGAAAATAGTTTGGAAAAGCGTTGCAAATCGTAGAAACTTTGGTGCTAAGATGATATATAACTTATATAGGATGTAAGATTTGGGATGTAATTATGGAACTAGTCAGTGGAAATTAAAAGTAAGCTACTTAAATTTGATCTAATTATAAATTCCATATAAGATAAAAACTATTAACAGACTTTAGATGGCAAGTTTCAACTTCTTTTTGTTGAATTTAATGTAAATAATTAAGAAACAGAACAATAGATGTATATATATATATATGTATTTTAATTAAAATTCTATTACAATATATAGAATATATATTATTGTGGTTCAACTTTTTCATATATGTATAACCGCAAAAGTAATTGAATTCCCGGAGGGGGGAAAACCCGAAATGCAATTTGAAATGTCTGACCCACAGTAAAGGAAAAGCGGAAATGAGTTTTTGTGTTTAGCCACAAAACTGTATATAACCTGACCAAATGCTGATTATACAGATAATTAATAAAGCTAATGAATCGTGCAACTCGCACTCGATTCAGCCCAAAACTTCATAAATGCTGAAAATGTGCAGCAACTGCAACCATAAAAAATAAAGGCGAAATTTCAACGGCTCCTGCCACATAAAAGCCAATTAATTATTTTTATGGCTAAAGAAAGAGAAACAAAAAACAGCAGCAGCAGCAGCAACAGCAACAACAACAACAAAAATAAATAAATATGTACAACAAATATGGCCAACAGAAGCCGCAGCAGAATCTTGGGGATTGAACTTGAACGTTCATTCGACCAGCCAAAAGCTGGATAATAAAAAATTATGGCCACGATTTGGCGCACTGACCAGACACTACTGACCAAAGGAAATTACTTGTACATATATTCACTAAAAATGTGCAAGGGACATGAGATCCAGGGCCCAAAAAAAAAACAAAAAAAAAATACAAAAAAAAAGATGGCGCCTTGCTGTGTACAAAATTGATCAGCGGATTCCCTGCCGTTTGAACTATGACGCGATATGTCATCATATTTCCTCATTGCAGTTCTCTGGACTGGCTTCCTTTGGCCAAAATCCGACTTAGAGGTAGAAATCGAAGGTATGTACATAGTAGATATTGCTTGTCTTTTGCAAAATTTCTCACTTTGTCAAATCTCTTTTCATTTTCTGTGTAAAGAAAAAAAAAAAGAAGAAATTCTACATCATTTTTTTTTTAAACAAAATGTGTGGAATCCAACTCCACATTTATGCCACATTGCCACAGATGTATATACATATACATACATACATATATATATATATATATATATATGCATTATTTGGCTTCATGTGTTGAGTTTTTGGTTGGCTTGGCGCCATTGGATCCTAATTTATGCCTCTGACTGTGTGTTTATGACCATCTCGTTGAGCAATTTTATTTTTTATTGGCCATCTTATGTTGGCTTCCATATACATATTTCTTAAATAACTGCCAATGTCACTGATATATGGAATACTATAAAATATATTCTACTATATGAAATATTTAAATAAATCTAAACTGAAAGATTTATTTGTAATGAGTTAAATAAATCTAAACTAAAAGATTCTTCCTCATCATAAGTTTTCCGGACCAGAGATGAACTGCTGATTCGTTAATGAAGGCCACAGATTTGAGTTTTAGCTTTATCTTTCAGATGTGAATATAAATTGTATCCTTTATAATCCTTCAATTTACTGTATCCTGTTATGTTATGTACACCTCTCCCTCTGGGATGGATTGCAAATTAATGCCCAAGAGAAAAAAATTAAAAAATTAATCAAATTTTTCAAAAACCTTTCACCTCAAACAATATTTACAATTATTATATTTACCAAATTGAAGGTACAATAATTAGATATACTTACATATATGTATATAAAGTTAGTAATATTCAAATGAAATAAATCTTTGATTTTCTCTTTTCGATTTCTCTCTCTCTCTCCCTCCCTCTCTCTTCCTTTCATTTCCAATGGTTTAGATCATTAAATGAAAAAAAACCTTTATTACCCTCATAGTATAGAGTAAATCAATTTTGATTTACCTCAAGCACTAACAATATATCAATGCCCTCCCCCCTCCCTCCCTCTCTTTTGCTATTCCCTCCTCCCTAAACTATTTTGTACTGGCCCTGCCATAGTTGACCAACGAATCGTTCCATCATTCTGAAAGTGTTGATGATGGAAAATGTCCCACTGAGAGCGAGCAAGCCCGAAACAACAGCAAAACTACGATATATACCTATACGATATATACTTATATAGAGAATTGGAATATGTCTGGTGGGATGGGGAGGGTGGGGTGGGATAACTATATAGAATAGAAAAAAGAGCCACAACAACAATAAATGCTAATAATGCTTAATCAATGTTACACTTTACAATAAAGAAACAAAATGGAAGTGTCTATAAAAGGGCCCCCAAACACAGCAACAACAACAACAACAAAAACAAAAAACTTCAACTTCATTTGTGCAATGATTTATGGTTATTTCATTACCGAAATAACAAAAAAAAAAAAAAAACCAAAAACCAAAAAACCTCTTCAAAAAAAAAAAAAGAAGAAAAACCATTCACACCTGTGAAATTGAGTTGAGGCCAAATGTAATTGTAATTGAAATCATTTTGTTGCATGTACTATATATTCTATATAATACCTACATATATATATATAGTCTCTGTTGTAAGCAACAAAATCGATTTCTATAGTTTCATCTTTGTTGAACGAATTTCTGAAAGGGCTTTGGCTAAGGGGAGGGGGGAGAAGAGGCAAACAATGTGCGGAATTTGTTTCGTACAAATTTGTTTTCCATTTACGTATAGAAGATTTCTTCAATAATCATTTATCTTATTGGATTTCATTTTGATTGTAAACATTTTTTGGAAGTTCATAAATTTCCCACATATCAAGAAATATAAGCGGAGAGGGGGTTGGGAGGGGGTGTGAGTGTGTGGTTCATTAAAATGGAATAACTTTTAAATAGGTAAGAGTATTTTGATAATTATATAATCCTTACAATTTGATTATATATATGATATAAACTTGAAAGGTTAAAGGGAAAGAATCGATGAATATATTTTATTATTTATATATTTTTCGTTTTCTAATAATTCAAAATAATTGAATTTTTAAAATTTTAATAGCTATTGATAGAGTCTTAAACTGAAGTTAATTTTGTATGTTTTGAAAGAATTGAATTAATCTTTAGATATATTTTCTTATATGCAAAAAAATTCTATTAGAACTTTTTAAGTATTTCTGAATGAATTTTTCAATGATTTAACTTCCATTGTCTTTGTTTTTGAACCCAAGTAGGTGGCATTTTTAACATTCTTAATATGTATTTGAAAAGTTTCTTGATTATCGTTAATGCTTATGATTTCTTTGTATTCGTAGTATGTTTGATTATTGAAATCTTTTGTGTTTGCTATAGCTTTTGTTCATCTCGTACATACTATATATATATATATATATATATATATATAACTACGAAGCACACGACGCACTTCTTAACTTTTCATCACCATGCCACATGTCAATCCACAGGCTCTCAAAAACTCACTTGGAGTCCTTCCGTTGTGGATATATCCATATATATGTATATATATATATATATATATATATATATGTGTGCACATATATCCATCTACTTACATATGTATATATATAAGTAATTTCGTATGTATATATGATTTAAAGTAAAAGAAGTGCGCCCAGCACGAGTTAAAATTTAATTTAGTGAAAATAATTTGCTTAGTCGTGCTGCAAAATAATTTCATAATTGTCAAAAGGCTCAAAACCAAATTCTACACTTAACCACATCCACAACCTACTCTAATGAGCCACCGCAGCGCCAAAAAAACAAAAAAAAAAGTTATAACCGAAAACTCAGCCAACACATTTGCATATTGGAAAATTATAGCCCTCGGATCTTTTACTCTGTCGCTCCCATTGATCGAAGTGAACGTTGACTTTTGGTTTGGATAGGGAGACTCTCTCTCTTTCTCTCTCTCTTTCTCTGTCGCTGTCGCTTCCATGGATCTGCTTCTGCGGTTGCGCGGCTGCATGGTGAGGGCGCAATGGGAGGGCCGACGACGTCGAGCGACCTCCAGCCGTGCCACTGTGGCGAGGACCTCAACTTGTAACTGGCAGGCAAATAAAAAGAGGAAAGAAAGAAAAAAACAAAAAACCCAATCCCAAAACCCAGCAAATATTGTAAAAGGAGTGCATGAACAAAATGCATTGGTCGGACTCATGATGAGCTGTAAAACACGCGTTTTCATAATGTTATTAAAGGGCAGCGAAGGAGTTGCAGCAAATTGGAGGAGGGGGTGGATGAGGATGAGGAAAAGCTACCGGAGAAACTGCCATTTGACATGCCAAAAAACACTTCTGTCACAGCAGAGGATGGTGGTGGTGGTGCTCTCTGTTCCCTCCGGGCGACCGCAAAAAGCGTGCCTCATCCAGTGCCAGTCTCAGTGCCTGTGAATGTGCCTGTGCCTGTGCTTCTGCCTCCTGCCTGCCTCCATGCCACATCGTTGTGTAATTGTAGTAGGTACATAGTATATAACGCAAGCGCCGCCGCCATGGTAATCTTCTCGTAAATTCATATGCTGCCCTCCACACCGCATGTGCCATGGACATAATTATTTATATAAATATATGTACTTAACGAGAGTAAAATTTGATACCTGTTCCATTGGAGATCCATAAGTCTAGATTAGCTAAACGGTAGCCAGACAATGAATGGCGATTATAAATATACAATTTCATTTTATAACTTATTCGAGTGGAATTAATCACAACTATGTATATAGGAAGATGTATAGAAATAACCGATACTCGAAATGATAATTTTCATTATTAAGGACCTAGTCTTGATTAATTCTTTTCAGACTTTAGGCTTTTCCAAGACCGATCTAGACACACCTTTTCATCCACATACTACATATGAATATCCTTATCGAAGAGTTTTCCTTAAGCGAGATTCAATAAGAAATAATCGTCCAAAGTTTAGAGAGTGGATCGGATGTACTCCTTCAATCCCAAACCTTAGGTCTCCCCATTTTTACAAATATTTCTATAAAAAGACCCTGGGAAGACTGAAAAATATACACCGGTCAAGAAACTTCGTAACATATTTTATAATTATTTATTTTAATTAGAAAATTAATCTATTTTGAGATGGAAATTATCTTCCTTAGAGAAGAAGATTATTAAAGTTACTTATTATTATAAATGCTGATTACGAGTCAGAGGGAGAAAT
This sequence comes from Drosophila sturtevanti, assembly GCA_018150375.1. Classification (NCBI taxonomy): domain Eukaryota; kingdom Metazoa; phylum Arthropoda; class Insecta; order Diptera; family Drosophilidae; genus Drosophila; species Drosophila sturtevanti. The sequence goes on along the minus strand of JAECWJ010000527.1, from coordinate 2,465,613 downwards.
TTTTAAACTTCTCTAACTCGAAGTGGCATTATCCAGCCAAAAAGTTCGAGTTACGGAGACTTCGAGTTAGAGAAATATATTGTAACACTAAGGAATACAATGAAACATCACAAAATTACCGAATTAATCATTTCCATTTTATTTGAATGAAAATAGTTAGTAATTTGTGTTTGGAGATAGTTTTTCTTTTGTTTGTAGTACTAAAAAGAGATTCCAGTTTCTCTAGAAACCGAAAAAATTAATAAAATATTGAAGCTTCAAATGGCAACAGTTTAGCTGATTTTCAGAAGTAGCTTTGGAGTGAAAGAGTCAACAGTATTGATAGGTCTGAGCGGCTGCGTTGGCAGAATTCTATAAAATTTCTTGGGATTTCCTCCGAAAAATTCGACTTACGATGAATGTGCCCAATATTTTCTTCGAGTTAAGGAGAACTTCAAGTTATGGAAGTTCGAGTTAAAGAAGTAAAATTCTATGCAATTTTCGCTCTAAATGCTATTGCCAGTCATTTTTGTTCGAGTTAGAGAAACTTCGAGTTAGAGAAGTTCGAGTTAGGGAAGTTCGACTGTATTGCGTAGTGAAAGCTATTGTCATTCCTGTTTAAATTTTAATGTTGTTATATTGTCAAAGTATTTTAGTTTTTCAAATCAAACGTCATTTCAAATTATAACAGATAAAACAAAAAGTGTATGTTGCCTAAGCGTTCATAGCGCGCTCTGTTGTCGACCGCGTAAACCCTTTCAGTCATCCCTCTGTTGTAAAAAAAAAAGCAACAGTAACTGGAACCATTGTGCAATATGAAAGACGGCGTTGCCAGATCGCTCATGGCGCCCTCTGTTGACGCATGCCTTAAAGCCCGCCCTCTGTTGTCGAAAAAGTCGGTTCACTGAAACCTTATTCATTTAAATTTAGCGCCTTCGTTACTGTCGTTTTCTCGACTACGTCTACAGTGCTGTTAAGTGTACGTGTTCATGTTAAAAGTTACGATTCATTGAAATATGTTGTAAACATTATTTTTTCCAGTGTTCGTAATTTCGTTTCTGAATGTGTATATGTGAGAGTGCGTGTGTAGTAGTAGTAGTAGTAGTACGAAAGAGCGTGCGAGGCCGAAAAACTGTAAACCGTAGCAAGCAAAAGAAAACCACAAAAGAAGCGAAAACAAGGAAAAAGAAAAAGGTTTTTCTGTTTGTTGTCCTTTTTGTTGTGTTAATAAAATGTGTAAGAAAATGCTGAAAATTGATTAAGAAAATACATGAGAAAGTAAAGAATAAAAGGCAAAAGCCGGGCATGTTAGAATTATATCGTATTCGAACAATCGCGGAGACGTCGAAGAAGCCACTCGAAATAAGAGCAGGAGGACGGACGGGTCACGGTTTAGGTCCAACTTCAGGTTAGAGCAGCAACACCAATGTTGCTAGCCGGGCTGCCGGCCTTCAATGGCAGCAACACAGCTGGCACTGGCGGTGTCGCCAAGGGAGGGGCAGGTACACCAACAGGAGGCGGAGGACCTAATTCAGTGCGCCCCAGCGCTGCGAGTGCGCTGATGAAAACCCTGTCCGTGCGTCTACATCGAGGCACAGAATTCATCAAGGATACAGTGCAAAAGGCCTTGGTCATGTCCACACCAGTGGCTGGATCATCAACTGGAGTTCACACACATGGCCATGCCACAGCAGCATCAACATCAACATCAACCAGCAGCAGCAACACCAGCACCAGCAGCAGTAGCTATAAACAACTACAGATTCAGGAGAATCAGAGCCTGAAACGTAAATTGAGTGGAGCAGGTGGATTGATGGGATGCAGTAGTAATCCCAGCACAACCGCCGGCAGCAGCAGTGCAGCACCCAGTTCCAGTCAGTCTGTCCGTCAATATATCTTAAGTCATCATCAAAATCAGCAACAGACCTCATCAATTCTAGCCACGGCGGCATTCCTCAAGGCATTTACAGTGGCACCCACTGAACTCCATCGATCGGCATCCGCTCGCAAACGTAATCCCAGTACCGATAGTCTCCTCATGGATCTCTGCCTATTCAAACCCATTAGACCCATGCCCATAACACCAGTCAAAATGTAAGTAGCATGAAATCCCAATGGAGCATCCCTCACATCCATAATTCCTATTCAATATTAATTCCAGTAACAAAGCTCGAGGATTTGAATTAAAGAAGCCAAAATTTGTATCCCATCTGAATGCCTACAGTGACGACGAGGACGAAGATGAATATGACGATGAAGATGATGATGTTGTGCAGGAGCAGGAGCAGGAGCAACAGCCGTTGATTAACAAGCCAAAACTAAGGTAATGGAACCTATATCCCTCAAAAATCAAATTTAGGTCATCATTCTTGTTAAGGGATTAAGTATACGATAGAACCAAAACAAAACTAATATTCTATACGAATATGATCTTCGGATATATATACTAATCCATATGCTTTGCCTCTAATACCATTTAGCACCGTGACATTACCCCATAATGGAAAATCGGCATTTATGCCGATGCCGCCGTTAATAGAGATCACAACAGCCAGCACCACCACCACCACCACCTCGACAAGCATGATCACCACCACAATTACCAAGACTACAACTGAAAGTAGATCCATAACCGACAACACACACACCTCAGGCCCTGGCAAAGTAGTCGTCAGGACAAAGCGCCGTCGTCGCGCTCCCCTGCTCACTGCAAAACGGCGTCGCAAAGCAACAGCTGGAACAGCAGCTGTTGCCTCAACTGTTCCCGCTGCAAAATCAACATCACCAAATCTGCCACCGCCTTCAAAACCTTCAAAACCAGCAGCATCTTTAAAACGTAAAGCAGCCGCCACCACATCTTCCTCCACATCATCAGCAACAGCAACAGCGACAACAACAGCAGCAGCAGCAGTGAAACGTAGTCGTAGATCTGTGGCTAGTGGTGGTAGTGGCACATCCACATCGCCCCCGCCAACTGCACGCCCCTCACCACCAATGACGCGCCAACGCTTACGTCAACAGATCTCCGCCAGCAGGAATAACAATTGAATAGTCATTCTCATTAATTAATGTGTTTAATTTTTTTGTCTTTATTAGAGAAGATGCATTGATGAGCATCCATCTAAAAAAGGACCATTATCGAAAATTGTGATCGGTTCTCTCTGATTCTCGATTGATAATGATAATGTCTTGTTTATCTTTATCAAGTTTTCTTTTTATCATTGAGGATAAACTGAACTGAATATCCAGATAAAACCACCAATTGTAATAATTCCTAGATTGGGCCTGATTGTGCAATTGCATTTGCCCCTTTTTTGATTTTGAGGCATTTGCATTAGAATTCTCAGTTAACAAAAAATGAAAAGTAATTGTAGATGATATATAGCTGATGCTTAAAAAAGAAAAGAAGAAAAAGGAAAAACAGAGAATAAATTAATGATCAAGTAAGGATATATAGTAGGGTTATAAAGAATTATAAAATAAAAATAAGATGGCCTTTAACCGTCTTGATTTTATATTAACTATCATTTATTAAATGTCCGTACGCAAAAGTTGTTTCATTCAGTGTTAATTTATACTTTGATTTCAAAACTGAACAAATGTCTCTTATGAAGGTTCGCTTATTATAAATAACTCCAAAAAGGAGCATAATTTTATTGCTGCAGCCATAAACAAATTTTAATGGTCTTTAAGACTGATGAAACAACATTGAAAATAAACTCAAAAAGATATTGTAACAAGATCGATTAAGAAGAACCACCCTCCCTTCCCCCTGTCCCTCTAAAAGCAAAAAGTAAAAAAATTCAAGAATTTACGTTAAGAATAAAAGTATTAAATTAAATGATTAAAAAAAAAAAAAAAAAAAAATTATATGTAAAAAAATGAAAAAGAAACAAAACTATATTCAAAAGAAAATGTTATAATATTTAAGTCATTCCCAAATGATATTTCAATTTTGTAAAGTGTTCTTTTTTTTCCTTTAATTTTCTGTACAAAACAATAGCAGACTTTAAGTGTATTTTAACTATATGTTTCCGTTTTATTTTAATCCCCGATTTTATGTGTTTTATCCCTATATATGTATATTTATGTATATGGAGCTGCCTTTAAGGCAGATGATAATGATAATGAATTCATAGAGGAGAAGGATGTTGATGAAAGCAAAAGAAACGCCACAACTAACATTATTTCCTACTTTAATTAAGTTTGTTAGAATTTATAGATTAGAAACAAAGTAAACAATTTTCATTCATAAATCTAAAAAAAAATATATATATATATAAACCAAGAAATTATGTATAAGAGGCAACGATGAATATGAATATATATATATATATATATGTGTATATATATACATATATACATATATGTATGTGTGTAATGCATACCGGTCAAATCAACTGTGTGTTGTGATATGAATTAATTTATAAAAACAAAATGAAAATCCCAAGCAAAAGACAACCAAACTGAAAAATTGTTTCAAATTTTTTCCAAAATACAAAAAGAAAACGGTTTAATAATTCTTTCCCAGTTTATTGTAGTTGCAGCATGAATACAAAAACTAAAATGCAAAAATTGATTATATATATATATATATGCATAACTGAACATTATACATATATTAGACCGTAAGCTTGAACACTCCAGCAATTCCGATATTGAAAAATTTAATGATAGCAGCAAGCAAGCAAAGCAACAAAAAAAAAAAAAAAAAAGAAAACCATTTTGAACAAAATTCAAAAATTGATCAAGCAAAATTACTTAAAACACACAGCAAGTTGTATGCGTCGTCAATAAAACTATAAAAACAAACAATAATTCCAATATGAACTTATTATTTTGACCTTTTATATATTATTTTATTCATCGAATGCTTCTATTCTTGTGGGCATTACATTCCATAAATCTTGTAATTTGTATCCATCTTTAATGCGTTCCATGGCAAAACCCAATTCCTTGCAGTAGACAGGATCTTCTTGGTTTGATGTTTGATTGATCCCATCGATTCTGCAGTTGCCCAGACAATTTTCAGCCAGATATCTATTCAATTTCGTGTTAATCTCTCGCTCTTGTCGCTCATCCAATTCTGGAAAATCTTCAATTTTAAACTGGGATGCAATCTGAGCTGCTTCTTCGACAGCTGCCGCGAGACGTTGACGTGCATCTTGGGCATCATAATGGATACCGAAATCAGGTTTTTCCGAATAGATGGCATGCAAGGAGCAAAGCTCTTTATAGAGTTCATTCAAACGTTCGGGTGGATCAATACGAAAACCCAAAATATAACCGCCACCAGTTTCAGCTGTTTGTATAACCAAAGCTGGACCGTATTTAGAATCCCGTATGCGCAGCTAACAGGAAAAACCGGAAAAAGATTAGCATCTACAGATCCATATGGAAATAATTTCTGTAAAGTCGGCTTACACTCTCAATTTGTAGATATGGCAAACTGATATTGAATGTTTCATTGGCATCGGCAAACCAGACCAAACGTATATTCGATACCACAAAACTACCCAAATTTCCCTGATCACTGGATAGATTCCATACGCCCTGAACTTGGCTATAGACTTGCTCATTGGGCAGTATAATCAATTGACCAGATTCGATAATAGCTCCACGTAACTTGAGATCCCGATACAAGTAAGTACGCTGATATAATCTAAAATTGAAGTACTTGTAGATAGCTTTTAAATATTATCCTAATACCCACTGATAGACATCAAAAATGCTGGCAAAGATTGGTTGATCTTTTCTGACTGTCTCTCCGGAGACATCTGTGAAGAGGAATTCAAATCGAGTCTCATTGCTAATGGCCAATATATAGAGAGCCTGGCTAGGTATCCTTCCCTTGGTATGCATTATCCTTGTACTGGTATTCGCTATGCGAGCATAACCGATGGCTAAAAAACGATCGATGAGTAGGATAACCAATGAATTGGTTCATTCACTTACACAAATTAAATTTCTTATGGACCAGCGAGTGCCAAATAATCCTTAAATTGGTAACCAACAAACGACCCGTATCACCAGGATTTCCTTTACTATCTTCCATATGATAAATGTAATCCAAGATTTTCTCCCCCTGCCGCAAATGTTTATGCCTATTCAAGGAAACGTCAACAGATAGATAATCTATGGATTCGATTGACTTTACTTACAATTGTGGTACATCAAATTTAACTTCCTTATCCTCCCACAGGAGATTTGACTCCAGGGAATCCATTTTTGCCAAAGTTTTCAACATTTTTCAAAAGTTAAAGGATTTCCCCAATTTGTGATTTGTTTTTGTGGTAATAGTTGCCATGGCAACCAATTGAAACGGAACACTTTGAATCCTGCTAACAGGTGCCAGTAATATTAATCGAAATTTGTTTCACTATATCATATATCATATCATCTCTAAAAATCGATTTTCAATTAAGATTAATTATCTAAAGCAGGGGGGAAAACATTAGTGAATAAAACATTTTAATTTTCTCTTGACTATAATTGTTTCTTGACCATTTTATAAATATATTTTTACTAAATTTTAATTTATTAAAGTAGTATAAAAGAATTTTTCATTCGTCATTATTGGAAATGTTCATTTTCATTAATTTTTTTGAATTGATTGTTGTTGTTTTTTTTTTTTGGAAAACTTTTTGCTTAAACATTTAGACATTTTTCTTCATTATGTAAAAATATATATATTTATATGTATATATAGAAAACACAAGGCAATTGGTGTGTATCCTTTGAATACCGAATTGATGAAACAATATTTAAATAATATATGTATATATACACATTAATTCTAATTCACTTCCATACCATTGACTCTTACTGATGATGGATGGGATCTCATCACATCACATAATTATTTGTGGTTCTGGGACACTAGCTGCAATACTTTTGTGTGGCAACACCTGACCCCCATTCACATAGAGCTCATCCTTAACAATGACATCTTCACCGAGAACGGTGATGCCTTCAATTCGCACCCAACGTCCCACTGTGGAACGCCAGCCAACAATGCAGGAATCTAGCCAGGAATGGGAACGTACTATAGCACCTTTTAATATTGTTGAACGCTTGATGCAGACCCCATCCTCAATAATAACATTTGGACCGATTGTTACATTTGGACCAATGCGACAACCTTCACCAATTGTTGCCGTTGGATCCACTAGAACATTGCCCACAACACCGGCTCCAGTATACAGTTTATTTGATTGCTTCTGACGTAGTGAACTAAGATAGAGGCACATTCCTACAATAGAAAAGAATTTATAGCAATACACTTGATTGAATTTAAATCGATTTTAAGTCTCTTATAACTGACATCTGACATCATCCATGTACCTATGTTTGGGAAGACTTCCCCAACAAAATGTCAAAGTCTTTATCAAATTTAATAAGCCGAAATGTTGAAAAGAAACATAAACGGCAGAAATCGCTCTATCATACATTTCCAGGAAAATCACAAAAGAAAAAAAAACAAAAAAAAATGGGAAAGATAAAGTGACACAAAAACAAACCAAAATATGATTAAAGACCCAATTGGGGGAATGATAAGAAAGAGCTAGAGCTAATGGGCATGGTTGGAAAACAAAAAGTAATTCCCATTTGTAAATTTAATTACCGGTTAGAAAATCTTTGGGCTGACCAATGTCCATCCAGAAGCCAGTCAAGTCCATGGCATACAATTCCTGTTGCTGGGCCATTGCGGGGAACACTTCTTTCTCAATGGATGTGGGTTTTACCTCGATCCGTTCTAGGACTGATGGATTGAAAATGTAGATTCCCGCATTAATTTTATTGCTAACGAATTCCTGCGGCTTTTCAATAAAGTTCTTAATGCAGCCCTGTTCATCATAGAGGACGACACCATATTTAGAAGGTTCTTCCACTTTGGTTACGACTATTGTCCCCTCCTTGCCATGATTACGATGAAATTGCACCAACTGTTTAAAGGGAAAATCACAGATGACATCGGAATTGAGGACAAAAAACGGTTCCGAACTGGCTGATAGAATTGATTTAGCCAATGCCAAGGGACCAGCAGTTCCTAACGGTTCAGTCTCATGAGAGAAAATCAATTCCACACCCAATTTATCGGCCTCCACTTTCAATTCCTGTTCCATTTGTTCAGCTCGATAGCTCACAGCCAAGATGACCTACAAGAAAAACCAATTAGAAATCATTAACAAATAGACAATAAGCGAAAGTTTATTACTCACCTGTCTGCATCCTGCATCAACCAAAGCTTCAAGCTGATGCAATAAAATCGGTTTATTTGCAAACTCCACCAGCGGCTTGGGTGTGCTCAATGTAAGTGGACGTAGACGGGTGCCATAGCCACCGACTAGGATAAGGGCACGAGTCCCAGTGCCTACTGCTTGATTTGGTGAACCGCACATTATCTTCTAATGTTCTACAAAATTATCGAAATGTTATTGCCAAAGTTTTCTATTCTGACACGTCAGAGATTCGCTGCGATGTTCCGTATCGTTTGTTTTTATTCTGCTTCTGTCTTTCGTTGCAATCAAATGGAATGAGTAAGCCAAAGACAGAGTAAGTGTGTTTTTATTGTTTACCCTTACTGGCTTTAATTAATGTTACTTACATTTTTCTTCTTGTTGTTGTTGTTTCTACTGCTGCTTTTGCAGCTGATAAGAAGTTTTTTATTTGCTTTCCGTTGGCGCCTTCTTATTGGCAGGCCGCTTCACTGGTGTTTGTGTATTAGTTTCTATGAAGGTGGCCGTGTTGAATGTTGTTATTGACTTCTTGTTTAATTGAGGAATTTAAAATTTAAATCAATTGTTTAATCTCAATAAAGCTTTTGTCGGCTTTATTAAGCAAAAAAAAACTAGATATAAGTTTTTGTTCTTAAATAGTGTGACCAAATAAATATATTTTAAACATCTTCACAATGGCGCCCCCTATCATTCTGTCTGTTAATTAACATTCACCAATTCTGAGTCTGTTAATCAAATTTATCGATATTGTAATCGACTTTTCGCTCAGCTCTAGTGGGAGAGAGACGGTGTGAGTTTTTGTTTTTGTTGCTGAGCTTGATGAAATTAAAGAAATTTAAATCGAAAAGAACTGTGTGAAAATTTATAAAACCAAGAGGAAAAATCAAAATTAATTCAGCTCAAAGGTAAGTGCAAGAAATTCAACAAAATTCACCAATTGGAACGACAAACATGAGGCTGAATTTCAAGTTGGGGCTCCGCTGGGCAAATCACTCAAACGCAGTGTACATATACACACACACAAACACAGCCCATGTGTGTATGTGTACGAGTGATGAGCAGAAGAGGAGAAAAAAAATACAGAAAACAAAATGTCGACCATTTGCATTTTTTCTATAAATTCTTTAATTATAAAGATAGTTTATTGAAATTGATCAATGAATTTTAATGGTGAATTAATAGAGAATTGCGAGTTTGTGAATTTCATTTCGTTGTCTGGGTAAATTCAATAGGAAATTGAGTGAAGAAAAAGTGTTTTTGGTATTGATTTTTACAATGGCTGCTGCCAAAAGCCAAGAGCGAAGAAGAGAGTAGAAGTCGTCAGGAGGAAGGAAGAAGGTGCAGAAAATCGGAAAGATGACAAAGAAATGTTGGCTGTTAATTTGCATTAATTGCATTTGATCAGCTTTTTGTTTTTCATATTGTTGTTGTGGTTTGTTGTTATAAAATGAAATGGCATTACGAAGCAAGAACATTTGGCCACATTGGCACACACTCCCATGGCCCTCCGATAATTCAACCATTTCCATCCATCCATCCATGTGTTCAATATGGATTTTTTTCTATTATTTTTTATACTTTGAATTCTATTTTGAAATTTATTCCAATAGCACCTCCCACTCTCTATATCCACTTGCGTCTACTACTCATTTCTATTACTTTCTCTTTTATCTATAATGCAACAGAAAAAAGTAAACTTCAGAGACTCATCAATGCTTATCTGCATGAGGTGAGAGAGAGAGATAGCTGACAATGCTGTGTTCCCCCCTCCTCCTTTAGCTGCTACGCCCACCAACCTCTTCCGGTGCTATTTTATTATTTGTATATATTTCCCTCGTGTCATTATGTTATTTTTTTTACTCTTCTTTTTGTTGTTCGTGTCTAAAAATTGCATTCGCGTTTCTGTTTTTTTTTAAAATTTTTAAGTAATGCCAAAACTCTTATAAACAATTTAAATAGAAAATGAATCTCTTAAAAATAATCATTAAATATGATATTTCATATTTCATGTCTCTGTGAAATACAAAGTTACTCATAAGTGACGTCATTAAGAAGTGTCTCGAACAGCTGTTTCAACTCTGTTGGCAACACTGGCTTTAAAACCCGAACTTGAAATATCCAACGCTGTAGGATTTTGGAGATCACTTTGTTTTGGATTAAATTAGATCTTGCCAAGTAAAGTCTTTAACTTTCAATGATTTAGTTTAGGATCAATTGTTAAGTAGAATCAATTTGGTATCTGATTTTTAGCTACCTTAACATACCGTTTAAATATTTTAACACAAGTCAACCTTGAAAGTTGATTGAACTGCAAAGAAAATAAGAACGAAACAAACATATTTTGACCCCCAAGAAGAAGTCTTTGCCCAGGCAAAAACTCACCGAGAAAGAGAGACAAACAGAAAGAAGACGGACGGACGTAGGAACAGAGAGCAGAGAGGCGGGTGGTCGTATGGTCGTATGGAAGAGGCGACGCCTACGTTTTGGGGCCCACAACATAATTTGATTTCCGTTGCAAATACCAGGCAGCAGAGCAGGCATATATATGTATATACATGCACCCTTGTCCTCTGTCCCACTTCTCCTCGTTTGCCCTTCATTCCCTTCACTCCATATAATATTATATTCTTTCTTGCAAAAAATAAAAATCCTGTTGTGTCTGTCTGTGGTCTGGTGTTCGTTCTCGTCTGGCTTGGTCTGATGATGACTTTTTGTGTGCAAACCTTACCGATACCAAACGGAGTTGGAGTGGATTCGGTTTCGTTTACTCTTCTTTACACACTGATTCGTCGTTGTTATAGTCAGTCGGTTGTAGTCATCGTTGTTGTCGTCGTCGACGTCCGTCTCCCAAAATTGAAAAAAGCCAAAACATAACACTCGGAACTTGCTCTGCGCTTTGTTTGCTGACTCTTTATTCCTCTCTACTCAGTGTGAGTTTGTGTGTGTGTGTATGATTGTGTGCCTTTGTACATTGAACTCTCCTCTCCGTCATTCCTCTCTTGGATTCAAGCCGACATTGCCAAGAACCAGTGAGTGCACACATGTATGTACATATGTATGTATGTATGTATGTGTAAATGTACGATTTAGAGCCCCTAACCCTCAGTTAATGTGTACAAATGGGGGTTACGGCTGAAAAGGAATAGAGGTATGAAGTAGAATTGAATTGGACGACGAGGGTTGTGAGAAATTGGTATATTTTCATTATTTGCAACGAATACCACCGACCAATTTGAGAGATAGCCAGATGTTTACGAGATTGAGAAATCTGGGAATTATGAATTATCTACATATGTATGTATGTAAGTTTGATGCTGTCATTCTCTGTTAACTTATTGCAACAGTATGGACTTTCATATATAGATACATATGACTTAGACCTCCTTTTATTATGAGTGGCGTCAATATTCTTTCCAATGAATAGAACTTTACAATTGTATACTTATTATTTGGGGCTCATTATAATACCCATTATTTTAGACTCTTCAAGGAGCGTAGGAAAACAATTTGTATAAACTCATTATCAATAAGAATGATAGTGTGGTGTCTATTCGATATAGCATCGTTTGATTTTTGTTTTTGTTCTTTTTTCTTTTTCTATTGATCTTTTGGCGTTTTTTTTGCTCCAAAGTTATCGTCGGCATCGCCATGAAGTTCCGTGCGTTAATGCAGGATCCGCTTTATATGCGTGAATTCCAGAGTATCGTTGCCACCCTGGCAAAACTCGCCAAGGATTGTATAATGATTCTTGAGGATCAGAAAATTCATTTTGTTGTGAATGAGGAGCACAGCTCGACAGCATCACCACTGGTTTGGGTCAGTATAGCTGCAAAAGATTACTTTCCGGAATACCGTTGTGAGCCAGCCCGTCCGGATCAGGCCTATATAGTCCTTCAGATGTCTGCAGCCCATTTAAGTCGTTCTCTGTCAGTTCTACGAATGGGCACTGTAAATAGTTGTAAATTTAAATTACAAAAAATACAGTTTCCTTGCATTTCCGTAATTGCTTCGGTAGTTTCGGCCACCTCATGCGAGCCGCGTCAAATAGTCCACGATGTTCCTGCTGTCATAGTGCCCTCAAACGAGTGGCCAACTAATCTAGTGCCCAGGGTTCCACCATCTCAATTAGTATTAAATATTGCCTCATTGCGTCTAATGCGTAGCCTAATCGAAAAACTAAAGAACATTTCACCAAACCTAGTATTCCACGCCAGTTCTATAGGGGAACTTAATTTGGTGGCCGAATCGGAAATGGCTACAATTACCACACGATTTAAACGTCTGCTCCAGAGCATCGCTGTGGGTGATCAAAATGGTCTACAGGAGGCCTCATGCTCGGTGGATGCACGCAAGGCATCGGCTTTCTTTGGAGCCCTACAATTGCCCAATGAGGAGCTCATTATTGGCATTGATCCTGATCATAGCATTCATTTGCAAATGGATGTACGGGAGAATGTTGTTCTTCATTCTGTTTTACCTGCTGTATGCGTTTAATTAAATAATCAATATATTGAAATTATAACGGTTGCTGAATTTCTTTACTTGTATTAAAATGGAAAATAAAATTAGTTAAAGAAAACATAAAAAAATGTGGGTCTCAGATCACGCTGCCATCTCTAAATATCAGTGATATCGATATGCTAATTGATATATCGATAAGCGAAAGTTATATTGTTATATAGTTTTTTTAATGTGTTATGATCTTCTTTGTTATGCTGTTTTCAGCCTTTGTCCTTAAACTTCATGGCCATTATGTTACACTGTACAGCAATATTAATTTTAATTACAAATCTCGCCGGCGATGAAAACAGACAAGCTAGTGAATGGGACTAAGGGTGACCTGACATTTGTTGCATAGTGTTAGCTGTCGTTGTTATGGGTTTTCAACATCATATGTTTGCTCACAATATGCAATTGACTTGCGTTTTCTTCACTTTTTTTCTTTTTTGTTATTATTTTAATGACGACGTCAGCATGCAAGCAGGTGAGTCTGAGTCGAGCTCAGTTGAGTTGAGTCTTTGTTGCTGCTTTCAACTAGGCCAACAGCACCAACTACATAGGTTAGCTGAGATTCGAGAGAAATAGAGATTGCGTCGTTCTCTCAAAAAGTCAATTTCTCGTTCTCTCTCACTCGCTCTCCTTCTGTCTTGCTCTCATGTCAATTATACACAGAGCACAACCAAGCATTTGTAAAATATTGGAAGACAAAATGAAGGCAAACTGATTAGCTAGTGTAGTTGGTTTTGGTTTCCTAATGGTTATCGTTGTATAAATATAAATGGCGACCATTTTTATCAGACATTTGGCATATACATATGTATACGTGGCGACAGTGGTTGCTGCTTTTCTTTTAAATTAATTTTAAATGGATTTTTAATTTGCTAGTCAACTGAGACTGACAACTAACCCATAAGAAGTACCCTGCAGAGAGACGATCAGCTGATCTTTAATAACGGTCGTAAAATGAAAGCAAAAAGCAGAGACGGAAGTATAGGGAAGAAGAGAGCAATGACAATTCTCTCTCAATTCTAGCCATTTCGAGTTAACTTGTATATTTGTTAGATTTAAAATTTAAAATTAGATTAATTAGTTTGACAAGCATTTTTGAATGATGAATATGAATATGTATAAAAGTGCTGTTTCTGTTACTGCTGTTGTTGTTGGTTTGTTGACCTCATTTCCAGGGGTTGAGTGACCTGTTTTTATTTGAAACAACCAATCTTTCTCTCTTTCACTCAACTTGAAATCTTCTCAAATGCGCTCACTCACAACCTCGCTGCATGACAAAACTACTCCACTCGGTCTTCTCAGTCGGCGTCGACATTTGCTGCTGGGTTGCTGCTGCTACTTGGCTCAGTCGTGAGTTGATTTCTGATGCGTGCACAGCTAAATAAAGGAAATCAGAAGATAAAATAGAAAAGAATTTAAAGAAGGAATAGAATTCAGGTTTCTTTGGTGTGTTTTATATAATTTGAATTATTTATTATATATACTTATAGACAACAAATTAGTGCATTTTTTTTATTGGTTTTGCTTTTATAATCGTTGTTTGCTGTGTGCGAGTGTGCGTTGGTGTAACGTCGTCATCGTCATGCGCTGGCCCTCGTGCCCTACACTGTCATGCCAAATTAAAAGGAAAAAGTTTCCATTTATTAGATTTGTATTTTGAATGAATCAATTAAAAACGAACTCATATATTTTTAAGGCTTTTGTTAAGGCTGAAAACTGCATCAGCAGCTAAAAAGAAAGAAAAACCAAATCGTGTGTATAACTGTATATAAGGCGAGTATCTTTCTCTCTGTCTCTCTCTCACTCTCTCTCATGCTTTGAGTACATAACGAGTTGTGTAAATGGCTGCTGCTGCTGCTGCGACTCGTTTGTTCTCCTACCTAAAAAATGAAATGGTTATATACTTAACTTTACCTACACAAACAAACACACACATTCACAATTTGCAACAAGTTTAACATTTTTATACACCAAAAAGGAAGTTAATAAATTTTCTTTATTAAACTGTTTCAACTGCAGTACGAATACTTGTTCTATTAAGGGTTGACAAGTATCCAAAGAAAATGCAATAACTGCGTCATAGTGGAAACAAATATATACATACATATGTATGTACATAGATATAATTCTTTACCGTTAACTTTGTGACAATAGAAAGTTTTCCTATCTCGCTCTCTTCTGGTTCCCCTTCATCTCTATCCCTCACTCTCTATTTCCCTGTGTGTGTGTGTGCGTAGAAAACGTTTCGTAATATGAAAAAAAAAGTTGCTAGGGCCTTATGCTCCACTGACTTTTTACAACAAAATTATGCATAACAATAAAATACAACAGGCACATCGGATAAGATGGTTGGGCGATGGGGTCTAAGGTGATGGTGGGAGGGTGCGAGGTTACTGCGTTATCAATTATGTTTCTAGATATGCATGTATGTCATATGTAGGGTTGTCAAGCAAATCTCATATGAGGGTTGCCCTCTAGTCTAATTGCATTTCATATATGAGTATGTTTCTTTTTTTCGAGGCCCTTTACAATTTCAATTATTATGTTGATAAAAGAGTGTGTGAAAGAGAGGCAGAGAAAGAGAGAATAACAGAAATTACACACCCGCCATATGTTCGTTGAGTTGTTGAAGTTAGTTGCCACACGCAAAGCCAGATACACGCACACACTCTTTATATACATACAATACAGATACATATATATAGATATATAAACAAATATATATGTATGTATATATAAGTATTTATATATATATAATAGTATGTATACATACATATATGTAAACATATATTATACATAAATGTAAACGTGAAGGCGCTGCCATTTGGTGGCCTCGTCGTGCTTTTTGGTGTGAAAAACTTGTGGCATATTATAGACTGACTATAGGAGAGTCTATTATATAGTGATGGCAATAAGTTGAATCACGAAACAATATTTGAAATACTCAAACAAAAATTAAATAAAGCAAAACTTATAATTTCAAGGAAAAATTAAATTACTCATTGTTAATTTTCGTATTTTACGAATAGCATCTGTAGTATAGCTCTGACATGTAATGTTTAATTGAATAAATACTTTTAAAATCAGTCATTATGCGTATTAGTATATTAAGCTTCATGTTTTCTACCACTATAGAGATAAAACTGTATTCAAACACCCTAATATTTCTTCACGCACTCTAATATAAAACGGGCCACTTTGTCATCTCGAACTAAACTTTAAATCAAATTTGGAAAAAAAAGAATTAATACAAGTACATAGATATTTTCATTTAGCATGTGGTTGAGAGGTTGACTTTGGCAACGTCATTGGAGTGTGTTTTGTCAAATGGCCTTGAACTCGTTTTTTTTTTTCTCTATTTGTCGTCTTTTGATGCTATTGTTTCTTTTTGCATTAGTTGGTTTTTTTTTAGTACTTTTGAGAGCGTGGGTAGTGGTTGATCAATTGTAACAAAAAATTAAAAAAGGAGGAAACTAGACATGTAAAACGCAGAAAAAATACTACGCATTTCCATCAGTTTCGCCCCCTCCTTCCCTTATAACCCACCACTTTAAGTATAAATTTCGTATCTGTAACGTTTTCTCTTGACTGACGTTGACTGCGCCGTTGGCGTTGGCAAAGGGCACAACACGTTTCGGTTTGGTTTATATCTTTTTTCGTTCTCGCCGAGCAGGGAAACAAGCATGGCAAGTCACACAGACATTATATCAACATACACACACACACACACACAGACAGAAACTCACACTATACTGAAGCAGAGAGAACTCGTTTCTCGCTCGCACTTATATACAGTGTAAAGTGGAATGGGGGCCAAAATGAAAAGCAAAATATAAACAAAACAGCCAAAAACAGCTGATTAATACATGGCTCACAGCTGTGTACGAGACGAACGTATGTATGAGAGCGAGTGAATCAAATGAGTGAAACGATTGAGTGGGAAAAATAGAAACTCAACACATACTTTCGTTCTCTTGCTTGCTATGTAGCTCTCTATATATATCTCTCTCTTTTTTTCTCCTTTCTTTTGTTAGATGCACGTGTCAGTGGCTGTGGCTGCAAACAGCTGTTAACTTATTTACAGTTTTCTTACATATGTTGACAAAATGTGCTCAAGTGTGTGCGTGTGCCTGCATTTTTTCTCTCTCATTGTATTTGTGTGCCTGTATGTATATGTGTAAGATGTATGCAATTGTGGTGGTGGTGTTTTGTTATCAATTTCCATGTTTCTCCCTCATTGTTGATTTCCCTTTGTGGCTTTGTGTTTTGTGTACCTGTGCTGTAAAATAAATCCTGCTGGGGTTTTGCCTGACTCTCAATCTACCATCCATCCATTTCCTTTTTAGCAGTGTGTTCTACCTTACCCTACCCTCCACTCTTGAGCCGGTTTTTCTTTTCCTTCTTTTTTCCTTGTTTTTTTCCACACATTCATTGAACTATGAAAAATACTTGCTATGTGTGCTCTTCTCTTATCTCACTCACTCGCTAGATGTCTGGCCTAGCTGCCTGTAGGTTCTACCTATCCCTCTCTCTCTCTATTTGCTTCATCTCTCCATCGTACACCCCGATCTAAAAGTGTGCACACGTTGTCGTTGACGTTGTCAGTTCGTTCGTTCGTTAAAATTGTCAGCACATTTCCTGCCATGATCTTGTTCCGAACTGAAGTCATTCTTGGTGTTGCCTAGATTGTATGTTCATCACCTCCTTCCTCATATTTATGTACTTTCCTCACTCTTTGTTTTCCCTACCTAATGATATATTTTTCATTCATTTCATGTAAAGGAGAAATTTCTCCGATTGGCACATAAACTTAACCCAATAATAACTCCCCCTTCATATCCAAATATTCCATATTTAATTCAGTAACACAAAAGATTTAATAAAATTTCTAAATTAATATATTATTCTTTCAATTGCAGCAGCGTAAACAAAACTCTATCCGCATTACTTCAAAGTCAAAAGAGCACGACGCATATAGAAAACAACAATATGCAACAAAAGGAAAATGAAAATAAATATACATAAATTCTAAAAGAAAAGCCAAGCCGTGTGTGTACTTGTGTCAGTGTTTAATTTACGGACAAATTTATTTGTACGTCAGAAAACGGGACTCGGTTTATCTCTGTAAGAAGAGACGAAAAAAAAAGAAATATATTTATATATAAAAACAAGGAAAGAAAAAAGAGGAGAATCAAAACAAAAATTTATTTAGTGTCCAGTGTTTTGTTTTTGTGGCATGTTAAGTGTGTTCGATGCCGTTGCGGTTAAGTGTCGTCTATGGCCGAATCCGTTAAAAGTCAATCGCTCTCTGCATTGACGGAGGGGCAGCAAGACGACGGTACAACAACAGCAACATCTCGACGTAATCACTACAACAATAACAACAGCAGCAGTAAAAATCATAATAGTAAAAACAGAAAACGCAATACGGGAACAACAACAACAACAACCACGTCCAGCAACAACACAAATACCAACACAACATCAGCAAATACAACTACAGCTGTCAGCTTTTATATCAACGCCATCGCAGCCGCAGCAGCAACATCAACAACAGCAACAACAACAACTGCAACAACAACACGTCCATTACGCATCAACAGCCAAGGACACAATATATCATCCTCATCCTCCTTAGCCAGTAATAAAGACTCGCAGCAAATCTCTCGTCGTAAATATCGTGCGACCAATTCGCGTTCCCCTGTAACAACAGCCACGCCCACTGACTTAAACGATTCTACAACTGCTGCAACCTCCACAACTACAACAACAGCAAGAACATCGCCAAATAATCAACGAAAGCGTCAACACCACCACCAACAACAGCAGCAGCAACAACAACAACAACAACAGCACAACAATCAATGTAGGTTCCCTCTGCCATATGTATATATAAATAAAAAATATTTATCAATTTCTTAGCTAAAAAATATGTACTTAGAGAAAGCAATCTTTAGGGAAAATTTTCTTATTTAATTTTATAATTGTTTTCTTTTTTTTGTTTTTAATATTTTGTTAATCATGAATCGGATAATCTTCTTCTTAGGATATATGTACATATGTATATGTAGATATATAGCACGCACAATTTTAACTATCAAACCAGCAACAAAACAGAAAATGTTTTTATTTTGTTTTCCGGTTTGTTTTAAATGAATTTGTGCAAAAGTTATTCTTTTTTTTTTTTGTTTTGACAAAATTGTGACTCATCAAGCGTGCCAGCTTTAAAAAAAAAAAAAAACAAAAAAACAAAAAAAGTCCTTTAAACAAAATAAACTATTGCAATTTTTGTTCAAATTCTTCTATATTCGCTCTCATGTCCTTTACAGCAGCGCCTGGTGGAGATCAATTGGTTGAACCCTTAGGTTCACCGCTGAAAAAGCGACGCCTGCATCCACAACACCACAGCCAACAGACGCAAGGTGAATTTGTGCAATCGGTTTATTCGGTAACACCTCAACAACGAACACCGGCAGCAGCAGCGGCGTCATCTTCTGCTGGGGATTGTGTGGCCCAACGTACGCGTTCCAAGACTGTTTCCCCTGAAGAATTACCAAGCACAAGTAGCGCTGCGGCAGCTCGACAAATCCGAGGAGGCGGTGGAGGAGGAGCAGCAGCCGGTACAACCAGGCGTAAGGCAGGAGGTGGTAGTATAGCAGCATCTGTTGGTGCTATTGGTGTTGGGATACACGATTCAAGTAACACAACGCCACAGCGTGGTGCAGCTGCTGCGACTACTGGTCGTGGGGGAGCAGCGTCAGGAGGACGTGGATGTAATTTGTTAAATTATTATCGTAAAACGCGTAAAGTAAGTCATACCAGAAATACAAATACCAAACAGCAATCACAAAAGAAGGGTCAGCAGCTATCTACCGAGGAGTCGTCGTCGTCATCATTGTCGCTATTGTCATTGGTAGCCGTGAACAGTGAGGCGCAGGCAGCACGTCTCCACGCCAGCCGTTCGGCAGTGATAGCAGCCGCTGCTGCAATTGACGCAGCTTCATCAGCCACCTCAGTCCCATTGCAAAAGTTTGGTAAATATCGTAAAAATCTGCGTAATCATCAGTCACAGCAACCACCGTTAACAACGGCATCTGAATTTGACGAAGCTTTGGAGGAACAACAACAACAACAGCAGCAGCAGCAGCTGCAGCAGCGGGAAGACTCCGCCCAACAATTGGAGCAAACTCCGTCAGTTTCATCAGAAACAGCAGCAGCAGGATCCTCTGCTGCTTCCTCCTGTTCAACTGCTGAATTAAATTCACATAATTTCCAAACGGATCCTGCTGCCATTAATAATACTAATAATAACAATAGCAACAGCAACAGCAGCAACAACCACAACCACTCGGAAGAACAAGACGACGAGGAAGACGAGGACGACGACGACGAAGAGGAAGAGGAAGAGGGTGAATATCATCAGCAGCACGACGTTCGTGAGCAGGTTGTTGGCGATTTTTACGAAATTGTCCATTCGGCCGATTCATCATACGAGGAGGACGCACAAATTGTTGCCGAAGAAGACGAGATCACTGAGGAGGAAGACGACGAGGAGGACGAAGACGAGGAAGACGACGACGATATTGAAGAAGACGAAGATATTGAAGATCTCTCCGAGGGTGAATTTGCACAGCAATTAATCGGCGAACTTGGTGGTGAGTTGATCTTACAAATACTTTTTATATATATATAAAAAAAATAATATATATATATATATATATCTATATATATAATACAATTAGCTTCTAGTCCCGATAAATCTGAATGTTGTGTGTTGTATATATATATACCTTGTATATATAATATGTATTTATGTTGTTGTATGTTAAATACTTGCGTAATTTTAATATTTCTTTATAAAATTATTCTTTATATTTATACTATGTATATATTATATCAATCCTCCCCCCCCCCCCTCTTCCATCACCTCGTATACGCTCGTAATTTAAGTTAATCAGAACTATCTATAAATGGCTTTGAGGACACTCCGATTTAAATTACATTGAAATGATCTTTCGTCCTAAAATATCCTTTAAAATTATTATGGATTTGAAATTCTTCTAATTAAAATTTGCATTAATTGACTTGACATTGATAGATGGTTGCCACTTTTTACCCTAACCCTGTGCATCTCTTCCCTTCCAAAATTCCGCTATCTCCATTTTTCACTGCTTAATCTATTAACCAATTTGGGAATATAATAATATAATTTCGATCGGTAATAGATACATACATATGTATATATTATCCACCGTATAAAAATAAGTTTTCAGTTTTCAATCTTAATAATACTTGATATTGATCGGACATTATATCAACTGCTAAATTAATGTAAACTAAATGACAATGCATTATGTCCGATTCATTCAAATTAGATTTTCTCTATAAATTTTTGTTGATTTCAAACGAAATTCGTGCTCCACTAGTCATTAATTAATTAATTCCTGTGCTATGCTGATGAAACCTTTTTGATATACACTCCAAACACTCTTCTTTTGGGAAAGTGTATTCATTATGAGCAATTCAAAAAAATTTGAACAGCCGTGCGCTGGCGTTCCAGTCTTGTTTCCACGAGTTTTCGACCCAAATTAATTGCATTTTTGCCGTATAACCGATAACAAATAGCATTTCTTATCAGCCACAAAAAAAAAAAAAAAAAGAACAAAAATTTCTTGTATAATTTGTGTGTGCGTGTGTGTGCCTCTCTCACTTTGTCTGTATGTGTGTGTCTGCTTCTGTCTGCGGGTGTGTGTGTGTGTGGGTATATATAGTATTATATTAATTGTTTTTGTTATTGTTGTTGTTGCTGTGGTTGATAAAAACCAAAGCAGCAGCGGCAGCAGCAGCAGCAACAACAACAACAACAATAACAACAACCACCACCACAATTACAACAAATACAATTTTTATTTGTTGTGCTCAGAAAGCCAATGTACTTGAAGGCAGTTTTAATTCATACGTTGCGACATTTAGAACGCAAAATAATAATATAAAAAAAAGCAAAATCAAAATATATAAAAAAAAGAGAATATGAAAAAGAAATGATGTTATTGTACAACAAATTTTTATACATTTCGCTTTGCTGGTAGTAGTGTTTAATTGCTGGTGAAATAATTTAAGTGAATTTCCAAAAAAAAGCAAAATATATGCATATATATGTATATATATAGAGGAAGAAATCTACAAGAAAGTTAAGCAAATTCCACGTATGTTAACTTGATTTTTCATTCATTTTCCCTTAAATATAATTTCCTTTGTTGCAAAAGTCGACAAAAATTAAGCTAATAGAAACTTTTTAAACAATTTCAAATTAGAATTGGAATTAAAATAGATATCATTATACTTTTCTTGCGTCCGTTGTTATATACACATATACATACATATGTATGTATATGTATACATTCCTTTATATATCTATTTGTTAATACAATGTAGTCACGCTTCGGTGTCATGTATGACAAATGCAAATATACATATGTACATACATATATAAGTATATATACATACATACATATATATGTGTATATAGGCTTACAAGCCTTCTCTTAACTGATCCCATTTGAAGATGCAGAATTCTTCATGTTTTTGTTCATTAAAAGTCTTAAATAGGAAATGCAAAAAAGATTCTACAATTTTCGTTGCGTTGTCTTTGTCCTCCTTTTTTGTTAGTATATGTGTATATATATCTATCTTTACTATATTTTCTTAGCTGTATATATATATATATATCTTTCGATATAGTTTTCATGGCTGTGTGTGTGCTGTCTCCTGTTTGGGACTCTTTTCTGGGAGAGTGTGTAAAATATAAAAGGGATCACACATATTTTTCGTTTACTATCCCATCACCATTCCCTGCTACACTACCATCAGACCCACACCCACACCCTTTTATAGCTCACACCACCACACCCCCTACCCCCTTCTCCTTAGTA
The DNA here is from genome assembly GCA_018150375.1 of Drosophila sturtevanti. NCBI lineage: Eukaryota > Metazoa > Arthropoda > Insecta > Diptera > Drosophilidae > Drosophila > Drosophila sturtevanti. The sequence goes on along the minus strand of JAECWJ010000527.1, from coordinate 2,442,953 downwards.
TTTATATTCACCAGCTCACACCACTCACTCACTCAAATGAAAATAAAATACGCCCACATTTTAATTTAACTGTCATTTATTTTATAATTTATTTATGCACAAAATAGAGGAAAAGAACACATATATATATATATATATATATATCATATGTATATATAATCCTTTTCTGTTTAGTTTTTAAGTGTATGCATAGTATGTGAACGCCCGCCCGCCTGGCCTGTCCGTCCCACAGTGTGTTGAACGAATACCCCGCTCTCCATAATCCCCATTATCCAATTCCTGCCACAATTCCAAAATCCTCTAAAAGAAAATTCTGTAGAGGAATATTTCGTTTTTCTTCCTTTTATTTTACAATTTTTACAAATGTTTCAAGGTTTTTTTTTGCGATCACAACTTTGAGTGTGTTTTCTCTATATAATTTTGCACGTTGTTACGTTGTTGTTGTTGTTGTTGTGGCAATTGTAGTTGCATCTAATTAATATTTTTTTTTTTTGTAAAGTAAACTTATACAATTTATTACATAATTTATATATATATATACATATATATAAATACACATATATATAAAACTTTCCAACAAGAGAAAAAGAAAAATGCTGATGCTTGTGTGTTGTTGATGATGATGATGATGATGTTGTTGTTATTCGATGTCAAAACAAGGGCGGCCAGTATAAGGAAGAGTAAAAAAATGCAAGAGCGAAAGAGGGAGTGCGAGAGAGGTGAGAGAAAGAGAGAGAGAGAGAGAGAAAAGGATGTTAATAATTAAATGAGACAACGACAACTATTAGCAGCAGCAGCAGCAACAACAACGAGCAGCATAAACAATTTTTAAATATAACAAAGAAAATAAATTGCATAAAAGAAACAAATCCAAACATACAATGAGATACATACATACATACATACAAACACAACATCCTCACACGCACACACACACACACATACAACCACCTAAACACCCACCCACCAACACACACACACACACACGCATACTCACTCACTCACTTAGGGCTAAAACCAAAGTATTAGGCATACTTTTTTTTTGCCAAAATATGTGAGAGGCAACAGCAAGAAGCAGCAGCAGCAACATCATCATTGTCAGCCGACGACAATAGAAACAATAAATTTATTGTAAAAACAATAAATAATAATCAAAATGAAAAAAAAAAACAAAACAAAACCAAATCAATAAATCTATTATTTGCATTTTTGAACAACAACAACAACTAACTAAAAGTAGTTTAGCTGCCATAACAAAAAACAAAATACAAAAAAAAAAAACAAAGCTGTTTAACTGTTGTCTCCCACTACTCTCCTCTACTCCTACTTTCCCCTTATAAAAAAAAAACCGAATACTTTGATCTCGATCAACGGAAAACCAAATCGAACTAAAAACCACAAAGAAGGATCAAACAACAACAACAACCACAAATCCAATAAGAACAACAACAACTCCAGAAGAGTGCCATCAACAACAGCAACAACGTCGTCCTCATCGGGTTATCAGCTGCCACGTGCTGGCCCCCAAGGACAGCAGGGGGTAGCGGCAGCGGCGGCGGCAGCAGCAGCAGCTGCAGCAGCGGGTACAGTGCAACAGCCAGCATCAGCAATTGTGGTGGGAGGACGTAACCCACGCAATAGCAGCAGCAACAATGCGATTGTTGACTACAGTCTTATGCCGCCTTATGCCTTGACACCGCAACAACAACAACAGCCACCGCCTCAATTGTTGCCACCGCAGCAACAGCAACATCAATTTGCACATTTGTCTTCCTTTGGAGCAGCAGCAGCAGTGGCTAATGCACATTATCCATCAGCTGCTGCTGCTGCTTATTTCGCACAACACCAACAACAACAACAGCAGCAACATCATCATCAACAACAACAACAGCAGCAGCAACATCAAACAGCACATTATTATCATAATTCTGTGGCTGTATTGCATCATCATCAACAAGCGCCTCCTCCACATCATTATACATCCACAGGGGCAGGACCAGGACCGCCATTATATCAGCAACAACAACAACCACCGCCGCCACCACCTCAATTGGCCCGTTACGGAACAGCTGCAGCAGCCACATTTGTGCCACCCACACAGCAACAGCAGCAGCAGCAACATTTGCAACAACACTCCTCACTGCGTCGCAGTTCACGTGGCAAGACGGGTTCTTGTGTGAGTTCAGCAGCAGCAGCAGCAGCAGCCGCCCAACAGCAGCAGCAACATCAAGCTGCTGCTGCTGTACAACATCACCAACAGCAGCAGCAACAACAGCAGCAACAACAACATCAGCAACAGCAACAACAATTATTACCACCACCCGGAACTTATCAATATCAACAAGTGGGCGGCAATACAGTTGTGGTAGCTGTAAGACATCAGCAACAGTTGCAGCAACATCAGCATTTGGCATTGCAACACCAACAGCAGCAGCACCAGCAGCAACATCAACAGCAGCAACGTGCCACAATTGTGCAACCCGGCTTTCTATTCAGCTATCGTAGTAATCATCCCCAGCAGCAGCAGCAACAACAACAACAACAACAGCAACAGCAGCCAAATCTACAAACAGCACCCAAAGTTTCACAAAGCAGTGGTAAGAGAAGCTAAAGAAGATGATAATGAAGATAATAATGATGATAATGATGATGGAAAAGGGAAGACAGATGAAAGGAAACCGCAAGCAAACAAATGCATATATACATACACTTACCCACCCACTCACATACACAAACTCCCCACACACACACACACACAATCACACAACAACAACAACAAGAAACAACCCCCCAAACACATACATACATATACATCACATCTACATATACATATAGTCTCAGATAGAAATAGGAGAAAGTTTTGGACGACTGGAAAAAAGGGTTTCTTACTCTTCTTACATATAAACTGAGAAGAGGGCTGCACTTTTTTTTTCATACTTGCTAGAAGAGAGGAGGAATTGTTGTGGTCCGTTGTATATTATATAAATATGTAAAAAAAAGGCAAAAGTGCAACTGTACAAAAACAACTACAAAAGTTTCTATACATATATGGGTCTTGGTTTAATTTGTTGGTGCTGGATCACAATTTATATATATGTATGTATGGTATATACATATACATGCATAATAGAATTATAGGGAAAAACCAAAACCCAACTCCAAACAACCGCCGCATCTACTCTCTCTCTCTCTCACACACACTCACCCACCCACCCACTCCTTATCCCGCCTCACCCCCTCCCCCGGCTCGCTCATTTCTGCGTTGCTGCTTTGCTCGCGGTGTTCTGACCTCCTCGTTCCCCTCTCCAATCACCATAAAAATCACCCAACTAAACGAATTTCCAAGAAAACAAAAAAAAAGTCGAAGTATAATAAAATTAAATATTATTCTCTCTCTCTCTCTCTCTCTTTCTCTGTTTATCTCTTTTTTTACCCTCGACGACACCTTTTACACCTACTACTTCCTCTCTCTATCTCTATCTCTCTCTGTGTCTTCAACCATTGTGCAATTCTTATTCAGCAGCTTCGGATGCTTTAACATATAGTTTGATGGCACAACAACCGCCAAATGGACCGCCGCATGCAGGTGGACAGCAAATGACGACAGGTAAACTAAAAACCAAAACTTAAATAACCATCCAAAAACAAATAAATTATTATAATAATGCATAACAACAACAACAACAACAACAAATAATCTACCACAATCCATCTCTACATACATACACACTTACATTCCCCCCCCTCCCCCCATTCCACACCATACCACCCCCATCACAAATTTCCAAACATGGTGAACCCAGGGAGACAGCACACTTTGGTTTTCTTTTGTTTTGTTTATCTTTTTGTTTGATTGAATCTCCGTTTACTCCACCCACCCCCCCTCCTCCTCCATGTACGTTTTTCAACACTAGTTTCTATTAGTATTTTTATTGTTTATTAATAATTATTATTATTATTTGTTGTACGATTTGACATTATTATTTCGATTTTTATGTTTAACTAAAATGTATATCTTATTTTTGAACTTAATAATCACTTTTTCACACTATCCACATTCATTTACTAACACTGCGCGGCAAGATTTTTAAAAAAATGGCCACTATATTGTCCTACTAATGAATTCACTGATTTATCTGTATCCGACTGTAATATCAGATCTTATTTAAAACTTCAATTTTAAAAACGTTGAACTACATAAGCATAATATATTCATTTAGTATTTTTGATGATTGAAATCAATTAATTCTCCATTAAATCCGTTTCCTAACAATAACGTTTATTAAAAAATAATATCCTTCTGAACGATCTGTATTTAAATCGTTTAAAATTCTCATTTCTCAGCGTTTTTCAACACTGCTTTGTAGTAGTTTCTAAATACATACATTGATTTCAAATTTGACAGTTGTCGCTGCCAACTTTCAACTTTCTCTCTCTCTCTCTCCCTCTCTTTCTCTCAATCGGTCTCTCTCTCTCACACACTTTCTTCCATTTTCTATCTATCTCCTGCTTTTTACGTTACTATATATTGTTGTTGTATATAATTTTGATATATATTTATTATATATGAGAATTATATATATCAACAATATAATCTTGTAGCTTGATGTCGTCGCAATGTCTGAATATGAGAATGATATTAATGAGGACATCTTTAATTTTCTACTCGATACCGCTTTAGGTCCCAGCTCTGCCAATCTCAGCATTGTAGCCGCAGCCCTTAGTGCAGCACGTGAAGTCGGTGTCGGTGGTGGTGGCGGAGGAGGTGGCATTGTCGGATCATCAGCAGGATCACAAGGAGGAACAGCTACGGGAGCAGCATCGGCGACAGGTGGTTCAGCAAGTGCTGCAATTGGAACGGGAGGAGGATCAGCTGTATCTGGAATTGGAGGAGGTGGCAACACCAATAGCGGCAGCGCAGTGGGCGCCAATCAGAGCAACAATACAGGAGCAGCCAGTGCTAGCAACAATGTGACAACCGGTGTGGGAGGTGGAGCAGGAAGTGGACCTGGTGGTGCTGCCGATTCGGAGAGTGATGACAGTGAGGTGGGCCGATTGCAAGCTCTATTGGAAGCGCGTGGATTGCCACCGCATCTTTTTGGAGCACTGGGACCACGAATGACACACATACTTCATCGCACCATTGGCAATAGCAGCAGTTCCAAAGCAAATCAGCTCCTCCAGGGACTGCAATCTCATGATGAATCCCAACAATTGCAGGCAGCCATTGAAATGTGCCAAATGCTGGTCATGGGCAACGAAGATACCCTGGCCGGTTTCCCCATAAAGCAAGTTGTGCCGGCCCTAATCCAATTGTTGCGTATGGAACATAATTTTGATATTATGAATAATGCTTGTCGTGCCCTAGCCTATATGCTGGAAGCCCTGCCCCGTTCATCTGGTACTGTAGTCGAGGCAGTGCCCGTATTTCTTGAGAAACTTCAGGTGATCCAATGCATGGATGTGGCCGAACAGAGCTTAACAGCATTGGAGATACTCTCACGTCGTCACAACAAGGCCATATTACAGGCGAATGGTATATCGGCTTGTTTAACCTATTTGGATTTCTTTTCAATTGTGGCCCAACGTGCAGCATTGGCCATTACGGCCAACTGTTGCCTCAATATGCATTCGGAGGAATTTCATTTTGTGTCGGAGAGTTTGCCTCTACTTGCGCGCCTGCTCTCGCAACAGGATAAGAAATGTGTGGAGAGCGTTTGTTCGGCATTTTGTCGTCTCGTCGAGAGTTTTCAACACGATGGCAAACGTTTACAGCAAATCGCTAGTCCGGATCTCTTAAAGAACTGCCAACAATTGCTGCTGGTCACTCCGGCCATACTCAATACCGGAACATTTACGGCTGTTGTACGTATGCTTAGTTTAATGTGTGGCAGTTGTCCAGATTTGGCAATATCTTTGCTACGCAACGATATAGCAGCTACCCTGCTCTACCTGTTAACGGGAAATGCTGAGCCAGCGGCAGCCAGTTCCAATCATGTTGAGCTTATAGCACGTTCTCCATCAGAGCTATATGAATTGACTTGTCTAATTGGAGAACTAATGCCCAGATTGCCATTAGATGACATATTTGCTGTAGACTCTCTATTGGATCGTCCCACATTAAATACCCAGGATCAAGTGCAATGGCAATGGCGTGATGATCGTGGTGCCTGGCATAATTACTCCACCATTGATTCCCGTTTAATTGAGGCAGCTCATCAGAGCAGCGAAGATGAGATCAGTTTGAGCACATTGGGACGCACATATACAGTGGATTTTCATGCCATGCAACAGATAAATGAGGATACGGGTACCACTAGGCCAGTTCAGCGTAAATTGAATCCCAATTATATGGCTCCATTACCAGCTGGTGGACAGGATTTAACAACGGGTGGAGCATCAACATCCGCCGCTGCAGCAGCGGCAGCTGTAGCCGCCGCCAACAATAATAATAATAACAATAATAATAATCCAACGGGAACCACAACCACTGGCACCGCCGCCACCACCACTACCAGCCCATCATCGTCATCAGCATCATCGGCTACCTTAAATAAGCGTCGTCCCTCGCTAGATGCTCGCATTGCCTGTCTGAAGGAGGAGCGAGGATTGGCTGCTGATTTTATTAAGCACATTTTCAACGTTCTGTATGAGGTCTATAGCTCATCGGCTGGTCCCAATGTCCGTTACAAATGTCTGCGCGCCCTTCTTCGCATGGTCTACTATGCCACACCGGAGCTACTGCGTCAGGTATTGAAATATCAACTAGTGTCCAGTCATATTGCTGGCATGTTGGGTAGCAATGATTTGCGTATCGTTGTTGGCGCTTTGCAAATGGCCGAAATTTTAATGCGCCAATTGCCAGATGTATTTGGTACACATTTCCGACGTGAGGGTGTCATCTATCAGTTTACCCAATTGACCGATCCGAATAATCCCATCTGTTCGCAACCATCGCCTAAACCCACATTGAGCACGACAGGAACGCCAACGGCCAATGCTGGAGGATCACAATCGGCACCGGCTTCGGCAAATAGTTTGCAAGTTAATCCCTTTTTCATGGACAGTAATCCCCCATTGCCGGGTGGTGGTGGATCAGCAAGTGCTTCAACAACTCCCAGCAGTTCCAAGCATCAATCGTATACGGTGAAGAGTTTCTCACACGCCATGAATGCACTGACAGCCAGTGTAAAGTCCACACCATTGGAAGTATCTTCTGGTGGAGCTGCAGCAGCAGCTAGCGGAGGAGGAGGAAGTGGTGGCTTTAATTATAGTAGCTCAGCACCCTCATCATCTTCGGCATCATCAGCTCCCGCTGCTGTCTTCTTTCACGGTGATCCCCGACAACAGCAGCAGCCGCAATATGTCCACTTTCAGCAGCCGGCTGCCCCGCCACCGCCTCCACAGTTAGTGGATTCGCAGCAGCAGCAACAGCAATCTGTGGTACCTCAGGTGATCTATACCAGTCCGGGATCCACCAATTACCAATCAAATCATTTGGTGGTGGCCTCCACCAGTACCGCTGCTGCCAACAATACCAGCCATAATTCATCTGCCTCATCGTCATCCTCATCATCGGCCTCCGCCTTGCAGCACAAAATGACAGATATGCTAAAGCGTAAGGTACCACCAAAACGTAAATCTCAAAGCAGTGGACGTGCCAAATCCCGTCAGGAAGATGCTGCCGCCGTAGCAGCAGCAGCGGTAGCAGCAGAGTTTGTCGGAGGAAATCCACCACCAACCTCTGCCATGCATGAGCTTCTGAGCCGTGCGACCAGTAAGTAGTAGTACAGATTGGGAGACAATTTTCATCCACTAATTTTCCCATACATTATCCAATTTATAGGTTTGGGAAGCAGCAATTCAGGAGGCGGTGGACGTAATACACCAAATTCAGGTGGCAGTGGTTCTGGCAAATCTCGTTTCAATGCTGGCAATGCCAATTCAAGTGCCAGTTCTAGTAAATCCTCATTTTTGGCCTCACTTAATCCGGCACGATGGGGACGCCAGACGAATCATCATCACCACCAGCAGCAGCATCATCAGCAACAACAACAGCAGCAGCAGCAACAACAACAACAACAGCAACAACAACAACAGCAGCAACAACAATCACAGCCACAGCAACAACATGGACTGACCAAAGATGCCGCTGGATTAGCCTTTGTACCCAATAGTGGAGGTGGCGGCGGAAGTGCTGGTAGCAGTGGCATGAATGCCGCTGCTGTTGCCGCAAGCATTAGTAAAAGCATTTCCCATGCTAATCTTTTGGCTGCCGCCAATCGGGAAAGAGCCCGTCAATGGGTACGCGAACAGGCAGTGGATTTCGTTAAACGATATACCGAACAGGAGGCTAGACGAATCAAGGGATCAAGCACATCGGATAGTAATTCATCGTGTAATGCTTCATCATCTGCCACGGGTGGTGGTGGCCATCATCTTTCCGCTGCCGGCAGCACAAACGTTTTGGAACGATTATCGAGTATTTTACTCAAATTGAATGGCAGTTATCATGATTGTCTTGATGCTCTACTTGAATTGAAGACCATATTGCTGGAGAGTGATATTTCTCCATTTGAGGTGAATCATTCTGGATTGATTAAGGCCATGCTTAATTATATGACCAGTGAGGCTGGTCTTGTGGAGCGTGATGCACGCCTTCGTAGCTTTATGCATGTCTTTGCTGGATTACCATTGGAGCCATTATTGCAAAATGTTGGCCAATTGCCCAGTATAGAGCCAGTTGCCTTTGGTGCATTTGTGGCCAAACTGAATGGCTGTGTCACCCAATTGGAACAGTTTCCAGTTAAAGTTCATGATTTTCCAGCCGGTCCTGGTGGCAGATCAAATCAAAGTGCATTGCGTTTCTTCAACACTCATCAATTGAAGGTAAGTGTGGAGAAGAGAGATCATTTTATCGATTCGGATTGTTCATGTTTCTCTCTTTCTCTCTCTTCTCACAGTGTAATCTGCAGCGTCATCCCCAATGCAGTAATCTACGTCAATGGAAGGGCGGCACTGTTAAAATAGATCCACTTGCCATGGTACAGGCGATTGAGCGTTATTTGGTTGTTCGTGGCTATGGCGGAATTCGTGCCGATTCCGATGATGACAGTGAGGAAGATATGGATGATAATGTGGCTGCTGTGGTCATGACCCAGGCTGGTTTCAAGCACAAATTACAATTCCTAATAGGAGAGCATGTTCTGCCCTATAATATGACCGTTTATCAGGCTGTTAAACAATTCTCGCCACTGGTCAATGAGCAGCCGGAGACCGATAATGAATCGGAGACGTTGCTGGGAAATGCCAGCATATGGGTACAACAGCATACCATTTATTATAGGCCTGTGGATGAGGAGACGGGTAATGGCGGAACTGCTGGAGCAGCATCCTCGAGCACCAGCTCCTGCAGTAGCACTGGAGTTCAACAGCAAAAGCTTACAAATAATTGTGGTGGTACAAGCTCCACATCCGGAGGGGCGACATCGTCGTCATGTTCATCGGGAGCCAGTGGTTCTGCATCCTCCTCATCATCGTCCACATCGAAAAAAGCCCACAAATCGAGCAGTAAATTTATGCGAAAGAAAACAGAACTCTGGCACGAGGGAATAGCTCCAACTGTAATGTCAGCACTCAAGCCATTCCTTAGCAGTACCTTGCCCGGGGATGTGGTAACCGTGCAGGATGCCTCACTGGATGCTTTATGTATGCTGCGTGTTATACATGCTCTCAATAGACACTGGGAGCATTTATATGGTTGTGTGGTCAGGCAGAATATTATTCCACAAGCTGAATTCGTCCATCCAAAAATCACGGCCAAAGCGAATCGACAATTGCAGGATCCATTGGTCATTATGACTGGCAATTTGCCGCAATGGTTACCACAGATTGGCATGGCCTGTCCATTCCTCTTCCCCTTCGAGACACGTCATTTGCTTTTCTATGCCACCAGTTTTGATCGAGATCGTGCATTGCAACGTCTATTGGATACCACACCAGATCTAAATGCTGCCGAATCCTCGGAGCGTGTGGCTCCCCGTCTTGATCGTCGCAAACGGGCAATTTCTCGTGCTGAAATCTTAAAGCAAGCGGAGCATATTCTTCAAGATTTTGGTCATTCGAAAGCCTTGCTAGAGATTCAATATGAGAATGAAGTCGGTACCGGATTGGGTCCAACTCTGGAATTCTATGCCCTTGTCTCGGCCGAATTGCAACGAACCGATTTAGGTTTATGGAATGGCAGCGATAGTTATCGTCAGAATTCGGTTACCATAGTGGATGTGGTTAAGTCAAGTAGTGCTGTATTGCATATAGAAGATGCTCTTGAAGCGGCAGCAACCACCATTGAAGAGCAGCAGCTGCAGCAGCAACAACAAGGAACAACTGTTGTTGTTAGCAGTACAACGACGACAACTACTACGACATCATCAACGCAACATCATTTAACCCGCTCCACTAGTCGATCTCATGCCCTACGCAGTGGAGCTGGACAACAGCAGTATCAGCATGGAGCAGTAGAGCACAGCTCCTCCAGTGCTGGATCAAGTGAGAATGCTTTAAATATGATTATAGCACAGCAATTTAGTGATTTGTCAGCCGATCATCAGCAACATCAGGGAACAATTGTTGTTCCGCCTTTAGCTAACCATAATAATCAGCACAATAATCCCAACTCAACTGAATCATTAAATCCAAGCAGCACAACAACAGCAACAACAACAACAAATATTCAAGAACAGACATCAAATAATACCATAACAACAACAACAACAACAGCAGCAGCCACAACAACAACAACAAGCTATGTACATGCAGCTCACGGCCTATTCCCATTGCCCTTGGGTAAATCTTCAAAATTGCCACAAATGACCAAAGCAAAGGGTAAATTTAAATTTCTTGGTAAATTTATGGCTAAAGCTGTCATGGATAGTCGTATGGTAAGTGATTCTCACCAAAAGGGAAATATATATATATATATATATATATCCTACATATATAGATAAAAATGTAATCCTGACTTACCCAATCTCCCCCTCTCTCTCTCACTCTTTCTCTTGTTATTTTTTTTCAGGTTGATTTGCCATTCTCGTTGCCCTTCTATCGCTGGCTGGTCAGCGAAGAGTATTCAATTGGATTGGCCGATTTATCGCGTGTGGCACCTGAGGTACAAAATACACTGGTGCGATTACAAGATGTGGTGCGTCAAAGGGAAAATATTTTTACTGATCCCAATATTGATGCCATGGAGAAAACCGAAAAGGTAAGCAGTAGCGCGCATCTCTTTAAAGATTTAGACATAATTGGAATAAATGAACTCCTTCATTGTTTTATAGATTGAACAATTGGATTTGGATGGCTGTCCCATTGCCGATTTGGGATTAGATTTTGTATTGCCCGGTCATGCGAATATTGAATTGTGCCGCGGTGGTCGTGATACTCCAGTGACTGTACATAATTTACATCAGTATATCTCATTGGTTACCTATTGGTTCCTCATCGAAGGCGTCCAGAAGCAATTTGAGGCGCTTCGTGAGGGTAAATATTTTGAAAGTTTTCATTGAAATTTAAAATATTTGCTCATTCTCTCTCTCTCTCTCTTTCCCTTTTTCTGTTCACAGGTTTCGATTCCGTCTTTCCCATACAACGATTACGCATGTTCTATCCCGAGGAGCTGGAGTGTGTATTTTGTGGCTCGGGTGAACAGCATCAGCGTTGGGATCTCAAAATGCTGCAGGACAGCTGCCGTACTGATCACGGCTTCCATCAGGAATCTCAGGCCATACAATATCTATATGATATACTCACCTCCTACAATCGTGATGAGCAGCGTGCGTTTTTGCAGTTTGTGACAGGATCGCCTCGACTGCCCACTGGTGGTTTCAAATCCCTAACACCGCCTCTAACCATTGTACGTAAAACATTGGATGGCAATCAGAATCCGAATGATTATCTACCATCTGTGATGACCTGCGTCAACTATTTAAAGTTGCCGGACTACTCAAGTCGTGATGTGATGCGGCAGAAACTGAAAGTGGCTGCCAATGAGGGCAGCATGTCCTTCCATCTGTCCTAAACACGCCTACAAACACACCAACACACAGATCCACACATGCAACATGAACGCGCACACCAACCAGAAAATGGAAGAGAAAAAAAAAAGAAATTTTAAGAACAGAAAAACAAAACTGAAGCCAAGCAAAAAAGAAAATGAAAAAATAAGGAAATGAGAATACACTGAAATCATTTAATCATACTTTATATATATTCATATATATATATAAAACTACTTATATATATATATATAAATATATATGTATATATATATATATGTGAATATATATATATATATATATTTAAGGAATAGGAGTAGCTTTCCCACTCTTCCCTACCCCGCCACTTTAGCCGCCTACCCTAACCCCCCCTCCTTCTCACCCACCCTCTCCCATTCTCGCCACTCACTATTTAAAAATATATATACCAGGAGGAAGGAAGCGTAGAAAGTTTGAATTGAGTTGAACCTTGAGCAAGCAGCAACTTTTACTTTATTTTGTTACCAAACCAGAGAAAAAAAATATATATATATTATATCTTTGGTTTTTCTTGCATTAATTGCAATTAATCATCGCCCCAAATATTTTTCCACCCTCTCTCCCGTACCACAATCCCTCCCCTCGCACACAAAGAAACAAGCAAAGAAACGAACACACACTCACAGACAAAACCAACCAACCACCCACCCACCCTAATCACTTTGCGCACACACCCCCACAAACGCGCGCGCGCTCAGGCAATATATTTTTTATCAACAAAAAAAAAAAAAAAAAAAAAAGAAAATATGAATAGAATGAAACAGAAGAAAAAAAAACACTTTAAAATAAAGGCAGGCCACCGTTTGCAAAATGTTATCCTTAAATAAATTGATTAGTAAACACAAAACAAAACAAAAAAATATATATATATAAAATCCAACAAGAACTTTGTCATTTGGTAGATTTATATTATTTCTTATCATAGTTCAATTACATTTTAGTTTGCTTTCAATTTTTTTATTAAGTTTTTTGTTGTTAACAATTTGCATTAACGTATTTGCTGGCGTGTTTCTCATTTTGGAGTTTAATTAATTAATTAATTATATAGACATAAAGTTAATTTTAAAAAAACGCTTATTAGAATGAGAGAGAGAGAAAGAGAAGAAAGGATCTGATCTGATGAAAGAGCGAAACGAAACGAAAACGAAAACAACAACAACAACAAATATAAAGTGAAAATGAAAGGAAAGTAAGGAAAACTTTAACATATTTGCCCACCCTTAAAAATTTATATTTTAAACAAAACGGAAAATCGATTAAATACTTATAAATATTGCTATACATTAAAATATACCAACATGATTTACATATATATATATATATATATATATATACGCGTATATATATATGTATATATATTGTCGTATAAAGCCTAGAAAACCATATACAAGAAGATGAAGAATGAAAGAAACGAAGCAAAGGACAAAGGAAGAAACGCTGTGTTAAATGGAAAGCCAGCAAAAGGCAATGAGATAATGAAAAGTTCATTTGAAAATAATTCAATTAAAATAAACATAAAACAAAAACAAAAAACACTGAAATGTGTGTAGTTTAGTATTTAGAGTACATCTTACATGAGAACTATATATATATATATATATATATATATATATATATATACATTATATATAAATATATTTAAATTGTACCATTCTATATTAACAAAACGAAAAAGTAAATCGTAAAAGCTTATACATTTTGTGTTGTGTTTAACAGGAAACGCTAATAAATCTATAAATTAATAAAACTAACTGCAAAATCGATCTTAAAACTTATATATAATATAATTGAAACAGAAACTGAAACCTTTTGACAGTACTGATTAATGATGTGTGGTATACATAATACGCGTTTACAATTTACTATAACTTACCATATAATAATAATAATGATTATCTTAAAAAAAAAACAATAGAAGATATATACATACACACACACACATACACACACACACACACACAACTTTGAGATCGTGTTGTGGATGGATAATTTAGAGTTCTAAAAAAATGTTAGCATTAAATTATTAAAATAACATTGATACTACATAAAAAAACTTACATACATACTATATGCATATATATATATATATATATAAATAAACAACACCTGTGTGTGTATGTGTGTCTGTGTAGTATGTTTGTGTGTTTACCAACAACACAGAAGAAAGAAATCGCTCTATTATGTGGACGATATCATCAACAAAGGAAAACCAAGAAACAAGCAAATAAAAATGGAAAATTATATGATATTTGTTTTTATTTTATTTATCTGTCTCTCAATGAATCTCTATATATAGAAGAATATAAACTTCTGGGAAAATTGTAACCAGAGAATGGACTAACAGTGATCGATTCTGGTTCATTATTTATCTAAATCAAGATTTATTTCTTTTTAGATATTGCAGACTTGGATGCAAATTGTTGAAATTTGACAATATTCTACTTTTGATAAATCATAAATCGTTCTCCAAAGTCATTTCGTTTCTACATGATTGAATCACTTTAAATATAAGGATCTAAACCAAATTGGGATCTTATAATCAAGCGAACACGGACAGAAATGGCTATATGAACTCTATATATATTTAACTGATCAAGAATATGTAGAATACTGGAAGGTGGGACAGTAGGATTTTTATCGGCTGTGGCGTGGCTAGTGCCTAATAACTAACTAGTAACTAGTGCTAATAGGTATATGCTTATTAGTATATCAATCTAGTAACTAAATATAATATATATCATTTATAAGTGTTAAATAATTAAAACTAATTTAATATACATATATGAATAGCGAAATCCGGAACACATCTGGTTAATGGCATGAAGTTTCCATTAAAACCATAAAAACTGGTCTTTAGATTTGGATATGTATGTAGAATTAAACGTTGTCAGGGTAACCAGCCAATAAATAAATTTGAACTCAATTAATCCTAGTTGCCATTGACAAAATACAAAAAGCAAAAAAAAAAGAGGGGGAACAAACAAACTGACATATTCAATTATTTTGCCGATTTGTTGTTCTCCAACATCACATCATTTTAGTCATATTCGACTCACTGAACAGACAGACACACAAACCGTTTGAATAAAAAACGGTAAAATTTATTGGTCAAGATGAATACAACGGATGATATGAAGAGTGCGGGGGTATCGTCCCTCAATGATTTCAAAGTGCAGGCCATGGCTTCGATGGGATGGAGTGTTGATGCTGATATTCCCATGGCGAATGAAGAGAATTTGGCTATACTGAAGGAGATGGTGGCCATGCGTGCCCTAAAATTTGATTTGCAACAACAGATCAAGACCTTGGATGAACGTGAAGTGGCAGTGGAGAGGCACAAAAAGAATATTGATGCCACCGTCCAGCAGAATATTGTAAGCTCTATCCACCAAGAGGAAAGGAATGGAATTAATTTGGAAATTTTTTTTTCTTTTTTGTTTTCTCTTCTAGACCGTTTACAATTCAATCAAAGAGGATCTTATAAAGGAGGCCCATAAAGTACAATTGGTTGTGTTGGAACGGAATAAGATCAAAGAGGATTTGCGTAATAATCAAAAGGAACTGGAGGAATATACCGAACATGCCGAATTCACACAACGTAGGCAAAAAGCAGTGTAAATCTGAGAGAGAGTGAATCCAATTAATTTTCTTCTATATCTTAGGTAAAATCCAACAAAATAAGAAGGAAATTGATGATCTCACCTCCCGCATTAAGACATCCAAATCAACTCTACAGGAATGGACAGAGGCTATGGAGGATGGCAATAAGGGTTATGAATTGATTGAAAAATATTATCGAGACGATCAGCAGCGAGCCAGAGAATTGAATACACGACGGCAACAGCTTCAAGCGGAAATTGATAAGAAACGTAAAGTAATTGTCCATTTGTATGATGAGCAGAATACTTTGGAAAAGAATCTGGAAAGGACGGCTAGCCTTTATAGAGCTGCCCATTTGGAACGCCGCCAAATGGTGGACACTTGGAAGCAGGCCGTAAATCAAATGACTCAACGTGAACAGGATATTCAAACCAATGAGGAGTTACTCTTGAAATTGACAAAAGAAGCTGGTGAAATGGCTGCAGAATATAAAACTTATGACGATCAATTGAATGAGATTATTGATAATAATCGTCAGGTGGAGATTAGCATTGAGGCGCTAAATGCCGAATCTTCCGATATGAAGAATCAGATACAGAGAATAATTGATGCATCGCTAACAAAGGATCATGAAATTGAAGGTTTACGCAAAGAATTGGAGAATCTTTCCAATAGTGTTTCTGTCCAACGCATGGAGAATCGAAAATTGATGTCCCAACGTGATGAGAAGATCAAGGAGATTGAAAATTATGAAGATATTCTAAAAAATGTGGAGGAGCGCTTGCAATCAATGAAAAATAAAGCTCTCAATTCCGATCAACGTTTGCATATATTAGATGAGATGATGGAAAATGAGGAGACAACATTGGCTAATCTGGCCAAGGAACAGGAACGTGTCAATGATATGTATTTCCGAGCTCAGCGTCAAGTGGCCGAACTTCAATCTGAGGAGAAAACATTAAAGGTGGAAAATGAATCCCTTAAATCGCATTTAGTTGCCGTGAAACGAAATCATCGTCAAATGTATAATGAATTGCAACGACAAACTGAGATCCATTATCAAATATCCTTTAAGTATTTAGAGGCACAACGACGTTACGATCAGATGAGAGGCACCACAGTAGATCCCGAGGTTGAGGAACGTAACCAGAACATTTTAGCTGGTTTGGAACAGCACTATGAGAAATTACAACGTCATATAGCCGCGACTGAAGCCCAGAATAAGAAACTTAATTATAATATGAACAATATGGTTATACAGTATAATAATGATGCCAAAGATCTGGAGAATGTCCGATTCAAAATAAAAGAAGCTCAAGTCTATTGTGAGGGTACGGTAAAGAGATTGCGTACAAATCGATTTGAGAATTCCGAACTTATTGTCGATCTGAGCATGATCAAGATGCGTTGCGATGATATGGAAATTGGTATTGGTGGCTGTGAGAAGGGCACCTATGATTTGGAACAGCATCGTTTGGCCTTCCAGCGTGCCCTCAAGGATCGTTTTGTCGAATTGCGTAGCCAAGAGGAAATATTACTATTGAAACGGAAGCATCTACAAGAAGAATTAAGCACATTGCGTGCGGATTTGGGTGAGCGTAAGAAACATATTGATGCGGTGCGTGCACGATTTGAGCTAACATCACGCCTATTGGGCACCAATGAGGATGGCACTGTGGTGACCACCACTCAATTGAAGGTATTGAATGCCCAAGAGCGACAAATGTTAGCGGACGAAGGTGATGCCCTAAATAAAAAGGTTTTAAAAGCCGAACAGGAAGTTGTTGCCTTGGAGAATACTCTAAGGCAATTTGATCGTTCCAATGATAATTATCGGAAAACCTTTAAACCATCCGATGGTAATGCTAAAGGTAAGCAGAGGATACATATTAATGCTCTTTATTTTCTTAACTAATTCTTCTATTCAATTCAAGATCAAGAGAGTGATGAGGAGAAACTGAAACAATTACAGAATGAATACTGTAAGGATTTGCAGGAATTAAAAACTTTGCGATGCAAAGCCAAACATTATGAGAATAAAATGGATGATCTGAAACTTCAACAGGAGGAGGCATTAAAACAATTGGATGCCGCTCGAGCTAAACGTGACGAGAATGCAGAAGTTTTGGCTAAATTACGCAAAGAACTGGACGAACAGAATGCGAAAATTGAACGGGCCAATCGTGAGATACGAATCCTGCTTAAAGAGATTAGACAGCGACCCATAAGTGAAGAGTTTTTGGCCGCTTTCGAACGTGAATTGGATTTGCAGGAATTGGAGCAACGCAATTCAAAGGGGCTTAATTTATTGTGTGATATGGCGGCCACCGATGAGGATGGACCAGAGATAATACACTATATGCTAAGGAAGGGTCTCAAATTGCCACAGCACTTGAAACGTACACGCAGCTGTGCATCCTGGCAATCAAAATCGACATCATCACAGGATCGTGGCTCGTCAATGAGCGTCAGGGGAAAAGGTGCGTTCGAGAATTTCATAATTTTTCAATTTTTTAATAATTAATACAAATATGAAATTGTTTCTCTTTATATAGGTTATAGTGTTCGTTCATCTACATCGAGTCTTAGTTCAGCCAAGGATGAAAGTTCTGCACCATCGGCTCATGTCAGTGTTCTCTCTCTCGATTTTCCCATGAAATAATTTTTCGTTTTCAATTTTCCTTTTTGTAAACATATTTTCCCATACTTTTCCCCATATTTTTTGTTATTGAATTTTCGTTTCTTTTTGAAAAATCATGTCAAATTAATATATATATATATATATATATGGATATATATGGGGATATGTGGAACATTCACGTGCCTAGGCGATGGACCATGTCAAACTGTTTACAAATTTCATCTAAATAAAAAAAAATTAATGCTAGACCAAAAAATGATAGAAAAAGAGAATTTCACAGGGAGGAGGAAAATGTTGAGAAAGAGAGAGAGAGCGTAAAGGAAAGTAATAAAAATAGATCTTAAGAAAAACAGCTGGGATACTACAATATGAGAGGAGGAATATGTGGATATAGATACAGGTAATTTTTCGAACGATACTTTGACTAGCGGTTACCCTTTCTAAAGAAAAGAATTTTCTTTCCCATTTGTCGAACAAACAAACGGACGACGGATCTATGAATAAACGGAGCAACGGACAAACATTCAAAACTATATTGTAGTTTTCCTAAGCTAAGTGTTCAAATATATAGCGTTTAATCCAATAAAGAGATACATCATCTATTAAAGGACACGAATGTAGGATTTCCTATATTTTCGGTTAGCTTCAATCTTAAGTTCGCTACTAATCAGAAAGATAATCATACTATCTGAAAAAATCGGTATTTTTCTTTTACTTTCAAATTAAAATGGAATAGTTTTTCTTTGACCCAATTGAGTGAGGAATGATGCTTTTCTTTTGGTGAAATCTTTTTTCACAATATAAGATATAATAGATCAGACTACAGCTAAATATGTACTCGAATACCTTTGATCTTGTTACAAAGACAACACAAAAGGCCCACGAATCCACAATATTTAAATAGTTCAATACAGACAAAGTTTATATATGTATATATATATATATGTAGATATATAATTATATAGATGAGGCATTTCCCCAAGTACTTACCTACACACTATATACATAGGCATCATACATTTCGAAAATTTCTGGGAGAGTAGAAGAGAATGTGTGCGCCACTTGTCCGTCCGTAAGATGAATGGAAATGTTTTCGGCACTATTTTCGAGCACTTTTTCGAACGAAAAACGCTTTTCAATGCGATTTACGTCGAGCAATTTCATTATTTTTCATTATTTCGAATCGTTGCCAACAATCGGATCCCATCGCATCGCATCGCCTCGCATGAGATTGCCTGAACGTGGACCTTATTTTCATTTGGAAGTATTTTTAGAAAATAATTCAAAAAAATAAATAGTATTTTTTTTTTTTGGTTCGTTTTTGGTGCCTTGGAATGAGCCCATCCTGAAGAGTTTTTATGCAGGAATTTGAAAAAGTGTTCGAGGGGGTGGGGAGGGCGGTGAAATTGTGAAAAATGTGTTCAACCACAACAGTTTTGTGTCCTCTGTGCGCTGTGCCCAGTTTTGGTAGCATTGATGCACTGCAGCAACGTTTAATAAAGGCAGCCAATGGACCATTGGCATGTCCATTTCCCAATTGCAAAGAAATGTTCCTGGGATTGGATAAATTGACAATACATTTATTTACGCACACTACACTGATGGTCGAGAATCCATCAGGTGCTCCAGCCCCAAAACGGAGGGCTAAAAGATCAAAAGTGAAACTGCCAGAACCACCAATTACGATATCAATGTCTGCAATTCGACCACCTGCTCCTCCCGCTCCTCCACCACCACCACCACCACCACCACCGCCGACACCTCCAACTCCACCGGCAAATTGTGATATCTGTGAGTTTAGCTTTCGGAATAACGATTTGCGTGACATGCATTTCCGTTTGGTCCATGAGAATGCCGAGGAACTGACCAAAGCGGGTCAAGAGCAAGAGCCCTACAAGTGTCATCTCTGTGCAAAAACATTTCGAATGAAGGGTTCACTGCGAGTTCATCTTAAAGTTGTCCACATGATGGGCATGCCATGTTCCAGTACCAACTCAATGTCTAGCCAAAAACAGACGAATCCACATCCCTCACCAAAGCTAAACATTTGCGATCGTATACGCCACAAAGAGGCAGCAGCCATTGCCAATTTAAACTCGGCTAGCACAAGCACACAACCTTACGCATTGAGTGGTGCCTTGTGCATGCTCCAGCAAACATCATTGCCACAATCTTCATCGCTGGCAGATTCATCGCTAGATGGAAATGCTGCATCCGGTGGTGGTGTGACACCCAAAGTCTGGGAATGCGATGTCTGTACCAAATCCTTTACTACAAAGTATTTTCTTAAGAAACATAAACGTCTCCATACTGGTGAGATGCCCTATACTTGTGAGATTTGTGCCCGTACCTTTACGTTTCAACAGTCGTACCACAAGCATTTGCTCTATCACAGCGAGGTTAAGCCACATGTGTGTGCCGTCTGTGGAAGGGCATTCAAGGAGCTATCGACACTGCATAACCATCAGAGAATCCATAGTGGGGAGAAGCCCTTTAAATGCGAAGTGTGTGGTAAGTATTAAGGGTAATTATTAGATCCGATCATCTGTTTAATCTTGATCCTTGCCCAGGCAAATGTTTCCGTCAGCGTGTATCCTTTCTGGTTCATACACGAATTCATACTGGAGTCATGCCATATAAATGTGAGCTATGCCAGAAGACTTTCCGATATAAAGTCTCACAGCGTACACACAAATGTCTTACGGATGCCGAGGGACAGCAACAACCACTTCCATTACCCCAGCAAACACCCGAGCAATTAATCAAGGCATTTCTGGAGAATAACGAGACACAACAGTCACAGCAATCACCGGCAAGTGCCGAGATAACATCCATTAACAGTGGGGCTCAGGAGGAGGCTCTGCTTTCGCAATCTATCGATGATATTGTGGTGGAGCAATGCCAAAAATTAGGAATTTGTGGAGTAGAACCACAATTGCCACCACCGCCAGTGCCTGTGCCGGTGCCAATTCCCCTGGAGGCAGCCGGTTTGCCACAGTTCAATGGCGGTGGCAGCACTTCACCATTGCAGCAATTACAGAATTTGCGCCTTTATTCTCCTCAGCAAGTAGAGTTGCCCAATTCGGGATCGGATGGGGAGATCTTCGGACGCTTCCTAATGGATGCCAGTTAAATTGGTTATTGTTGTCCTTCTTTTTTATTTAAAATTATTTGTTTATTGTAAATAAAAGTTGTTTTGAATTTTAACCGCAAGTTTATTCCTCCTCCGAACCGCTGCCAGAACTAGAACCAGAACCACTAGGTGAACCACTACGAGATCGCGTAGGTGAACGGGATCCTGATCCAGAACGTGAGCCGGATGGACTACGACTAGCACTGCGACTCCTTGACTTGGATTTGGAGGGGCTACGAGAGCCGCTGCGACTGCGTGATCCACCGCCAGATTTCTGTGAGCCAGCTGGTGTTTGGGAACGGGATCTTGATCCGCTGGGAGAACGGGAACCCGATTTAGATCGGCTTGTGGCTCTTGAACCGGTCCCGGAACCAGATCCAGCTGAGCTAGAACGGCTTCCACTACCCGATCGAGATCTAGACCGAGAACCACCTGCCGCACTGCCACTACGGCTGCGTGTGCGAGTACGTGAACGTGATTGGCGATCTCGTGCTTGCTGGGCCGGTGAATCCCCTCCAGTATTGGCCTTAGCATCAGAAACCTCCTTGGCTGGTACGTCGGCGGTAGTTTGCGATTTTTCCTGTTGTTCCTCTTCATCTGCTCCCATTTCTTCTTCCACGACTTCCTCTTCTTCCTCCTCTCCGGGAACTTCTAACTGACGCTCACGGTAACGTTGCATACGATGTTCCATCGCATCTAAGGGACGATGTTTAACCACCTAATAAAAGCGAAAGTCGAACATATAACCAATTTGAGGTAAAATAAAGATCATAGAAGCCACTTACCAGTTTTGTGTTGTTGGGTTGCTGTCCAATTTTGACGCGTCGCTTATTGAGGCGGACACGGGTCTCCAATTCGTTATAGTAGATGCCATCGGGACGCATAACAAAGAAATAGTTCTCCTCATAACCCTTCGATGCCTTTGTCTTAACATTCCAATTATATTCGCGAGCAATCTTGAATTCATACTCCTCATCATCCTTGTACAATTGACCGGCAACAAAATCGATGCGACGTTTCTCTAGTGTCTGCTCTGTAGGTAGGAAATATGCCACAAATTGTTCTCCACTCTCATCCATCACACCGCGAATCATGGCCTGAGACATCTCTTCCAATTGGGCAACAACATTCTTGCCCATCGGCGCTGGATCGCTATCGAATATGACTTGTGCACAGGGATATTTCCAGTTGGTAAAATCGGGGAATATGGGCAACACCTCTACGGGCACAACATTAGGTTTGGAGTAATGCTTGGTTATCTCAGACTTTGTGTCACTGAAAGTCTTTTCAATTGCCTTGATCTGCGCATCACGATCCAAATAGAGGGTCTCTTCACGCAACGATTTCTTCACATTGTAACCGACCTTTGCTTCTATATTCTCAAGATTCTGAGGCTGGAAGCGAGTTTGTTCGGTGGATATATATTCGGATTTTCGCAACCAGGAAACAGTGCGTGAATGCTGGCGTGAACGCACTGAATCAGTCGGTGTAAGAGTCTCCTCTTCTAGTAGCTTCTCATCAGCGGGATCTAACATAGCCACAGAATCAGCCTGGTATAATTCCCGATTGATTAAGTCCACTGTGACGCCCAAATCGTGCTCGGAGAGGACATCGTACTTGAAATTACGCTCCAGCGATGTGGGATTATATTGAACAAAGCGATGGCTATCGAATGGATATTGCAAAAATTTCAGATCGAAGGGTATATCTGGCAAATTGTTGCCATATTTGACGCGGCATATTATTTCCGACCTGTCAATCAGAGAAACGTGAGGAAGAAGGAGTACAAGAGAAATGTGGGCTTCTTACTTGCGTTCCGTTTGTCTTTGCGGCCGCTTATCGGCCGCATTACTTAATATTGTCGGCGGCATCTTACTTTTATTATTATTTTCATGTAAATTTAATTATTCTTGTAAGGTAAAAACAATTTTCGCCAGGGATGACAAGCTGTAATAAAACGCGACGAGCGGAAGATATGGCCGATAACTTTAGCAGGTGGTCAACAGTCGCTCATCTTTAATGTGGCGCCACTGAGACCAGATCTGCATTTCGTTTGGAGTTATCGATATGAATCATCGAAATTCAAATTTTGAAATCCAGTTAAAATATTTTTCCGTTGCTTTTCACTTAACATTTTGATTAACAACAAATAAATTATTTGTGTTAACAGGGTAATCAACCATTTGGTAGCGCAGTTAAATGATTTGTTAAGTAAATATATCTTGAAAATTTTGTTGTTAGGGGAAATTTATTATCTGCCAACCATTTGCATTTTAATAATCAACATTCAGAAATCTCACCGCAGTACATAATGATATGTGAAATGTAAATATGGCAAATTCCCAATACAAATAAACACCAAAAAATGAAATTAATTTAATTAGGCCCAATTTTTTGTTTTGTTATTGGAAATATTGTCACCTGTTTTGTTGTGGCGTCACCTATTCGACGGATGCTGGGAACAATTCGCTTTAAGTTCAATAACAAGGTTAAACGCGCGACTCGAGACGACAAAAACGAAGTATCAACAGAAGCTCCACGATTTTTTCTCTTCTTTTTTTTTTTTTTTTGCATTTGGATTATGTATTTACATTTTGTATTAACGCTTATTCAGTTGTCGCAAAATAATTGTTATAAGAAATTAACATTGATTTGACAATTGATCTGGATGAAAGATATATGCCAAAATGTAATAAAGAAGCCAACAAACAAGTATGCCAAATTGTAATAAATAAATTAAAAAAATAAATAAATAAAATAACAATACAATGGTGAAATGATTTCTGCCATTGTGAGAGTATAGAAATTGGATGGAAAGAATGGAAAGAATTTAGTAGATTAATTAATGTTAAATCCGAGTATGGAAAAGTTTACATAATACTTGTCGTAAACAAATTTTGTTTTATTACTTTTTACGTATTATATGTAAATGGAATTAATCTGAATTTAGTTTTATTTCTTATTTTTGTCTTGACATTTTTGTTTTCTTCTTTTCCATCTTTGTTTTTAATAATGTTTTTTGCCATCCAAAATCTTTCTTTTTATTATTTTGCATCATTTGTTTTTTCGTTGTCGTTTCATTATTTAAGTCTTACGATTAACATCCTACTTTTTATATCTTTTTGAATAATTTAAAGTTCATAGTCTACGTCATAAATTATGACTTGTTTTCCATCATTTTGTCAATAAACGTGACACTTGGTATACCCTGTACCCAAGGAGTAAACGGGTATATTTAAGTCACAATCAAGAGTGACATCTGAAACGCAAAAGAGTCTTTTTTCCATATCATAGCAGAATATATCCTTCAAGTGGCTTAGAATAATAAATAAAGATTCTTTTCCATTCGGATCCTTATAGAAATTGTACGATTAATAAAGCTGATGCAGTCTAGGGCATCTCGTAGCACTTTTAAATTTCAGTTAAAATTAATTAAATCCATGTTAATTAATATATCACATGATGATTTAATTTTCAGTTTCATTTGTCACAACAAAAAAACAAGCCACGTCAAAATATTAACAAAAAAGAAAAAAACAAAAAGAAAGCCACAAACGAACCAGTTAAAAGGCAATCAATCAAAATTAGTTAAAATAACTAAACATATATAAAATAAATAAAACAAAAATCAAAAACCGCAAAACTTGCAAATGAATTGGGCATGCGCAGCGTGCTTTTAAAAAATTTCCATGCTCGTTATTCGAACGAACTCATCGAGAAAAGAACCGATCCAATACGATCCGATATTCCCTCAATACGACGATAATCTTGTTTAGATAGATATCTGGATTCAATTTGATTCGTGTCGCGCGCTGAACTTGGATTCAGTTTGAGGAAAGGTTTTCATTTTGCAACAAGCTCAAGAGAATTAAAACAAAAATAACAGAAAAAAAACGTTAAGTAAATAAACGCGAGTTTTGCTTTTATTATTATTATTATATTATTATGTTCAGTCAGTGTTTTTTTTCGCACAGTTCTTTTTTGTATTCAGTGTTAAATTAACACACTTATTTGTTTAATATATTATACAAATTTTTGTTCGCCAGTTGTCATCTGTGGATAGATGAGTCTGTATGAGTATGAGTGTGTGTGTGTGTGTGCGTGTGTATGTGGAAACTACTCTTATTTTTTTGGCACTTTAAGTGAAGTGTGAAGAAAACAAGCGGAGGTCCACTGTGATCAGTATCCGTTTAATGTTCACTGTGAACGGTTGCCCAAAAGAAACGCAGAAACGTGCAATAAATTATCAACATAATTAAAAAGGAAACTTTTGATCCTTTCGACTGCTTCCAAAGTAAAAATTATGATCACAAGAATAGGATAATAATTCTGATTGGATATCAGTGAGTGAGTGGTAAGTTGAAAAATAAACGATCTAATTAAGTATGCAAAGAAAAGCAGAATATTAAATTGAAGTTATCTAGCAAAATATGTATGTGAATATATTTGCAAATATTTGCATAAATCAACCTAAAATTTAGTTCATTGAAGATGAATATACATATATAAGAACTGCAAGGACATTAAAGATTTATCAATTTTAATGCAATAATTATCGATTATTATGTTGGTTTATGCTAATTATATGAAATCCTATATATTCCAAGCATTCCTTCTATTCTAAGGATCTAAAAGTTCTTTTCTCATAAGTAAAATTTTAACGTATATAAATCAGTTGAAAATAGTTTAATTTCCCCAATTAATCCTACTAAAAGATTGACTATAATTTTCGTTATTTTTTTAAACCTTAAATGTGTATAATAATTAACTAATTGGGATAATAGAAATTTTAAATGTATCTTTTCACATTTGAATATAATTATAGTGCTTAAACGATGTATTTTGTGATTATTCAAATACAGGATATAAAAGTTTTGTTATAAAGCTAAAATAAATTGCAATTGGAAAAATAAATCTTGTGGTTAATGGCAATCTAAGTGTAAGGGGATTAGTTTAATACCATAGTATAATGAGATATATGAGTACATAGGTGTTTGATAAATTATATAATTAATAATCACTGGGAAATAACAGAGTTCAAATGAAAAGAAAAAAAAGAAGATAAATAAGAAGAAGGCGGCGACATCGCCCGATTTCCACACGATTTGAACACAATTAATAAATTATGCATTCAAAAAAAAAAAAAAAAATTATGGAGAAACAACATCTACAATGAATTTTCCCTCATTTATTGTTCAAATAGTTAAATGAGGCTTGCAAAAAAATAAAAACGTGTTTGCACTATATGTAAATGTATAAATAAATATACTATATACTATATATGTATATATGTATATGATATATACAGCTGTTTGAGGTCAGTAACTGGAGTGCAAGGGAAATACAATCGACGATGAATCGTTTAAATGAAAACCTTTTCAGTATTACCAAGAAATGAGGGGAGAAAAAAATCTCCAGCACGTGATAGATTTGTTGAATTGCTAACTTAATTGCAATTATTTATAAAATTTATTAATAAGAGAGAGACTTGTTATTCAACTACGTCACATTCTTAACATTGGAGGAACTGAGTCATTCTTATCTAGTCCGATCTAATTGGAATTTCTGATTGCATTTGTTTTTACTTTAGTTCGGATATTATTCAGATTTTCAATATATACATATGTATAGTATAATATGTGGCTAGCATATGGACAGATTCATATTAATACATATACTTATATATACATATATGCATGCACTTTTTTGTTTTCTTTTGAATGTTAATTAGCGAATGGCATACAATTTAATTGAAATTATATTTTGCCAGTGGGAAAAACTGCCAAGGCACATGAGATAGCATAAAATTGTTACCAGATGTATGTATATAAACATATTGTAGACAGATCTATGTATGCATATACGTGTTCATAAAGTTAATTATACATATGTTGCGTTATCTTGCAACATAAGGAATTTTCTTTACTCTTAGCCCGATTCCGATTTCGATTGTATTCTTCAATTTAATTGAATTTAAAGTATTTTAATTTTTCACCCAACTGTAACTCATATCAAATTCCACAACTGAATTGTTATATCGCATCAAAATCAATAAAGATTTGATACTTAGTTTATCTGTTGTTATTTTCTTACTTGTTGTATATATACATACATACATATGAAGCTCTCTGGGTTACCTGATCTGTGGGTGAATATGTCAAAGAAATACATATTCAAAGAGAAATAAAACAAATAAAATTGTCAAATAATAACAAAAGGCAATACCAACAAACAAATGCAAAGAACAAGAACAGATGAAGAAGAGAGAATACACAAAACACTTAAGCAAACGAAAAAGCCAAAAGATAGAAATACAAAACGAAAAAAATTGTCAATTGTTGGCTGACAGGGCGTATGAGTGTTTTCTATTCTTTCCCCTCGTTTCTCGTTTTTGGCAGTGAAACATATGTATTTCATTTCGTATATACATAGATAAAAGAGGGAAAGGGAAAGAGAAGGTGACGAGAGTATATGCATGTTAGATAGCATAATGAACTCTTTCATTTAGACACACAAACACACACTTAATTAAACTTGAACTTGACTTTGCTCAATGGCAAGGGAAATGCATTTCCCCATTGAGTTGAATTTGAAATTTTCTTTTAAATGTTTCAACGGATGAGTATAAATTATAAATAGATCATCACCGAGCACATTTCACACCGATCTTCTAGCTCTTCCTTGTTGGTGCCAAACTAAACGGAAATCGGTTTGTTTCATGTTATTACCCACAAGCACCCTCACCCTGTATCACCCCCGCAACTCACTACCCCATGCCCATAACCCGTCACTTACTCATTGATCGGAACCAAATTGTTGAACAAATTTTTTGTAGTACGACCACGGCCCTTGTCTCGACAACTTTGACGCAAACCAAAAAAAAAAAAAAAAAGAAACCACACACACAAAAATCAAAAGAAAATATCTCAAAAAAATATTTGAATAAATCAATTAATATCTTGTTATCACAAGTGATAAAAAGTAATCTATTAATTATTTTAAGAAATGCACAAACATTCATTTACTTAGTTCATGTGATTATATAAGTGAAATCAAAAAAAGGAAAACCAAATGCATTACACAACAGCAACATGATTTAATTTAAACTATATAAATTAATTCTCTTAATGAAATCAAATGAGTTTCATACATCCCGATGTAAATTTAATGGCAACAGTTGACCAAAAAATACCAGAAATGGAAAATCAAAGGGAGAATGAAAATTCACCCGTGGTAAAGCAGCCAAATAAAATGGAGATCAAAATAATGATGGTGAAAATTCAGGTGATTGATAGAAATAAAAATTAAATCATTTGTAAATCGATGATAACAGGGGAAAAGAAACTGATGCTTAAATTTATGAATGGTTGTTATCTACATCATTAAAACATTATGTAAATACATATATGTTATGGTTAAAATCTTTTGATGCACAATGTATAAAATGATGTAATTTCCCTGCACTAAATTTTGTAATGATAATTTTCGTGACTCACCTTTTTCATGATAAGCATATGCGCTTTTCATATTTTTCAACTTTTTTTCATGGGTTCATACATTCATTTTCCTGAAAAATAGATGCAAATATTTAGTTAGTTAAATGACAATATATAAAATTATAACTGATGAATTTAATATCAATCAAAAGAAATATAACCCTTGAGAGTTTGTATAAAGCTGCTGGACAAATTAAATCAAATTTATTCATTTTGCATCCTTGATATAAAGTAACAGCAAACAATTAGGAATATTCAATATTGTTGCTCATACGACACGTTCACCGTGAAGTAAAGTAAATTGGATTTTATTCACAAAAAGAAAGTACACACACACACACACACACGCGCACACACACAACTTCAAACTCATTAAATTTTTGGTTATAAAATGTTTACATTTGTTTTCTAAAACAACAACAACAACAACAAATCGGCGGAAGAAAATGTAAACTTTTCTTATTGTTTTCCTCTGCTGCCGTGACATGCGGCGTATGCGTAATCAACGTAACAGCAGCAATACGTACCAGCAGCAGCAGCAGCAGCAGCAGCAACAACAACAACAACAGCAACATCAATAATAACAACAGCAATAACAACTACAACAAAATTTCTGTCTTATTTGTTTGACGCGCGTGCCAACCGCCAACTTTTGCTCTTAAAAAAAGACGCGTCTGAGCAACAACAACAACAACAACAACAACAACAACAAAAGTACAAAACAAACAAAAAGTTTTTAATGTAAAATTTATTAGAGCCCTTATTCGATGACAATGACAGTCGCGTCGCGTTTACTGTCAAATTTGATTTGTGAATAAACAAATTAACAGTAAATGGAAACAAATATATATATATAAATATATATACATATATATAATTGTAACTAACTAGCAGCAAAATAATTGCCAAACAATTAAAATTGAAGACAAAATTGAAACAAAATTTCTATTCTTCTTAACTTAAAAGAAGGAAGAGGAAAAGAAAAAGAAATCATTGAAAGAAAACCCAAAAGTATTTTCATTCAATTTAAATTGTTGACAAAGTTTTAATCTTTCAGTATTTAATTAAATTATGATTTTTATAAATGATCCATGTATTTGTAGAGAACTTAAAAAAATTGCAATTAATTTAAATCATAATTGAAAATATAAAATGATGTTTCCAATTCCAAATTAGATTGTTTGATATACTATATATTTTTGTATATATAGTTCCCCTGAGCTTGCATAGTAATCGTAATTATAGTAAATTCATTTATAATTGGATAACTTTTTTATATGCTAGACATATATATGTATGTATGTATGATACATTTTCTTGCCTACCTTTTCTCATTTTCTCGCAAAGTCGTTTACTGCTCTAGCTAGAGTTGTGGAAATGGAAACTCAAGCTTCTGTTTTTTTTTTTCGTCCTAAACTATATTTAACTTATTGTTATTCATTTTTTTTTACCACAATTTTATGACCTGATGAGTCTTAATACTTTTCTTTTCTTTTCTTTTTCTATTCTATTTCTTTTTCTTCACTTGGCACGCAGTGGCACGTGCGTCAGCGTCAGTCTTTGGTTGTTCTTGTTGTTTATTATTACCATTATTATTCTGGATGTTCATTTTGTTGGCCAATTCATAAATGATTAAGCATTTGTTTATGCCAGTTAATAGTTAAATATAAGTATAATTTGATTTTCATCAATTAATTGAATCAATTCGCATGGATAATTTGTCAACAGTTAATTCTCTCTATTGAAATGAAAATGGAATAGCAAGGACACGCAGGAGAGTGAGAAGGAATTTGGCTAGAAAAGAGTTAGTAACTCTACAGCTGATGGACTCAAGACTTGTATTAACCTTCAGACAGCGGTATCAGGGATAGCTTCAGCAACAGCTGCTTCTGCTTCACTCGTGTGTGTGTGCATGTGTGTGTGTGTGTGTTGGTTAAAAGCTTTCAAGTTCAGCTTCAGTATTAGCCCGGATATAGTTACGGATTGGCTTTCGTAGGTCACTTATTTTTTGTGTTTTTCGGTGGGAAGGGGTAACGGGGTGGCGTCGGCACGTGACCAAGTCATTTCGTGAATGAACTCCCCATACGTATATACCGTTAGAAGTTGTTCGTTCTATGGGTACAAAAGCTTTCGCTTTCGTTTAACGTTTTCGGGTTCAGTTTCGGTTTCAGTTTCAGTTTCGGTTTCACTGTCGTTCCAACAAGAACTTCGTGAAAAACTGCAAGGAAAACCGAAGTGTGTGCGTGTTTGTATGTGTGTGTGAGTTGGAAAAGCTCATGTTGTTAGCCGTTTTATTTTATTATTTTTTTTTTGTTTCGTGCTTCTTGTTTCCTTTCTTTTTGGTTTCGGAAAATCAGTTGCGCGTTGGGCAAACGCCAGCACTAGACGGAATTCATCTGTTTGAGCGGAAAAACATTTTCGTGTTCTTTTCATTTCTTTTGATTTATTTTAAAAATAACAATTTTAATTCATAAAAAAAACACAAAAAATTGATGTTAATTTTTAAATCAACAATTTAAAGAAAACTTTTAAATTAAAAAAAGAAGATTTGAATATCGAACCGAATATCTTCCAATTCTTCTCAAAAAAAAAGTTTAATAGTTTTTAAAAAAAATGTCAATTTGGCAAATGTTTGAGAGAAAAAGTGAATTTTTAAATGCCACACAGATAGTGGATAGTGTGGTACAGTGAAACATTATTTTTTTTTCTTGGCATTTGCCGGCAGAAGAGAAAAAAAAGAAAATTTTCCATCCGCATTCCCTTCACGCATTATGCTCACGAATAGCGGCAATAACAGCGGCGGCAATAATAGCAATCATGTTGGCAATGGTCATGGACTAGGCCATAATCAGCAGAACCAGAATTTAAGTGGTAGTGGTAGTTCTATTGGTGCCGGTGGCATTGGCATTGGTATTGGTATTGGTGGAAGTGCTAATGCTATTGGTGGTCCTGCTACATCCTTAAACGAAAAATTGCCAAAATCCTCCAGTGATGAGACGCGAGTTGATAATGGAAATACCAATAATGACGATGATGAGGATGGTGAAGATGATGACGATGATGACGATGACGATGATGATGATGATGATGATGATGAAACTACGGTACATATTGTACATGTTACTTTTGTATAAATTAGTGGCAACACATGCATGCGTAATTTTATGTTTTTGGATAATTAGAAACTTTGCTGGCTAAAAGCGAAAGTAAATTGTGCGTGCCAACAGATAAGATTGAAATTATATGTTGTGGGTGGTTCCACCCACCAAACCACCTCCCCTCGCCCACCCTTGTGGAGGCTTAGGCTCAGTTCCTAACAATTCTAAGAAGGTTTTTACTTGAATAATAAAGATTCGCCTCCTTCACACTTGAACTTTAGTAAGAAGGACACTTTCAAAGAAACTTAAGTTACTTTCCTTTTACTTAATCACGATATATATAAGAGCTCTGATTTTATCTGCCCAATATATAGATATCGTTTATATATATATTAGATTGTTGTTTGTATTTACCAAACACTTGATACTCCTATTTTATTTGTTGTGGGCGAGAATTGATTACCAACTAATTGACCATTAATTGCCGCCACCACTCAAAGTTGTTTAGGTGAAATGATGCGGACTATAATTAGAGAGTGTGATTGATATAGAAAAACTGATGAGTTGATTATGTCAAAAGAATGGAAGGAAGGATAAAATAGTTGATATACCCTGTACCCTAAAAATATAAAGAAGGGATATATAAAAGGGGTAGAAGCAATTGGGGAACCCTTTTTAAATTCTTATTTAGCATGTGTCATGTTCTCAACCTTCGTCTGTAGATCTGAACAAGAGTTAGAGCCTCAAAGTTTCAAGTTAATAAAATATTTACATATACATAGTATCTATCTCAGCTAGCTCAAATCTTTATCCTTTTTGCCATAATTTATGGGTCTGAAGATTTCAGTTTTTTAATTAAAATTTTGTGACACATTTGATTGAGTTTGGGGATTATTTGCTAAACTTTTAATATCCGCTAAAATTTAAGTTAACTAAGTGACCCAACGTTTCAATTGAAGAAATCGAATGAGGAGGAACTTTACTTCGGTTTAGATAATGGAATTTGAGTAAAGATTTGAACTAATTTAGAAGAAAATAGGTTTATAAGTTATGTGATAATTGCAGCAGAAATTTAGACAGATTAATAATATTTAATTGCCCTTTGATCCGAATTTGTATTAATAATAATTTCTACCTTTTGATGTTTTGCTTCAGGACACAATTTTTTAATTCAAAAATTAATTTATACATAATTATACAAATATATGTAATTATATTTTGCCTTCTAAAACTATTCATGTTCATTGATTATTGCTATTTGGGTTTAATTTCCAACTAATTTAGTTAAGATATTCACTCATTCTATTTTCCACTCAATTGTGTGCGTAATCTGTCTAAAGCAAAGCAAAAACCTTTTGGTTTGGCCTACAAAAATAATTCATCAAATCTATTCAATTATGCAGACAATCATTCACCAAGGAGTCAGTACGTATATATATATATATATATATTCCTATTCTTTTTGCCATGACCATTCCGGTGAAGAACTTTTATGAGAGCTTTGGAACTTTGGTGCTGGCGTGCTAAATGAGTCAAATGGCCGTTTAGTTTTTGCCAGGATAAAACCCCAACAAGAAGTGAAACCCGTTGGAAGGGCAAGTCAACTGTAGGATATTCTTCTATTTGACGTTTTGTTCTCGTTGTTGTTGTTGTTGTTGTCCTTCTTCCTTCTGTTTATTGTGTTGTTTACTTTGACTTTGGCAGCGATTCTTGAACTCACCGACAAAGGGTCAACATAAGATATCTTTTGGCTGACATCTAAGGATATCTTTTCATTTTTCTCTTTGGCATTTTTGCTTACGTTTTCGCTTTCACTTTGGCACTGGGATTTCCTTTTATTATTATTATTATTTTTTTCTTTTTATTTTTGTTGTTTTCAGCGCAAAATTTTTAATTAAAATTAACCACAGATGACATCAGACGTTGGCATAAGGGGAAAGTTTTAACCTTATTATTAACATGGGAACTAACTAACTAAACACGTGCTATTTAGTTAATTGAGTAAAGTGTCAAGTTTAACTGATTCCGGTGGCTCTCATTAGAATATATAACTCCACGTGTACTCGTGTCCGACAGCGTGCGACCGGAGTATATTGACTTGACAAAATTTACAAACAAAAAAACAAAAAAAAGGTGACAGAATTTTGTTTTAACATGCGCATGCGATGCGAATGTTTTCACACACACACACACCCTCTATACACACACAGATACTCCCAAGATTATGCAAATTTTTCTCGGTTTTCTCCTTTTTATTATATATATGTATATATATTTTTTTTTAAAGTAGGTCTCGTCATCGGAGCAGAATCCTATGCAAATTAGTATATACAAAACATGCGCCTTGATTGGGAATATAAAAAATAAATAAAGATACCTACATCTCTATATATATATGCATATGTATATGTATATGAAAATATATTGTATATGCATATGCCAGGGGATAACATTGATAAATTTGTCAGTCCTAAAAGGACAGGCTCCTTGGACAAATGTGTTGAGCTTATAAATCAAAAGTGACAGATGAAATAGTTTTCCTTTTCTTTTCTTTTTTGTTTTTTTTTTTTGGTCCTTTTTAAAAGTGACTTATATTTTACTTTTATTGACTGTAAATTAAATGGATTCCAGAAACTGATTTCAAAATTGTTCCATAATGGGCCAACAGTTAAATAAATTAAACGTAAGCAATTTCGAAAAAAAAGCATTAAAAATAATACTAGTCATTAAGCCATAAATTTGGTTTATTTTCATGGCAAGGCTTTGATTGAAAAAAAATAAATTAAGTAAAAATAAATAGTTAAACTTTTAACTTGAACCATATAAAATGAACACTTAATAGGAGAACTAGAAGCTAGAGCTATTCGCTAAACCGAAGCTTCCATACCCTTCCATATACTTTATACATTTAGAAAAAGTATTTATACTACATTTCTTTCAAAATTTAGAAATCGATTTCATTATTTGATAAAATTCAAATTTTGACCGATCATTTATTTAAGAGCTATGCGACAGAGTCAGTCGATTGAGAGGATATGCAATGCCTGTACCAAAAAGTAATTCTATAGCTTTAAAGATCTCGAAAGAGATTACTGATAGATTAATATTATTTTCGATTTGATTAGATTATTAGATACAAGGGTATACAAACTTCGGCATGATTAAGGATCAGCGCGGATTTCTAGTTTCTGTTTTGTTGAAATGTTTTAAAATTGCATGGATTTCACAAAATGGAAAATAATGATTGTTAGTATATAAACTTTAACCTTTGAACTTAATTCTCAAACAGAATGCAAAACAGAAATCGCATCGCAATCCACTACAACAAATTACTAACCACAAAATGGCACGCAAAGCATTTTCAAATGCTAATCAAGATGATTTTCAATCCAATTTACTTAACCAAACCAGAGAGTCGCGTGTTTTGAGGCCAAGTCTCTTAGCCTCATCCCCTACCTCGACCCCCTCTCTACAGACAAATATATATATATATATATGTATATTTTAGCATTTTGCACAAACACTTCTTCGAAACGCAAAATTTACCTTGATGTCTGGACATCAGCTGATAGATGCTAATGAACTCCGTTTATACAAATTTAAGTGCCGGGGAAACTATATTTCGACAAAATGTTCAATTGCCAAAAGGAAAGAGAATAAATGAAGAAAGAGGAAATTGCCATTTATTTGGTCAACTGTAAAAAAATATTTTTTATATTCTGGTAGATTTATAAAACAAATGAACTAAGCAAGTCGGCAGAGAGTATACCCTGTACTAATAAGAGATATTTCATTAATTGAATATAAATATTCTTTATATTAAATTAATTTTCTAATATTTAAATTAGTTTTCCAGATTTTTATGTTAATTAAAAATAACGATTCTAAAATGCAAATAAAGACATAGTTTTTTAAAATCAAATTTGACTCTGAAGTAGAGATTCCTTCGAAGGATTTGTCCGTTGTCCTTCTTTTGAAGGATTTTACCAATCTTCTATAGGCTCTAAGTTGGCCATCTTTTGGCCGATTTAGAAAAGTTTTACATCAATCTTCTGGATAATTTCCGTATTAAAAAACTGCATTAAAAGTTGAAAAAAGTTGGAAAATAAATTTTGACCGGATTTTTGTAAATTTTTGCAGTGTAACCATCGTCAAAATTTGCGAAAATCGAGTTGAAAATTAGTTTTCCAGATTTTTATGCTAATTAAAAATTGCGATTCTTAAAAGCAAATAGAGACATAGTTTTTCAAAATCAGACGAGATTTGACTGAATTGGAGCGTTCTGAAGTAGAGATACGGACGGGCGGACAGACGGATACTTTAATATACCCTTTTACCCTGTGGGTACAGGGTATAAAAATTATACCCAAATGTAAAGCATGTTATATAAAAGACAATAAGGGACTTTGGCTCTGGTGTTAGTGGCCATAAAGATACGGGCCACAAATTATGGTTAACAAGGGAGAACAACAGTGGTTGAAAAGTGGTTTGAAAAGAAAAATAGCAATAAGGATTTTTGTTAATTGATTTTCCAGATGCAAAATTAAAAGTGGGGCTTAATTTTTTAGAAAAACCAAAACATGAAATTCTTCATTTAGATATCCCTTTGATATGTTTTGGCCCATGGTGTTAGTTTGGTTGCCCTTCCGCCTCGCTGCCCACACGCACGCACACAAATGAGACCTTTGAGTCCCTGGATCCTTGTATTCTGCCACCAGTCCTTCAAGGGCTCTGGAATTTGCCACTTTAAAGGGAAATAAAGTAAATGGCTAGCCAGCAAAAGTTATTTCTGCTTAGCCCAGGTCAAAGTTCGCAAAAGCGCAAAAGTTCCCCTTAACTTTTGTTGTTGCTGAAAAGGTTTTTTCTTGTTTTTTTGTTTTTGTTGTTGTCCCCTTTTAATTCGAAAAAAGAAATCATTTCACTTTCATTATTTATTAAAAAGCGATAAGGACCAGTCAGCATTTTAATTGGTTTTCGTTCTTCCTTTTTTTTCTTCTTCTCCTTTTCAAATGTCGCAGTCCTTTTCAATTTGCCTAAATTAACATTTATAGAGTAAATTGAACCTAGAACAAGTGTACTTAAAGCACTCGACCAACTCTTGGCTAGACCTCTAAACAGATTTGGCTAAATTGAAATATTTTCATAGTTAATGTCCAAATTTTCATTAATTTAAAGCTCGTTAAAATCAAATGAAGGGTTTCAAGCCATAAAATACACGCGCGCTCTCTTTATGAAAATTATATAGCAAATTTTATACATTTTTCCCCATTTCCGTTTTCCGTATTTACTTATTCCCCCCATTCTGTTTAAGTTCTAATCAGATGCTTTATTTGATACTTTAATCATTGCGTAACTTGAGGCCCACAAAAGCCAAATTGGGTGCAGGATTATCTTTCTTCTCTTTCACCAAAAAAGCAAAAAAAAATAAAGAGGGGAAAAACTTTGACAAAAGGAAGAACATAAATTATGTATTGATTAGGAAAACCACATCCAAAAAAAAAAAAAAGAAAAGAAAAGGGGAAATATTCAAGAGTACAAAAAAGCAAAAAAAATTTAAATTCAAACTTTTTGCAGTCACTTTTCTGAGAAGAGCTAAAATGATGACAAATTTCCTTTCAGAATGACCTTTATAATTCATTCAAGTTCAAGACGCAAAGAGATGCCTTTTTAATACCACTAAATCCTTTTCAAAAGCAAAATAAAAGAGAAGAATACAAAGAAAGAAAAGACAGAGGGACAAGAACAAAAGCCTTTTAAGTGCCTCTATTAAGCAATTGTATACATAGTGCAATTAAAGCAAAGCATCCGTAAAACAACAACAACAACAACAACTACAATATAAGCAATATAAATGAATATACAAATAAATACACATCAGAGGAAAGGCAAGACAATTGTTTAAACAAATGGAAGGGGAAGACAATTAAGCTTGTCAAGAGCTGTCCAAGCGGAAGTGCCAATGCAATTGTTGCTTCAACTGTGCGAAAAGAGAGCATTACATTTCAATTGAGATAACGACAATAATATGTTTATATATATATGCATAATATATACATACATACAAAAATACATATATATACGCACAAGCATATATATGCAGTGCAGACATGGCCAACAGACCGGGCAATGTTGTCCCTGTCGTCGGCTAATTGAAATTATGTGTCATAAAATTTTTATAGCATACATTTCAGCTGCGCTGAGCAATTTTTCGTGACAAGAAGAAAACAGAATACAAAACAAAAAAAAAAAAAAAGAAGAAACTCTCCTTATGGCCAGTAAAAAGGAAGATGCCAAGATGATGAATAAACACGGATTAAGTGAAATGCACATAATTTATTTTTAAAATCATTTTCCTAAGGATTTTGGCCAAACCAAAAAACATAGAACAAAAGCTTAGCCGGGATATAATAGATTTGTCAATTGAGTTATTTTTTATGAGAATTATTGATTATATTCAAAAGAAGAAGAAGAAACATTATTGCTATAAATCTTATCAGAAATGCCAAAAGGAGGCTATTGAAAGTAAGCCTGTCTCTTATATCTAAATAGAGAA
The DNA here is from genome assembly GCA_018150375.1 of Drosophila sturtevanti. Taxonomy (NCBI): domain Eukaryota; kingdom Metazoa; phylum Arthropoda; class Insecta; order Diptera; family Drosophilidae; genus Drosophila; species Drosophila sturtevanti. The sequence continues at coordinate 2,404,340 of JAECWJ010000527.1, read as the reverse complement.
TAAAGTTCTATTATATTTTTAAAGTGATAATTTTCTAGCAATGAGATAAGTTACATAAATAAAAGCAAATTAAATCTATATTCACTTAGATAAGATAAAGTTTAAAGTCTATATCAAATATCTATACCAAACTTTCAAGTTTTTAAAGTCTTCGAAATTCTTAACCTCAAGACAATCTTCTCAATTATTTTATAAAAGTCTTCCTTTTCCTTCCAATAGACAAAACCAAAATAAATCTAATTTTATCCCATTTACATGAACAACAACAATTCCTTGTTCAGCAGCGACAGTAGCAACAACAGCAACCACAAAAACAACAACAATAACTAACTAAATTGAAGGCATCAAATGTAATTTTCTTTTTAACATCTTTATGATTTTATATAAACGACAGACGATGACAAGAAGCAAGGCATAGTCGATGGACACTTAAGATAGATAATTTAGTTTTTGGGTCCATCATTTATTGATTATGTTTGGGATAATTGAATTTGATATTCTTATAAAGCAATTATGCTATACCAGTGACTGAATGAATGAATATGTTTTATGATGCGGTTGGCCACCGCATACGATTAAATGATTGCGGCAGCATCAAAAGCATAACCTACCATAATCAGAACCAAGGTCAGTCGTCCTTCATAATAGTACATTTTTGTGGCATTTATGTTTATTGCCTTTCCCTCTTCCCCCTCCCCTTCCCCAACCTCTGAGGCTGCCTTTAGTAGATAGGTACGTATGTATGGGTGCGTTTGTATACATGAATGTTTGTTTGTTTGTTTCATAAGCCGCTTAGTCGCAGTCCTAGCCTGAAATGAAGCCCATGGAGGGTGTGCCATTTATCTGCCCTGTTATTGGTAAAATAACTTACTAAAACTTGGACAGATGGAACCAAATACAGTGGCATGATATTGTAACTAATATAATTTCAGGATGGAATACAAATCATTTGAGTGAATTTTTTCTCTTCAAAACTAACTTTAACTTTTGAAAAATTCAAACAAAATCTTAATTTCTAAATAATTATTTAGTTACTCATGGTTAACATAATAATTTACTTTTATTTTCTTTTAAATTGAAGACTTCATTTATATAATCTTTGATCCTATGAACCACTGTACACGTATATAGAGGTAGATATTAACTTAGGTCCGGGCAATGGTTAGATTTTATGCGTTTTGTTCGTGACATAAAAGACCAAAAAGCAGATTTTTCCAACTGGCTGACATTTCAATGCGTCTGACATATGAATCAAATATATATACATATATACATGAGAGAAAGAAAAAATTGCAAACAAAATGAAAGAATTTGTAATCACATTTGTGGCGGCTTTTTTGAGTAAATTTTGTATAAATTATTTTTTCTTTTTTCCTCCCATTTTGTTCTAATTGAATATGTAAATGCCAATGCCGTCAGTTTTGGCGCGTTTTGCTTGAAATGATTTATTTTATGAACAAAAAACAAAAACAAACACATCAGCTTACTGAACAAAGTTATACACGAATAGATACACACACCCACACTCCCACTCACACTCACATATGTGTCTAAGGAATTGAAATGTATTTTTTTTGGAATCTGGAAGGAAGAATGGAAAAGTAAAATGCGTAAAGCATTTGATGAATGTAAAAACCTTTCACAATTTCAAGCCTCTTATGTTACATGTTCTTTCCCGGTTTTTATTATTCGCTTCTTTTTATGCTTATTTTTTTTTTCTTGTTTGCTTTGATTGCCTTGACAAAAATTGCAAAATGTCAGAATCAATTGTAGGCAAAAAAAAAAATGAAGAAAGATAAGCTCTTCCTGGCAAACGGAGAGGGCAAAAAGGGATAACAACTCTTGACAGACGCGATTTAAAGTATTTTTCGGTTCAACCTATTTCATATTGTGATATTGATTGGTTTAACAACAGCTACAACAACAACAACAAAAAGGGACGCACAGCTGGTGCTAAAGTCCTTGTAAATTAAATTTTATGTCTACGACAAGTGTATGAATATTATAAAAAAAAAAAAAGTCGATTGAATAACCATTATGGGAAAATGTTGAAATATATTTTTTAAAAGAGAAGAAGAATAAAGCTACTTTAAGCATTTCATTCATAGTTATATAATTTACGCCCACACACACGCACACACGCGCGCATACACATCAAGCATTTACATCAGCTGCAAACGAGGCATATATTAAGTATACGCCATGCTGTGCCAAATTGTTTAGACAGTCAGTTCAGACGAATGTTTATGACTTCGACATTGGAATCGATTATATACACACTTTTACCATATTTTTGCATAACACGTGCCCCAGTATCCATTTTAACCATTCATCTTTTCTTTTACTCGTTTTTAAAGGTTCATAAAGTAAAACCGAACAAAACAAAGAGAGAAAAATAAATAATTTGAGGGTCAAACATTTTTGTTTTTTTTGACAAAACTAATCAAATATTTATATTCTTCATTATTATAGTCTGGTTCAATGTCTAGTCACGACATCTTGTTAAGCTCTTTAACTAAAATGTATGGGAACAGCTTTTAGTTATTAGGTGAGACTTATGAATAAACAAATATTATTACTTTTTTTTTTTAATACTCATTCGAATTTCAAGGATAACGATTTAAGTCTATTTCTATTCAAATATCTGATTAAGATGATTAAGCAATAAGTTCTATATCTCATTGGTGATAAATCAAATGATTTTCAGCATTCTAAATGATAAGTGTAACATGAACATCTCCTATACTGTGTATTAGCCAGGCTAACACAATACATAAACACAACAAATAAATTGCCTGGGTAGTTCATCTACCCGGCCTAAGGATGGGGGTGGGAAGTGACGAGTTAAGATTCTGACAACCATCTAGCTACCATCTTATAACATTTTAGCTGACATAAAACAGAAATCCAAACAACACTTTCTTGGCCCCCATTGTTCCAATTAACTTGTTGTTGTTCTTGTCAACGCTTCATATTTGATGGGAATGTTACACAAAAGCAAAAGCTGAGCGGAAAAATAACACACACACACACATACGCCAGGTGAAAGTTGGCCTAGAGGGTTTGTGTGTGTGTGTGTGTGTGGGTGTCCTCATTGTTGTTACCTTGGAGAATAGAACACAAATCTTATACAATGCCATTGTTACATGAAAATTGCTAGAACACAATAATTAATTAATCCACTAGATAAAAGTATAACAAGACAACAGCAACAACAACTACAAATTATAAAGACAAACTTAAAGGGGGGGAGAAAAATATAAAAATAAATTTGCTTATTCAACTGAAATTGAAATTTCATTTGAAATTGAATTTGAAATTTTCAATAAGCAGCAGTAAACAACAAAAAAAATTACAAAAAAATTCGATTCACAGAACAAATCTTTTTATAAATAAGAAAACTGCGTCTTATGCCGAATTTTTAATAACGCGTAAAGCCCAAAAATCCTGCTATAAATTATTCATAAGCCTGACTGCCTGCCTATCCCCAACCCCAACCCCATCCCCAACCTCCATCTCTCCAGTCAGGCATCCTACCTACATCCTGGCATCCTGGCAGCCTGGCATCCTAAAATGTCAGCCAGCTTTTCGCATGACTGAGACCCAATGTCAATGGCTTCTTTAGGTTCTGGTTTTGGTTTTAGGTTCTGCCACTTGGTCGATGACTGATTGGTGTAGTTCTAAAGGGGGTGGGGGGAGGAGTTTTTTGGGAGAATTTAAGCGGGTTGTGACTACCTTTAAAGTAATGGCAATTGTTATTATAATTAGGATAATGAACAAGCTTTGATTGCGGTTTTTTCGTTATTTCCTTTAATAATTTGTTTTTTTTTTTTATATGGAGAAGAAAATCAGGAAATTGCGTTTATTTCCGTTTATTTTATCTCAAGGGAATTCAAAAATTTATCTATTATCTTTAATAAAGTCCATTTACTCTCTAGGGAAATTGAGAAGCCTCTTAATATTTTCATTTACTTATTTATTGCTAGGCCATAATTCAATTCAAAACAAATTATTATTGTTTTCCCAGGAAAAAGCTAAAAAGGAAAACACTTAGTCACACATGTCGATCTCAATGGCAAACAGAGTCCATTGTGTTCTGTTGAAAGAGAGAGGGAATCCAGGATACAGGGACACAAAAATGTGTAAACAATACCTACAACACAATAGGAGAGGAAGACAGAGTGAAACAGGGAACAGGGAACAGGGAAAGTGAAAGAAGTGGAAAGAAGTGATAAAAGTAAACTCTTATTATTTATTATTATTATTATTAAAGTATAGGATATAGTTGTAAACTATCAACCTAACTATATTTTACAAGCACTGCAACTAAGGCCTTCGGCTTAGAGAAAACAACACCATGCACTAGCCTGGGATTCGAACCCGGGTCCTCGTTGTTCAGTTGCCTAAATGACTGGGCCGCTTAGACAACTCATCTACCGAGGCCTGCAGTAAACTCTTATATTTCAGTAAGGAAAAGCTAAATCGAATATTAAATAATATAATGAAAATGTGTTCACAGAAATTGTTATGAAAATTGAAATCATGTGATACTTATTTATTATAGGAAAAATATGTTAACTACAACAAAGATTATATAAGGATTACTTTATTATAATTTATATATTTTGACACATTTTTCTATTAGCCCTGGCAATTAGAACAAGTTATTAAACAAAGACCCCAATTTATTTACTAATTAGAATTAACTTATTAAAAATTCTAGTTAATATTTATAGTAAATTATAAATACTTAACTTAGCCTCACCTAAATGTACATATATTATGTATACAGTCCTTGATAATTGCTTCCACTAATTGAAAACTTCAAGTTTTTGATAGGTTAATTAGAATAACTTGTTAGAAAAACCAAAGCAGAGATAATTAAAATTCTGATCTTTGGTTATTTTCTCCTTTTTTTGATGTGTTTTACATAAAATCTTTTGAAAATCATGTCAGTCAATCAATTTGTTAAACACGTTTTTAACGTGTTGTTCACATCTGTTAATGACATTTGATGAGTTACCCATGGCCTGGGCCTTAACAGGTTAATTGAAACCACAGGGCGTATGAGTAATTTCAAGTTTAATGAACTAAGCTAATTGGTCGCGTGACCATAAAATAGGAACTTACATATTATTTATTATTTGTTCGTTTTTTTTTTTTTTTTTTTTTGGTTTATTGTTATTAATTTTTATTTTTATTTTTTATTTTTGAGTTCGACAAAACAGACAATGGCAAATCAGCATTAACCTTCGCTAAAACAAAAAAAAAAAACCTACAAAAAACAGCAACAACAACAAATTTATTTACACAAGTGCTGTTGGGTATTGTCAACAACATTTAATTGACGCCATAAAAATAGACGAAAAATAAAACAGAAATTGGGAAACAGAAAAAGAAGCGAAACAATTGCTGAATGAGGGAGATGTATGAGAAGAATGGAAATTCTATAGCATAGTTAAGGGCGTTTTCAGTATTTTCTTCTCTTTTCTTCTCTCCTGTTCTTTTTTTTTGCTTTTTTCTTTTTTGTTTAAACAGACAATGTCATCATGACCTTGAAAATCAAAGTTTCGGTTGTTGTCTATATGCAATGCAAAAATCGGTTAATGCATTATGCATTAACCATTGAGAGTGAAACGTTACATTTTTAATGGTCCCTTTGCCCCATTTGCTCTCAACCGGCAAGCAATATTAAAAATTCTACTTAAAAGGCCTCCTCACGCATCAGCAATGTATACACACACATACATACATACACACATACATACATACACACATACATACATATGTACATATAAACATATATATATATAGCCACATTAACATGACAACAACAGAAAAATATTACCTTTGTTTTTTTTTGTGGCTTACCAAAAAGGGAAAACAACACAGATACACACACACACACACACACACGCAGACACTCAGAAAAACTTTAATGACAGTTGAACTACAAGAACAGAAAGGAAGAGAGGGGTGGGAAAATAAAAAAGAAACGAAGAGCAGCCCAAAACAATTGCGAACAATTGTTGCCAGTGAAAGTGAAAACGGAGCAGAATGTAGGAGGTGGCTTAGTTTAGAGGCTCTTTCTCTGACTCTGGGCCTGGCCCTCTTCTTGCTTCAAGGACGTTTGTCAACCCAACAACAACAACAACAACAACAGAAACCGAAAAAAATAAAAGAAAATCAAACAGAAAAACAAAATTTCCAAACGAAACGCAATGTAAAAATGGGAAGAGCTCAAACCTAGCGTGGAAAATGGAAATTTGCGAGAAAACAAGCAAATTGTAAGTTGATGGAGGAAAAAACGAAAATAGTTGTGGAATTTTAGTTACTACTATTAAATAGATATGACTAACAGATTTTAAGTTTATTAAAGGTCGGAAAACTATATGTTAAACTAACTTGCTTTGCTTTGAAACTATTCGCTTCACAATCTGTATCTCTCTTTATCGTCTCCCCTCTGGAACTTTCTCTTACTTTCATTATTTACACGTGACAGTTTTTGGTTGTGTGTTTTTTACCTTTGACTGCATAATTTATTAAAGGTATATATAATATTTTTTTTTCTTTCTGTCGCATAAGCCACCATAATCTGCGTGCAAAAGGGTAATTAAGTTCTGTCTCTTTTTTTACGGTTGATTAAACGGTCATCAGGAGAGGCATTAAAAAAGTGGCAAAAAAAGGTAAAAAAAGACAAAGCAAGCAACTACAACAAAAATGTAGACCATATAAATGGGAAATTTTTAAGTACACCAAGGCGTATGTGTAATATTAGTCTGTGTGTGTGGGTAAATCCAGACCATATGGCAGATTGTACATTTCAAAAAGTTTATTCAATATTAAGCTGCGACCTGATTTAACTGCAACAAGGCTAAAGCATCCAGGGATCTGCTCTTATAAAAGAGCAGTGGATACAGGAGAATAACTAAGAGTGTAATCTCCAACCCCTTCCCCCCGCACGCAAGTTACCATGAAAGTATAGTTTACACAATTACCTCTCTCTATCTCTCTCTTTCTGTTTGCCTCCTTCACCGGGGAGGGTGAGGGTGTGTGTGTGTGTGAAATGTGGAAGGGCATTTGTTATAAATAGCACTTGGCATAGCAAAATGGCAGTCAATGCAATTTATGTTCATTATTTTGGTATTCGAGTGGCAACTGCATTCATTTCATATGTATGAGCAAAAATCCCCAGACAAATGAGCATGGGGATGATGATGATGATGATGCAGATGATGAAGATGCACTTGGCCTAACTTGAATTGGCGCTCTTCAAGTCCACTTGGACATAATCAAAAGTATCTCCTTTGTCTGTGTCTGTGTCTATGTCTGTGTGTGTGTGTAGGTGTGTGTCTGAGTGTGCTTAGATGCGAGTGTGGGCAGGGATAAGGTCTCTCTGTCCATTGCCAGGTCAATGGGCTGCTATTGAGTGTTTAAAATAGAAGCAATTTATTTTAAGAATCTTTTCAATTTCAACTAGACCTTAAGTATTTTAAGGATCATCAACCAAAGAGGTCAATGAAAAAGTAAAATATGAAATCCTTTTTAAAATGAATGAAATTCTAACTTAATTTCAAATCAATTCTTTGACTTGAATTTGAATATATGTTTATATCGTATAGTTGTATCTAGATCGATCATGTTATACTATCTTTAATGAAAGACTTTTCCCATATGCCATTTTCTATTTACAGGCTGAGTCACCTTTATTGCCCGTAAAGGAAGACGAGTCGTTGCACAATTTAAACTCCAATTTACACATATCAGGAGTGAATAATTCCGGGCACTATACACCATTGGCTCCATCTCTAGCACAAACGCCCACAGAAGCCACGCCCAATAGATGTCAACATCATAACTCTTTAACCAATTGCTTGAATAGTGTACCTTCTTTAACTGTGCCCCTGGCACCAACTCTTGATCTGCTCAATAATAATAATAATAACAACAACAATACACAGCACAAAGAAGATTTCTATACACCATTGGCCAGGAGTCTACCCAGTGCAAATAATCACAACGAGAAAGGCAACAAAAATTTGGATCACGAGGACAAGTACAAACTTTATCCCAACGACACATTTGCCAAATTAGAGGGCCTGGCGCCAAAGCCAAATAATAAAATGCAAACGAAAGTTGATGCAGTTGGTCGTATTACCGGCCCATGGGGTAAATGGCAACTTAGAACTGTTCTCTTGATATTTCTCTGTAAGATACCATCATCATGGTTTATGGCTTGTATAATATTTACGGCTCCAGCGCCACGACACGGTGAATTCTTTTGTAAGCCACCGCCGGCAATTGGGGCGACAAATCAAACGGAATGGATAAAGGTGTCCCATCCACAGAAGGAGGAACGTGAGGATCAGGAATTTAGTATTGATTTCTGTAATATCTATGAGGATGCCCAGGAGCATGCCCATCATTATTATAACTATGAGAATAGTGATCAGGAGCCAAAGGTGTGGGAGAAGCCATCAAGCAATCGTACCTCAAATGTGATACCCTGTACAGAGTTTCAACATGAGGCAAGCTATCATTCGGTGGTAACACAATACGATTTGGTATGCTCCCGGGATATCCTGGTATCGGTGACACAGTTCTTCCATTTATTTGGTGTCCTTACAGGCGGCATATTAGCCAATCATCTATTGAAATAGTAAGTAGTGAAGAGTAATTCCATAAGAGAGTGGGGGTTAAAAAGGATCTTCCTTTCTTCTTTTATTTCTTATAGCTTTAGTCCACGAAATGTCATGCTCTTTGGCATGATAACTCAAATCTTTTGTGGCAATCTAACTGGCCATGTTGCCTCCTATGAATTACATGTATTCTTCCGTTGCCTCTCAGCTGTATGTTGTGCCCAGATGTATACAGCTGGTGGCATAATCAGTAAGTGTCCCATCCCGAAATCAATCTCGTATATTCTCGAATATTCAATATGCATATAATGAACATCTATCTATTTATATTCTAGTGGCCGATATAACAGGTGGTAAATATCGCACCTGTGTCTCTACTTTATTTGAACAATTCTGGTCAATTGGTGTCATGATGTTGCCAGGTGTGGCCAGCTTTTGGTCAAGTTGGTCACATCTTTATATGGCCATCTCTTGGCCTACTGTGATTCTTATCTATCTATGGCAGTGAGTTAAAATAAATTCGATCAAACTTCGAACTTGATGGAAATTTAATTTCTTTCTATTTTAGATGGATTCCCGATTCACCACGCTGGATGATTTCTCGTGGTCGGGTACAGGAAGCTAAAAAGATTTTGCTTCAGTGTGCCGAAATGAATGGAACTCGTTATAATCTTCCACATGATATTGATCAGCAATTAGAATTGCAGGCACAGACCGCTATGGATGCACCACCACCAAGTGGTTGGTGGTCCATGTGGAAGGGTGACAAGGCTGTTCGCCATATGATTTGTGTCCATTTGGCCTGGTCACTATATATTGTAGTCTACTATGGCATGTTGCTCAATATACGATCCTTTAGTCGGGAACATTTGTATATTAATACATTCTTTGCCGGCTTCAGTGAAATGATGGGCACATTTTTTGGCCTTTTCCTTATAATGAAAACCACTAGAAAATGGTTATGGACAGGATTGTTTAATATAATTGCCGGTTGTATTGCATATTGTGGATGGTTGGTACCAAAACCAGGTGAAATTCCACTTGATCTCAATGTGGCATTATTAATGTGCTCGGCCATGGTATCGAAAATGGCCATATCGACAACTCTATCTATATTGACAACTTGTACTGTTGAATTGGTTAGCGATGATAAAAAGAAGATCACATCATTTTCGACCATTTGTTGGGCCCGATTTTGGCTTTTAGGTGCACCATTTATTGGGTCTACAGTGGTTTTTAGTCAACTCTTACCGCAAACGGCATTCGCTTCCCTGGCAATTTGGGGTGGCATTTGTACATCTCTTATTAGTAGTCCACGGACACATCCAATTACTAAGCCATCATCTGGATCATCAACATCACCAACGACCTGGGACCACACAGGGTGCCCAAAATATGGCATCCCAATTTACCATTATCGAAGGTATGGATAACAAGGGTTATACACCCAGCACGAAGCCAATTTATTCTAGTAATACTATTAAAAAACTGACTACACCACAATCGAATCTACCTCCTCAACTGATGCCCGGCATTTGGACGACCAAAATACACGAGGATGAAGCACCAATGTGATAACAGAACGATATTGAAATGAAAGGGATAACATTATCGGATCGGATCGATTAATCAATCAATTAACTGAATGATTGATATAATTAAAGTTATCCGTTGGTTATAGCCAAATCTAGAAAAACGTGTACTCTACTACTAACTGCAGTCTACAAAATTTGATAAACTTTATAAAAACTAAGCTAAATATTTACTTTTTCAAGCAAAACTAATTAGCCCCTTACCCTATCGATTGCTCAAGAAGAAAAATGAGAAAACAATTGAAAAAAATAATTGAATGATGAAATTTAAATGATTAAGTGTGGATTTAGCAAAACGAAAACGAAAAACAAATTGAAAGACAGCCAATAATCGTATAATTTTCTTTAAGCATCATCATAATAATCAAAAATTATAATATAAGAAATGCTCTCGGGGCTCTCGGCTTTAAGTAAAACTCTGAAACTTCTAGTTGGAACTTTCAATGCAGCCATAAAATGAAAATGGATAAGTAGTCTCTTAAGTTAGTCAGTTGAATATGTGGAGCAGATCCAGTATTAGTCTGTTAAATACTAATAAGTATGCTTCCTGCTATTGTTAATCCTTTAAAAGGTCTCTTATATCCCAAAACCCAACAAAAAGAAACGACAACCTTAATCTTAAATTATCGATCCTTAAATTTTAATCCTACTCCACTCCACCCCCTCTCCATGCTCGAAAAGCTGTTCCATATAGTGATTGTGTTGTAAACACCGGGAGAGAATTACTTGAAAAAGACATCATATATAAGTAGTAACACTTATTCATAATTTTGTGCTATTATTAAAATGGAAAAAAAAAACTTTTGAATTAATTCGTATAATAATTAAACAATAATTTTTAGATTATATATCTATATATTAACTAATTACTTTACTACCATTATGTATTATCAATTAGTAGTTTTCAATTCTAATTCTGTATACAGACATACATACATACATATATATATATATATATTTTAATAGTGAAATGCGCTTAGAAACTCGTTGAATGTTACCTTAATGAAATGAATTGTTATGCATGGCAAGAAAGAGCAATATTTTTTTAAATAAATCATCCCAAAAAAAAAAAATTAGCCTGCAACGATTGTTTCAAATTTTCAAATTTAACGACCAAATTTCCGCCCGGCAAATCGTGCTGTTAAATTTAAAAGAGCTCGCAAATGATGCTGTTAAACTTAAATTCAGTGTTGCCCAAACTCACCACCAATAGACCATGCCAATGAGCGAAAAAGAGACATACATATCTCATTGAGGTGAGTATTTTTGTGAGTGTGTCGAGTTTTTGCTTTGTATTGCGCGGGACGCTACAAATTTTTTATCACGAAAATCGCAACAAAAAAATAAAGAACAAATATATTGAAGATCTTTAAAAAATTTATTGTTGATAACATTTTGTTTCGTTAACCGTTATTGTTTGTTACTTGGCAAATTTGTAAATTGTATACTGAATCCATTTAAGCCATGGAATTCAAAAACTCAACCACAGAAGCTAGTCGCGGTGTACTCAAGGAGCTCAAAGTAAACGAGGTACGGATATGCAAATTGTGTGATCGTGTGTGTGTGTGTATGTGTTTCTACTTTTCTTCTTATTTCACAGTTAACTATAAGAATGGCATATGACTGAAGCCGGTTAAAACAGATTTTACAACTAAAAACACATTCACTTTCTATCAGAACAGAACCCCAATTGGCAATTTTCAATTGACAAATTGCAATGCAACGGCATGGTTGATTCTGGTAGACTGCGATCGCTGCTGCTGCTCCTCCCACGCTTACACTCATGCAATACATACATACATACATATGTGTATTTATATGTACGTATGTACATATATAACACTGGCGAGGCCTCCCACCCTCTCCCTCCTCCACCTTGCAACTGCAGTAAATTTCTCTAGCCGTATCTTTCACTTTACTTTTGGTATTGTATATGCCTGACAGCTGTTGTTGGCCGGTTGTGTGTTTCTGCCTGGTTGTTTTTCCCCCCATTTGTTTCGTTTTTGATCAGTTTGTGTTCTGACATCGAACGTTTAACTAGCTAGAGGAAGCTGCTCCTAGAACAAGAAAAATCATTTCTATCCGCCCTAAATGGGTAATAAACCTGGCAAGAAGAAAACAACAGAAATGGTAGGAACATTTAAACATGGGCGTTGTGGCAGCTTATGGCCACATGGAAAGTCTTCTTTTGACTTTCCATTTTAAAATTTCATGAAATCTTCGTTACATTAAATAATAAAAAATTGCTGGAACATTTTCTATTGTTCGATGATACGTTGCTCCTCTTGCTACGCCTGTGAAGGTACAAACGGAATCTATTTACTGTAATGTTGGTGGCTATGTATTCAAAAGACATACATATATGATGTATGTATGTATGACTATGTATGTTCTTGACATTTTGAATTGCAAAAAAAGAAAAGAAAACTCATAATCTGCCGCGACGCAGATCCCCAGATGTTTTCAATAACACATGCCAAAAATGAAGAAAGAAAAACAATCTAAAAATTATACAAAAGACAAAAATAAATTAAATTCAACTAGATGTGCATAAGATGAAAGATCATTCCCTTTGTGATATCTATTCATTCATCCCTTTCTTTAATGGCAAAGTTCATTAGACATGCGCCCTGCTGACAAATGTCGATCTATGGGCCAACTCTATGCCTTCCCCAAAATTTATCCCTCAATGTATGTGGATTCTGTGCATCTGTTGCATTTGTTAGGGTATCTATTTTTAGGTTAGGTTCAAGACGCGGCTGTTGTTTGCTCCCCTGACTTTTTCAATTGAGTAAAATTTTGTAAAGGGTATCAAAGATTTCTTCTACTTTTTGTCACCTATTTCTCATTCACGTATCATTTTTCCACCGTTTGGATGGGGGGTGTCTTGTTGGATCGTCATGCCCCATCGTGTGATATTTTATTTCGCGTTGAGTTTTGTGGAGCAACTTCCTCAAGTGCACGATGCGCAACAATGGGCGCCATAGCTGCGATATCGCATGTCTTGGTCTTGTATCTCATTTGGCATCCACAAAACGTACAGGGTACTCCTCCACTCCGCTAACTAAGAAACAAACGAACGAACTAACTAACTAACTAAGTCAAGACATTCATTCATCAGCTAGTCAAAGGCGGCACATATTTCATTGTAGCCAGGCACTTTGCATTTTGAATGTTTTTTCAGCATTTCAGTTTGCCATTGCAGTGACTACAAGACGGTTGTCTAGACACATTGCACGACGGTGATCAATTGAGTGGCTTCTACTACCTATGTATATACATACAAGTATATACGTATGTATATGTATATATATTTATAATCTAATTCCAATTACAAACATTGCGCGTTAAGTGTTTGGCGATCTAAACAATTAAGATATCTATGCTGACAGATAAAGGAATGTAAACTGAATTATTGTGAACTTCAATTGAGATTAATGATTAAAAGAAGTTATCATCTGATACTAATTAAATGAAATTTGTAATTTGTTATTATGTAATAATGTTTAAATTTGGTCTTTCTTCCTAATTAAGCCTATATGAAATAATAAGAAATACGATATAGACTAGACGCCAGTTCCTTCTACTGTTTGTCTCTACAATAAATAAATAACATATTGTATAAACATATTAAATCACATAAAACTGCGTTTTGAAAAGACAATATAGTCCATTGCGACTGACTTAAAAACTTTAGCAATAATATCTAAAACCTCTAGGAGGTTCTCGAGTCGACCTACTTTCAGTGAATCGATTTTGTTCTTTATAAGAATTCGGAATATTATATACATAGATACATGAGAAACAGTTTAAATGACTTACCGGATATCTATGTATCCACACTGATCAATCTATAATCCATATTTTCGTTTTAAGATCGTTAATTGAAGTTTAAGATTCGACCTTGTCCTGTTTGGATGAAGCAAGCCCTGGAAAGATAGTGGGAGAGCAAAGATTTACTACATACTAATACTTCATGAAAGCAAAGAGAGAGTGAGAGTGAGAGCGAGAGCGAAAGAGGGAGAACGACAGAGAGAGCGAGAGAGAGAGAGAGAGTGTGGAAAAACTAGGGGAAAACTCGGCTAGTGATCGTTTGTGGAAGTCATTCAAACTGACTGCGGCGCAGCAACGTTCACACACATACAGACACACAGCCACACACCTACATTGAATACCCACCAAAAAACAACGTCGACGAACCAGAGCAAACGAACAAAAATATTTTTAAATTGATTTCAAAGACAGACGACAACAGACGCCACACGGTGTCGTATCGCTTGCCGTTCCGTGCCTCACCTCGCCTCGCTTCTCATCGAGTTCGTTTAAATATCTCAGCTATATTATATTCAATATAATGAGAGAGGGAGTGAAGAAACCAAAATCAGAAATTTTCAAAGTAGGCGAATGACAATAGAACACACATAGAAATAATTAGGAAGGGACACACATAGTAAAAAGTGTGCCAAAGTTGAGTCTTGTCGCTTGTTGAACCGTAAAAATATATCGGAAAAAAGTTTAATTGTGCGTTAAAAAATTTAAACAAAAAAAAATAAATAAATAAGGAACCCAAAAATGGATTTGTTTTCAAAAATTATAAAACGACCTCTCAGTTTGACGACTGTCACGGGAAACAATGACGGCAGTTCACCCACATCAGCATTAGGAACAGATGCGGCAACTCTAGTGAATCGTGGTGAAAGCACACTTCTATCTTTAACTGAACTTCTCGATTCGGCAGCCCAGGATTTGAATCAATTGGAGGAACATCATAAAAATTTAATTGTAATGCCGCCGCCACTACCACTACCACTAGCACCACCATCACCACGATCACCAATATCCACATCAAGGGATAGCATACAACAATTGCTAAGCTCCATAAACGTGAATCTAAATCAAGTTAGTGCCCATGAAATGGAACATTTACAGGCAATGAGTGCTGAGGTATGTTGAGACTGCACATTTTGTTTCCAATCCTTTTGTCAGCATAATTTGTTGCGAAATTCATCTATTGTGTGTGTGTGTGTGGATTGTATTCTAAATGCCATTAGACACACAGACGTGGTACCCACAGTGATAATCTTTTAGTTTCTCGTTCCTTTGCTGATTTTCATTGCACAGAATGAAAATTAATTTCAATTTGTCATAGAGGCACACCTCTTTCTCACCTTGCCCATTTGGCTACCCAATTATTTAGATAGAATGACTTTAACCTTGTTGGCGCTCTAATTAAATTTTGCTTGCATTCCCTGCCACACGACAGCCCCCACATCTCGGACTCGGGACACTTTTTTTTTTCGTAATACCCATTTATATATAGGGGGCGGTGTATATTGTGTTTGTGTAAATCGAGTTTAAATTATTGATACAACAAATACAATTGGAAAATGTGTTGATTTCATTCGAGGATTATTCAAAGAATAATTCATCGGTTTCCGAAACTTCTGTGGAGTTTGTAACTTGAATGATATATTCTAGCACTAGTGTTCTGCTATATATCTATATATATATTCAAATGCTGATTATCTTCCCTTTTAGTTCCTTTATCTTTCACATTTTTAATGGGTATTCTAAGGTCGATTTTATTTGATTGGGCTTTTTGTTATTCTTTCTTTCTTTTTTTTCTTTCATTTTTTTTTTTTTGCCCGGCACAAAAGCTGACGCCGACCCAGTTTTCCCGCCGCCTTGTCACCTTTTCGGTTTCTTCTTGTTGCTGCAGTGCATCGGCTTTTAAATTAATGGCATTTGCTTGTGGTGTGCGCCAAATAGCATCAAGGGGTTGGCACTCGAGATATATGTGGATGATGATGTATGTATGTGTACATCACGAGAAAACTTAATCCAAATGATAGGTGTCGCTTGATTGTAATGGAATCCACAATTGTATAGTATCTGAGACTGTCATTAAGTCCCCCAGATGTGTCCTATTTTTGTCACCCAGCTGCCTTTACCTTTTTAAAATCCTAACAAATCCAAGCCAGCTGCTATCTCTAATGATCATCATCCCATCATCATTGTCTTGAGATTTTGTTGTTTACAGTTTGATTTGGTTTATGCTATATACATATTTTCATTTATGTATATACATATTTAATTTTCACATGTCTCACGCGATGCGCAATTTTCTTTTTGCCTCAACACAACACAACTGAAATTTTCATCATTTCTTGCTATATTTTATTATTTTTCATTATATTTTCAGTTGAGTCCACTGGCAGTGAAGGCCAATACCAAACCTACAATGGATCAGCCACAGCAAAAGATTGTGGCAGCGGCAGCCGCATTACGTTCCAACGATCAATCGACAGTGATAGTTCCTCCAGTTGGAGGAGTCAGTGGTCTAACATTTGGCGGTCTACCCGAATTTGATGAAACTCAAATTCCTGAATTGGCACCGCTAAGTGCAGACATGTTGGCTGGTGAGCTTACCCATTGTATATTGTTAACTTTAATCTTCTAAAGAATGCCTTTGTCCACAGTTCATCTTAAATCTGAAGCTGCTGCTGGTGCTGGTGCTGGTGCTACTTCTGTTGTCCATTCATTAAACTCTACTCATGATTATAACTCGGATTCGGATGTCTATGTGGAATGTTTGTCCTTGCATAGCGATAAGCGTTTCTCCAACGATCCCGCTGAACTGGAAGCTTACACAAGTGCTCTGAACGAAGTGCTAGAGGAACAGGAACAGGAAGACGCTAAGCTAAATAATACTATAAGCGGTGTTACTCCAAATCCTAATTGTAGCTATGAACCCATGGATGTCGATGAGTTAAATGAAACAATGGAGATTCTAAAAGATGTTATGGCTCCTGAAGATCATCAGCTATTAAAGGAGCAACTTATGAGCGATGTTGTCGAAAAGGCAAAAGAAATTTTAACCACCGATCCCCTTGGAGAAGCAAATCAGCCAGAATTAATCCTTAAAGAGGAAAAAGTGGCTGGGGATCAGGTCTTTACAGTGGATCCACAAAATACAAGAATTGAAGTGCAGCAATTACAATTGGAGCTACAACAACCTGAGAAGACCAATGAAACAGAGCAGCAGCACTTGGATAGTGAGCCGTGCCAAGTGTCCCGAGAAGAGGCTTCGTCAGAGGAGGTTCAAACAATGGAAAAGGATGATTCTCAATTGGAAATCCATGAACACTCTTTGGTAATGGAACCATTGAAATTTCAAATGAATGATCCACTTTTAAATATGGATCAACATAATGAGAAACAGGAATCACAGGTAAAAACGAATCAACAGGACAAAGAGGAGCAACATCAACCGCCACATGAACAGAAGGAGGAGGAAAAGGAAAAACCACTGGATGAAATCATGGTAACACCCACGGCACCTTTAGAAGAAAACTTGCAAGAAAATATTACGCAATCTGAAAAAAAAGAACCCAAAGAAGAGTTGGAATTTCTAGCCCAAAAAGAGTTGCCTGGCAAAAATGAATCACAATTGAATATAAAAGAAGAACCGAAAATAATTCCCATTGCTTTTGTAACACCCACACGTCTTCCTACTTTTTCGGCGGCACCCATTTCACCCACTTTCCCCGTTAAAGATCCCGCTGAACCGCCATCACACTTCCCCCACTCCCCGCGTGCTCCTGCCGAAGAAGAGGAAATGCCTTATCTAGAAAAGGCTGTAATTGAGCCATTTAGTGAAGACAAGGAAAGCATATTTGGTGGTGTCATAGCCAAGTCGCCATTGGCGATAAATGTTATTCAGGCAAGTCCCGAAAATAAGGAAATTGAGCACCTGAATGAAACTTTACCTATGGATGGGATAAGATCACCATTAACGGACTTCAATGGCGATACGACTTTCGATAGTAGTAAAGGAAAGGATACGAATGTTAGTCCTTCTATGGCGACACCTGCTACTCCACTCGAACCGACAGGAACTTTTAGTGTGCCATTGAAAGACGCAAACTCTCAGGAGCGTCGGACTTTCTCTGTAAATACTTCCTTGGAGGAGGCAAGTCCCGAAAAAAAGGAAATGGAGCCTATTAATAAGATGGCATCATCATCAACAGCCTTCAATGGCGACACGACTTTCGATAGTGGTAAAGGAAGGGATACGAATGCCAGTGCTTCTATAGGGACACCAGCTGCTCCACTCGAGCCGACAGCAACATTTAGTGTGCCATTAAAAGATGCAAACTCTCAGGATCGTCGCACTTTTACTTTAAACACTTCCCTGGAGGAGCAACAGCAAACACAACGCACTTTCTCATTGAAGGAACCGCTACCATTAAAGGATATTCCTTCCAATAATATCTCCTTGGAACACCCAAACGAGACAAAGAATTCTGGTAAAAATTTTTTCTTGGAGGAACCAAAGGAGGAGAAATCACGCAGAACTTTCACGGTGCAGCAACAACTGAAAGAAGATCTTCACGCTTCTCCAGCGCAAGAGGCTACCGAGGAAGATGACTTTGAGCCCATGGATGTGGATATGTCTATCCGAGTGGCAGAAACTACAGTAAGCAAGCCGGAACCTTCATCTCCGCCCATTCCTACCCTTCAAAAGAAATTATCGGTGCCACCGGCTCAACCATCAGTAATGTTACGATCGACGTCGCCTCCCATTCCTACCCATCAATCCCATGACCTTAAACGACCTCCCATACACTATGGCAGTGGAAATGCCACTATGGTTTTTGACGAACAAACTCTCTCGGCCAAAGAACAAGCCACTTTGAGTGCCAGTGATGAAAAGGATGATGTTTTTATGGAGCACTTTGGTGCCATATCCCCAGTCTCAGATGATATGTTCAAGACACCGCAGTATACTAGCAATAGCTTTAATAATCTGGCCAAACTCAAGTTTAATAGCCAAGGTGAAACCTCTGGTGGAGTAACCAGACCCAATATCGTATCTAATAGAACAACAAAACCACCAACTGGAGAACAATTCTTCGATGCTGAGTTTGAAGACGGCGGCAGCAATAATAATAGTAAGTCCCCGCACATTTATTAAACTTTAAAAATAACCCGATATATCTCATTTGCACCTTAGGGACAACTTGAAGATTGTTAATAACTTTAAATGTGATATTAACCACACTAAATATTATCTAACTTATTGTGGATTATTATAAAAAGAAAAGATTTTGCGTTCATCTTGTTAAGGAAACTTTGTCAGAGTTCCACTCTTTAATATCTTTACTGTACGATACATTTCCATTTGGTTTACTAAATTCCTTATGTATATTCGTGACCTTAGCTCGTCAAGCAACCCCGTTCGGACATGGTGGGTGGGGAGACTTTTCTGCAGTCTTTGAACTTGAATTATAGTGTGACTCCTTCAACTCGTTCGATAGTCACCGTCACCTTTTACCGTTTTCTTGCCAACTTTTTTGGCCCTACAATATTTACATGTGTACATATGTATGTATAAGTACATACATACATGCATAAATCTACGAAATACGACTAACGATAAAAATGTGAAAATAAACCCCAACACACACACACATGCAAGGCAATGAACCTGAACTTCAAAATAAAAGGGTAGGGATAGCGGTTGCAACGGTGCGAGGGGAAGTAAATAAAAAAAAAACAGGAAAATCAACCGCGCCACAACGTCAATTAAACGCATAATTTTTGAATGCCAGTGGATGTTCCTGTTTCAGTTGTTTGCGGTGCTGTTGCTACTGCATTTCTATGCTGCCCTCTGCCTTAAAAATGCCGCATTGCCTCCATTCACCGCCCCTTTTCACCACCACCATCATGCAGACATAAATACTCTGTACTCACTCTCTTTCTCTCTCTATCTTTGGAGCTCTCTTTTTGTATTTTGCTCTCTGCTTACTTTTGAGTTCCTTATCAGCAAATATCGTATGCGGTAATCAGCAGCATTGTGTGACTACGTCACATTTTTTTTGTCTAATTGATGAACTGCTGTCTTGTGTCCCTGTGTGCGTACGTGTGTGTATGCCTTTGTGCGTGTGATCGTATAAGTATGTATGTGTATTTCCGCCCCTCCGATGAGCGCATTTATATTTTTGGCTAATTAACAGTATGACTGAATTTGACAATTATGATTTGAAAACAGAATTCAACGAAATAAATTGTCCCATTGACTTATTCTAAAAGCATTTTCGAAAACATTTTTATATTTTAAAATGCACTTGCTTATTTCGCGGCTTTACACGCGGTTTATCGTCATCGCTGACTTAACAAATGCAGCTCTGAGTTTGCATATTCCACGCGAATGCACGTACGGTGAATTTTTACTCTCTCATGCTCTTATCTCATTCATAGAAGCCTCTCAAACTAGACGGCGGTAGATGCAGTAGAGACAATTTATAGGGAAATATCATATTTTCAGAAATGCTTCTTATTAGATTTTGCGCATTTGCATAATCAATTTTAAAAAATAGACGTTCTTTGAAATATGGACATTTGAATTGAAGTTCTTCAATAATTGGTACACAAATTTTATATTAGTATCAATCTTAGTGATAGTCACCTGTAGTTTAACGCTTTCTCTCATTTTCTCTTCTCTCACACATAGTACATATTTATACAGACGTATAGCTAGCAGCTTGCTATGCATTTTACAACAGTCTATCGCTCCGCTTTAGCTCCAAAACAGCCAACGTGTAACCCACCTCTCTCATGCGGTCGCGCTCTCGTTCTCTCAATATTTCTCTCTTTGCTTGCGCACTTGCTACTTACGCGTCACACACACTCACTCCTCCACTCCAGTCAGAATTCAGTCCCACTCTGTCCGCCATCTCTTTCGCTCTCGCTTGCGTGCGCTGGTTTTCTTATTGGAATCAAGCAATAAGAAATTCCATTTCAGTTAGTTTTCAACATTTGACGTTGTCGCTGCTGCTGGCGCTGGCGCTAACTATTCGCGTTTCATCGCCCTGACGAAAAGAAAAAGTAAAATGTAACTTGGGGGAAAAATCGAATGGAAAATTTAAATATTTTGTTTGTCATTGGTACGCGCAAGTGTTGCATCCATTGTTCTGTGCATTTATCAAATCAAAAACATCAACTAAAACAAGCAGCTGCCATCCAAAAAAAAAAAAAAAAACACAAACACAACAACAACAACAGAAATCATAAATAAAACTACGAGTCTGAGTCTTCAAAAAGAAGAGGAAGAAGCAGCGCTGAACAAGAAGGCGAAAAAAGTTGTTATATACGTGAGAGTGAGAGCGTGAAACCAACTTCATTGTGTGTTTGGCTCCAAATGGATGTGTGTGTGGTTTGATATACATATATACATTCATATGTATCTTAGTTAGTGTGCGTGTGTGTGTGCGTTTGTGTGTGGGCGCTGCGTGGTCACGGTTAATATTATTATGTGAATAACTGTAGAAAATCTTAAGAAACAAAAAATGCAAAACTTGTCAAAAAGACACGCAATTAAAATGCAGTACAGTGTGAAATTATTCCCCAACTCTTTTACTCATACTACTCCCCTATCGTTTGTGGTCTCTCTCTCTGTCTCTGCCTCAGTTTCTCTCCCTCTCAATGCCAGCCACGGCTCCTCGCTCTTCCTCTCACTCACTTACTTGCTTTACTCAATGCATCAGTCTGTCAATCCAACCCACTTTTGGAGGAACCTTCTGATGATTGCATAAAATGACTCACAAGTTGCAAAAAAATGCGGCTTCTTCTTTTGTGTTTTGTTTTCAAAATTCAATCAACTTTACATATGTACATATGTATCCCAATGCTCGCAACCGGCTCCCCCTTACCCTTACCTTTTCCCTACTTACTAGTGGCCTGCATTATTGTTTGTAGACCATGTTATATGTATATCTAGGCCTGCCCGGGAATTCTACTCGGCTTCTCTCATATTGACTATTTTTAAAGTCATTTGTTTTGCTATAATGCCGCGCTTCCTTTGGCTCTGCTGCCTCTGACACACCTCGTTTTGCTCCCTCACCTCCCCTGGGGGTGTATTTATCTAGGGGTAGGGCTTTTATTTTGAGTCATGCTCATCTTATTTACTTATGCCCATATATATATAAATACGTACATATGGGTAGCATACATATATTATATACATATGTTTGTATGTATGTATGTTCTTTTTCCTTCTGTTTTTTTGTCTTTTCATTTTCGGCGACATTCTTTTTAAGACCCACACAAAAACACACACACACGCATCTAAGCCATGAATAATTAAGAGAAAATCCAAAAAATGATTTCGAATTTCTTTATATCCTACACATTGAAGATATAAGCTTTTGAGGTGGATACATAAGTACATAAATATATCTACATATGTACAACATGTATATTGTATATATGTATTTGTACACTAGCCCAAACCCATCTGAAAGATCAGTATACTCATCTATTGGTACGCCTTATTGAATATCGGATGGATATAAAATAGAATTTAAACAATTTATCACATGCTATACGAAAAGTTTAACAATCGCGATCTAAATCACAGCCAAATTTTTTGAGATCAGGATTATAATTTAATCTGGATATTCAACCGTGTCCCGAGTAATACTAGAAATCATATATATTTTACATTTTTTGAGTGATTAATACTTGTTATGGCTCAAATTAGATATACTTCTAATAAATAGGGGGGGACTAAGAAACATTTTGGCATTGTTATTTATATACTATATATGTCAAATTAAAGATTTTTCTTTTGTACAGTGACTAACTTGTTTTTATTTCTTTTTCTCTTTTCCTTATAAAAATTGCACGCGCATGAAAAATCCACTCATTATTCACACACCATTACTCGCACACACTCTCGATATATACAAACAC
Organism: Drosophila sturtevanti; assembly: GCA_018150375.1. Lineage (NCBI taxonomy): Eukaryota > Metazoa > Arthropoda > Insecta > Diptera > Drosophilidae > Drosophila > Drosophila sturtevanti. The sequence goes on along the minus strand of JAECWJ010000527.1, from coordinate 2,381,353 downwards.
CACAGTAATACTCAATTCATCAGATTTCGATTATTTGTACACAAAAGGCAACAATAATGAGCCAGTCGATCGTAGTTCATTGCTATTGAAGTTCGATCCGCTCCTTGGAGCCGCAGTGCCCGTAAATAGTCGCCCCCAACAGCAGGAGCTAGCCCAATCGAACATATTTGGCGGCAACAGTAACAACAACAATCGTGTCCTAAGCCCCACATTGGAGGAGCACGAAACAAGTGGAAGCAATCAATCGTTTGCTATAGAACCCAGTGCCAAATTGATAGCCAAGGAATTGGAATTTAAGCCTCCCGTGGATAGAACAAAAGTAAGTTAAACATAATGCTGCATAATCATGTCAATATACTGATATATATCATCGACAGAAGCATGCTAAAATGAGTGTGGACGTTATTGATAACGATTGTAACAAAACCTTCGATAATTCCAAGTGAGTAAAAAAAAAATACATTAACTATATATACAAATTGATAATTTGTTTGATTTTCTATTAAAGCCTAAATACGGAGGACAAGGCAAACAATTATCACAATATGGATGAACTGGAAAAGAAAATTAAAAATGAAGTGTAAGTATGTGATTTATCATCCTAACAAATAATAAAAATTGTGAAACCTTATATCAAGTCGGAGCCGGATTATCAATCTACGCTCGACGATTTAATCAAGGAATGAATTTGATATTTTTATTTAGATACATATTTATTTTGTGTAAAACAGTTCTAAAACTTATTATCATGTTTTTATTTTATAGAACCCGCTCTGAGGACATTGAAAAGAAACTAAAAGATGCCGAACAACGTGAAGAGGCTTTAATCAAACGAATAACAGAAAAGGATAAGATAAATTCAAAACTCAAGTAAGTATTATCATTGATATGATTTGTTATCAGATTTGATTTTGTACAGTATGTGTTATACAGATATACATATAATAATTAAATGTTTCATTTTCTTTATAGCGGCGTTATCGAAGCTTACGAAAAGGCCATTGCAGAGTTAATCAGTGAAAAGGAGCAACTGGTGCAGAATTATGAACGGCAATTGCAGGAAGTTCAAGCAGATCGTGATTCAAATTATCATCACTTAACGTCACTAGAGACAACATTCTCCGATCTCCATGTGTAAGTGCTCCCAGACCCAAGAGATGGAACACAAAAACAAGACCTGAATATTTATGGCAACTTTTTGTAATTCTTTTTTCGTTTTTTTTCTTTTTTTTTTTTTTTCTTTTGCTGTAGTAAATATGAGAAAAGCAAAGAGATGACCTCGCATCTTAGACAGGTAGAAGAAACGCTCTTGACGGAGAAAAAACAAACAGCGGAGAACCTGCAATTGCAAGAACAGCGCTACGAGAAAATGAAAAGCCATGCCATGCAGCAGCTGGAAATGTGAGTAAATCTAATCTCATATACATATATATATATATATATATGCGATCCTATATTACTTTTTTTTATTTATTTTCTTTTCATAGAGCAAACAAAAAGCTGGATAGCTCTACAAAAGAGCATGCAGATGAAGTGAAAAAACTGAAAGCTTTACTTAAGAAAGAGGAGGTTTCACGTGTCTCAACGGCCGAGCAACTGCAGCAAAAATCCCGTGAGAATGCTGATCTGCTAAAGATATGCGAGGAGCTGATCTATGGCAAGGGACAAGGTGGTAGTAGTTAAACAAACAACTCTGAGAATGGATTTATCGTTTTGTATCTTTGGCTGGATTGAAAAACGCGCACACACACACACACACACATACACATACACATACATGTACACATACACACACACACATTCGCACACACAATTTACACCTTCACAAGCATACACAATCACAGATATATTCATATTCATTTATGGCATGTGGAACGCATCTCTTGTAGCATGTCCTCGACCTTAAATACACACACATCCATATATATACATATAGATATATCTATACTTTGCGTGATAATCGTGCAACTCATCTCTCATTATGTAGAGCTCTTTCTGTTCGTGTAAACAATTATGTTCGAGTATAGATAAGAAGGAAACAGATTGTGTATTATTTTCATGCCTATTTCTAGATTTTTGAATTTATCGAAACAATCAATCAACCAACCAACAAACCAACCAAACACCACAACACACACACACTCTCACGCGAATGCGCTAACAAGGCAGTCCCAAACTGAGTTCCACTTGAGTTCCACACGCCTTATCACAAGAAGAAGAGAGGGGATTTTGGGATTGATTATCCTCCCACCCCTCGCACCCTTCCCCGAAAAATAAAAACAAAGAAATCTGTTACTAATTCTCTATCAATCGAATCTGGCTTTTTGTTCGATTTATATACACACTATATGATATTATTGCGAGTATCGTTTGTTTTCCTTCTCACATTTGCCTTATGCAAATGGAAAAGGAGGAGCCACAAAGAAAGGAGAAAGAAATGAGAAAAATAAATGGAAGATCAGCGGACGCTTGAGGCGCGCCTTTATTAATTGTTTAAGTTTAACTTTAGTTTAATTTAATAAATTTTTTAATAGCTGCATTAAGCATAACTCTGTATTACATACATATTTAGTACTAAAAACAATCAACCATGAATCGCTAAACAAAAATAATAAAAAAAAAAAAAAAAACAAAAACAAAAAGAAAAAATCATTAAAACAAAAAACAAAAACAAACAAATACACTATTTATGCCACAAAAACTAAAAGCCAATGCAACATTTGTTTTAATTTGTTATTATTTAGCTTTTGCCTTTTACATGTAGAGCAATTAATCAACTATTTTTTAGCCTTTTACTATATAAACACACGCATACACATACATACACAGACCGATAAATCTTCTCCTCCTCCTCCATCTATGAGAAATCTTAATGAATTTTACTTCCATTTATGACATTTATTAAAATTTAAGAAAACAAGACGAAATAAAAACAAAGAAATTGTTAAGAGAACAGTTTGGAAAAAACCCAAAAAGAACAAGAAACAAAAATTAACTAAGAATTGTATACAAAATTTGTACCCAGTCCATGTAATCTGAAATTATGCTACTTCATTAATATATAATGGCATATATATTATATATATATATACACACACAATAACACACACATACATATATATATTTTTCTAAAGTAGATGAAAACCCAACACACACACACTGACACGTATACCAACAAACAAACAGACAGGCAGACATAATAAAAGTCAGTCAGACACACGCTTTTATTAAGGATAAATGAAAAATAAACGCAAATTCGATTTTGTTGTTACACAAAGAAGAAACAAATATATCAAATGCGCTGTAAAAATTACACATAATAGTATTAAACAAACAGAACAAACAAACATATATACCCATTATGGATGGATATGGGAATGATATGGTCGAACGATATGTGGCAAAGGCATAGCATATTGTATGTAAAGGTGATCGGAAAGTTGCATAATTCAATAAATAATTATATGTAATTGCAAATAAAAGTTTTGTTTTAATTGCATCGGTAAGCAACAAACAAATATTTTTTAGGAATTGCTTTTTAAAACTCTAAGAATTTAAAGTTACCGCCAAATAAATTGGCCCGCAGTGGCGCCATCTGTTTTATCTACATGTGTGGACTTAAAGCAAGCAGTGCTTGAACAGTTCGCGCCATTTTTGAATTTTTATAGCATGATTGGAAAATGGAAGGAAAATTAAGCAATTTGTACATCTACAATTAAGGGATTAAGCTTACGAAATTGTTTTTAAAGACATTCTAGTGCAGTTATTAATTTCAAATCTATGTATTAGAATATTCGCTTAATAATAGGTATTAAAACTGAATTACTGCTTTGTTAAGCAAAAATATCGCCCTAACATTTGGTAACCGTTTTGAAACGAATTTTGGCAATATATCTTTTAAGTTTAAGTTTTTAGTTGTAAATACTAATAAATAACAGTCTAGTGCTATTGTCTAATATTATTAAAGTAGATCGTTAAAGTAAGAGCTGCTACATATATGACTATATAGACGGCCGATCACTTAACCGAAGTGAGTTGCTCATATTTGCTGCATTGGTATGTGGTCACGTACAGTTAAGATCGGATACACAGATGCAAGTTACAGATACACAACACACACACACACACGCCGACACACACCACACACAGACGCACACAGATACAAAATACACAGACACAAGCATAGCTAACTGTTTTGTCCGTACATAAAAGCGCGCACTCACAACCAACCAAGTTCAGTCGATTGCCGGTCGTCCTCAACGAAAGTTGTCGTCATTTTGGAGAGAAAAACGGAGAGCGAGAGAAAAGAGTAAAAAAAATAAAAATATCGAAAAAATAACTAAGAAAGTTTGAATATTTTTTTAAAAATTTTCAAACTTTTTTAGATAGCAAAAAAAAAAGCATTGTGTAAATTATTCAAATTGATTTCCATATATTTGTGCGCCCGATTGATTTAACAAAAGTGACAAGAAAAATGGAGAAATAAAGCGAATCGACTATTGAAAAACTAACAAATGTTTGAGTGTGTACTAAAATGTCATTAATTTATATTTAACAGGTTAACAACGTATCGTTAACTCCAACAACGCGATAACAATATTAAGTAAAGAAGCGGCCTAGACAAGCAGAATAAACATTGTTAAATAACAACAAAAGAAAAAGGAAAACAACCAACACAAAAAAAACTAAAAAAAAAACTGTTGGCCAACATGCAAACAGTCATTAAGTAAGTGCAACTTCTTCTTCTCCTCCTCCTCACTTCACTTCTTTTCCCATCCCATCCCATCCCATCCCTTCCCTTCTCTTCTCGACCCTCTCTTTATTGTATTGTATTCAAAATATTTCTATTTAAGCATCAGAAGCAGCCGCAGCAGCTTCTTTTCCCGTAAGGGGATTAGGGGATTTATGAGGGCGGCTTAAAAGGGTGAAGGAGGGTGGGTGTGTTATTGTATTTATCTCTCCCCCCCCATCCGCTTCCTCCCGCCCACCGTATAATATTAAAGTTTTCACTACATATTCGATTCCATTCGATATATATGTACATATATCTTAGGTATATTTGCTGCTCTGTGTGGAGTCAATGCTGGAAAAAAGAAAGTTGCGCATGTTTATTGAAAACATGTTTTAAAAACAACTTTTTTTTTTCATCTTTCGGTTTTTTTCTTTTTTTTTTGGATTTTGATTGGACTAAGCCTAGCTTTGTGTATTTGAGTGTTGGTGGAGCAGCCGGCAAACAATTTTCATCATCATATACGATGCTAAACGAAATAATTAACGGGGACAACATTTTCTTTTTTTTTCGACTTATAAACATATATCACATATACGAGTAAATACATATACGAGTATGTACATATATATCCATATGAAAGACTAGACAAATATACTTCGAAAACAGATGTTATTTATCTGGAATACTTTGCCCATAAATAAATAATAAATATATATAATTAAATTAATACTGATGACGACAAATAATTAAAGTATTTTGTTAAAATTTTTTTGGATTCAAAACGATTAACAATTTTAAACGGGTTTTCTTTCTTCTTTTTATTTTCTATTTTTGTTTGTTTATTTAGTTTTTTGTCTGCGTTTGTTTTTGTTTTTTTTTTTTTGTTTTGGTAATTACTGCCGGGGCTTTACTTTTAATTAATTAATCTTAAACTCAATTTCATCTCAATGTCGTGTCTGTATATATGTATGTATAGATATGTTGCTGCCCGCCCTCATGGCGTATGAGTAACATGCAATTTTTGCCAATTGACAATTGAGATTTGTGTACAGTTATTTTTTTTTTTGTTCTTCTTCTATTATTGTTTAAAAAAATTTGTATAAACATTAGAATGCGTGTCTAGAATAGAATAGTTGAAAAATTGTGTATTTATTATTCCCACAATACAAATAATTGTTAAACCTTTTCGATTCCCATAATTCTTTTGTATAATTATTGATAATCAAATATTTAACAAATACTCTAACACAATGGCTATATAAACGATTTGAATAGTCTGTTCAGTTACGATTTCGAGGTTGAAATTAATCTCTTGTATTTAGTAGGAATTATAAGTTGAAATATCAAATTAATGACAGATATTTCACCAACATTTCCCTGTCATATGATCTATAAAATCGGGCACGGATCTTATCGTGCAAGAGTTGAGACATGAACAGGAAATTTAAAAATTTCATCAAACTGAAAAATAGAAAACAACAATATTGAAAAACTAGATTCAAAACTAGATAATGGCACATTGTTAATGAGACTTGGCTAAATATGTGTATCTCAAATGCTTATCTAATATCATTCATATCATGTCTCTGTCTCGTATATACATATATGTACTACTGATAGATAGAAATAAGATAAAACTGGAATATATTTAGAATCAGTTGTTAAACTATAGAATTTCAATTTCAAACTAGAGATGATCTCATCATATATTATGCCTATGGAAAGGGTATTTATAATTTAACTAACTATATTAACTATATATATTAAACTTCCTGTGTGATTGTGATTATAGATAAATATCAAAACAGTTGTTTTTCTTTTAAATAAATGTGGTTTATGTTTAGATTTATCATATATAGGCACGCGAGTTTCATTTTTCCCCTGATGTCTTTTGCACTGATCAGCAAAATCTACAGTCACGTTTACGATGTATATATGTATATATATATATATATATATATCTTGCCAACATTTGAGTAAAAATAAGCAAGATTTATATAAATTTTGAAGGTTTTGTCAATTCAAAAGGTCATCTTTATCGCTTTTTGAGTTTTTACTTCATTTTTTTTTTTAAATTTTAGTCGATTTATTTTTTTCTTTTTTTTTTTTTTTGGGGACAGTCTAAAATCTAACCAAATATTCATTAGGAGTTCACAACTTTGGCTATAATAAATGTCTTTGTTTGGCAAAAAGTGAGAGAGATAGAGATAGAAATAGAGATAGAGAGCCATGGTAGAGGAGACAAGAGATAAAAGTCACACCTTACCAGTTTTTACTATTTGACTAATTCGATGGTGTATATTTCTATTGCTATTTCTATTTCTATTTCTATTTTATTATACCCTTGCAGAGGGTATATTAATTTTGGTCAGAAGTTTGCAACGCACAGAAGGAAGCATCTCCGACTATATAAAGTATATATATTCTTGATCAGCATGAATAGCCGAGTCGATATGACCATGTCCGTCTGTCCGTCTGTCCGTCTGTCCGTCTGACCGTCTGTCCGTCTGTCCGTCTGTCTGGATCAACAGCTTCTCCTCCGAGACCATAAGAGCTACAGAGCTGAAATTTTCAGCATAGGCTCCTTTTGCTGCAGGCATTGTATATCTCGGAATCATCCCGATCGGACGACTATATCATATAGCTCCCATAGGAACGATCGGTCAGGAATAAGCTTTATCCTCAATAACTCTGTTGTTTTTTAACCGAATGCCACGAAATTTGATATTTATGAGTTTAATATGCTTCTTGATACTTTAACCAAGTTTGATCTGAATCGGACGACTATATCATATAGCTCCCCGATACGACGGTCATGAATAAGGCTTATCCTCAATAACTCTGTTGTTTTTCAACCGAATGCCACGAAATTTGATATTCGTGAGTTTAATATGCTTCTTGATATTTCAACCAAGTTTGATCTGAATCGGACGACTATATCATATAGCTCCCATAGGAACGATCGCTCATAAATAAGGATTATCCTCAATAACTCTGTTGTTTTTCAACCGAATGCCACGAAATTTGATATTTATGAGTTTAATATGCTTCTTGATACTTCAACCAAGTTTGATCTAAATCGGACGACTATATCATATAGCTCCCATAGGACCGATCGGTCATGAATAAGGTTTATCCTCAATAACTCTGTTGTTTTTCAACCGAATGCCACGAAATTTGATATTTATGAGTTTAATATGCTTCTTGATACTTCAACCAAGTTTGATCTGAATCGGACGACTATATCATATAGCTCCCATAGGACCGATCGGTCATGAATAAGGTTTATCCTCAATAACTCTGTTGTTTTTCAACCGAATGCCACGAAATTTGATATTGGTGAGTTTAATAAACTTCTTAATACTTCAATCAAGTTTTATCAGAATCGGTTGGCTATATCATATAGCTGCTATAGCAACAATCGGTACAAAAAAAAAATTTGTATGAAAAATTTTTTTCCTCAAGCTCAAAATTTTGAATTTGTACATTTGGTATGTTTAATTTACAATAATGCTTCTGGTGAATTATATAGAGAAAATCTGCAAGGGTATACGAACTTCGGCACGGCCGAAGTTAGTCCATCTTTCTAGTTTTTATTTTTATTTTTATATTTTTTTTCTTTCTGTTTTGAGTTTTTATTTGTTCTGGTATTTGGGTCGAGAAATCAGCTAAGAACTAAAAGCTTTTTGTTTAGTTTATGACTTGCTGGCCACTAGTTTTATATTGTATTGTTGTTGCTGTTGTAGTTTTATTACATTTTCTGCTCAAATTGCATAATTAAATGCACGCAGACCTTAACTTGGTCAACTGCAACTCCAATTATGGTCAATCGTTTGGCCATGCCGACTTGCGTTTTCTTTTTTTTCAGGTTTTCTACTCTAGTAGAGTTTTATAATCAACTAAACTGAAGGTGAAGCTTGCGGTTAAGAGAGCCAAGTCCCCCAAACAATAAAGAAATCAAATCAGAAAAATGAAAATCACAAAAAAAGAGACTTACACACACACACACACACACATACACACCTTCACACACATATGCACAACCAATGAACAACAGAAAAATAAAAACGTAATCATACAAAAGTGCTTTATCAGGAATTATTATTATTATTATTATATATAAACTGACCTACAGTAAGTTTTCTTTTATTCACCCATTTTCTTTCATTTCGAAAATACAATAAAATATTATGAAATGCATATATGTATAGGAATTGGATGGAAAAAGAAAGGGAAAACCTTATCAAACAAAAGAGAAAGAAAAAAAAGTTTGATGTTTTCTAAATTGTTATTAACTCTCAATTCTTTTGAGCCTTATCTTCTGTGTATTATGAATGGACTTTCTCTTCTCTTAACTAGATTAGATTTAGGGGCAACTTTCACTAAGTCTCTCAGTCTCGACAAATATAATCGATTCGAATAATAATAAAATGCAAAGATTATTGCATTTTTGTGATTATACATAGATGTGACTATATATAGGATCTGTGACATTTAGAAGATCGTTGATAACCCCTCATACAGAAAATAGTTTCAGTAGAAAATGAGTTGAAATTGGCCAAGTTTTGAAGAAGCAACAACAAAACTAGAAGGATGGGCTAACTTCAGCCATGCCCATATTCGTATATCCTTGCTGATTGTCTCTATATAATATATACTTCTTGTATACGAGGGTTACTATTTATATTTAGGGAATAGCAGATAGGAACAAGATATAACAAACAATCATTAACCAACAATTTTTTTGGACTGATTGCTTCTATGGCTTTCTATATGATATAGTCAACCGATTTTAATAAAACTTAGTATATTGAACCAACAGCTATGGCTTTATTTGCTTCAAATAGAACCAAAACTGCCAAACTCAAAAAAAACCCTTTCCCTTAGTGTTCCATGTTTTTGTGACTTATTTAATGAAGCTTTTATCGTTTATATTTATCATCAACTGGAATTTTGTTTACAAACTAAAGTGTGATTAATTGTTAGCTAACTTTTAGTGTTAAAGTTTATACAATTTTATAGTTTCTTTTGGTTATTTTCACACAGTTGTTAATTGTTTTCATAGACGGAAATAGTTTCATTTACCAATGATGAATGTAGCCAAAATTTTTCAACTTTAATTAGCACATTCTCAAAATCAAAAATCAATTAAATCGATGACAATAAATAGTAGATCAAACTAGATTGTATTTCTATATATAGTACACCCTAAGACTGTCCAAATGTTCAAAAAAAAAGCTGAATTAAGCAAAACAAAGAATGCCAAATCAGTCAGCGAATTCTTGAGTCGAAAATTTGTTACCAAAACCAAAAGAAGAAAAAGAAAAGAAAGTAATGCCAACTTCAATGAACGCCAATGATCGATCGCCTGCCTGATGAGGTGTGGTCAGGTGTAGGAAATGTAGGGACGCATATTTTCTTGATTTTTCATTCAATAATAAAGTTAAGATTTGTATTGCAATTGGTTGTATATTGTTTCCTTATTGTTTGCGTGTTGATCGCACGTGTCTCTCAATTGAAAATCAGGCCAAAGTAAGTAATGGCAAGTAATTCGCTAATAAAGCAAACGAAAAAATTTTGGAGCGTGTAGCTCACGTAATGGGCCGGTCTTTGACTTCTTTGTACAATTTATCTTATTGTTGTTGTTGTTAGTGTTGTTGTTATTACTCACATCATAAAAAAAAATTAAAATAATAAGGCTTATTTGTCTGGCCAGTGATTGATGGTTTGGGGCTTGCAGCAGGGAGGAGGAGAAGTTTCAAGCTTGGCTTGACAGTTGGTACGCAAAGTTCTTAAAGAAATTACGTGCCCACAGATTGTCACATCATTGTAATTGCCATCAGTTGTTGTAGCTGTTGTTGTTGTTGTTGTTGTCGGCAGGCAGGTTAATGTTTTTTATTTTTATTTTTTTTTTCTTCTTTCTCTTCTCTCACATTTTTTTTCACGCATTTTGCTTGGAACGTGCCCAGACATGTCATAGTGAGTAAGACGGCATGCGACACAATTCACTTGACTGGACTGACTCAATGCATTATTATATATATATATATATATATATATATATATAATTATATAATACACACATAAACATAATACGGCATATAAAAGAATTAATATTAAGAGGTAAATTTCAGTTCGTTGCCAATTGAGATTGACCTTTGGTGAGTGTTAAATAAAAAAAAAAAAACCTTTAACTCTCGATGGGTCTTTAAACTTATTAAAATAATATGCAAATATTTATTATTTTCTTCCTTGGTGGAATGACTGATTAATAAAAGAATTAACTTCCTTTATGTTAAAGCAAATCAAAAATGAAATTTCCAAAAAAAGATAAAAGATCTTGGATCTTGTCTTCTTCCAAATGACTTTTGAACTAGAACTAGGGAATCCGATTTAAAATTGGAAAAATTTATCCTCGATTTGTAATCAGAGAATTGCTATACATAGTTCTTTTAGTTATATGTATCTGAAATCGGGATATTTATCTACAAAAATATGATCACAGATTGTTGATTGATTGTTAATTGTTTTCTATTCTATTCTTTTCATATTCTATTTCTTTTCTATTATTTCAATTCCAAATTCATCTCAGATCTTTAACATTATTAATTGGCCCAATTCATAATTTGAGGTCATGTCACCCACCTTGTCTAAATATTACAATTGTTAATTGAAATTTTAAGTTAAAAAAAAATTTCACTGGCCTATTTTTGCTGTCAACAAGTGAATGCTTAATGCATATTAAATGGATTTACCTTGCCATATAAAAAGTAATATATGTATATACATATATAAAGATATATATTCAAGTATATGTATGTAAGCAATATTTTGATGATATTTGCCAATAAACCAAAAAAAAAAATTTCCATTACATTTTAGCATGCAAAACGTAACAACAAACAATTATTCCATATTCAATGAACAAATTTTTTAGACAACAATCAACCTTGGTTAAGTCAGTTGGCAATTGGCAGGAGTGGGGAGGAGGGGGAGGGGGTGGTTGGTGGTTGGTTTATGATTGGTGTATCATTTAAATTTCTATTTGACTTTTGTTGTTTTCATTGTTTTTTTTTCGAATTATTATTATAATATATTTTTGTTTCTGTTACAAGTTTACTTTAAGTTGGCCTATGGCAATTTGCCACCACCACATTACCGTTATTTATGCTATGCGACTTTGAGATTGGCCTTGCCAATGGAGCGCGGCAAAGGCAATTGCATTGAATTGAATTAAGGAAGGGAACCTGCCACTGCCGTTGCCGTTGCCGTTGCCGTTGCTGTTTGCCGTTTGCCACATCCTCATTGACATCCTCCGTAAGCAACCGTTAGCCGTTGCAGTTTTCATTAGGTTTCCGTTGTTGGCTGTGCCACAAGTTATCTGATGGCAGTCGGCTTCCCCCTCCCCCCCTCACCCCATAAAACTGAAAGGTAGCAAATTAAATGGCTAAGACTAGAGCAGTAAACGGGAATTGTGGCAGAGGCAAGGGCAGGGGTCAGGACAGACTAGGCCAGGCCCGAAGCTTTCGCTAGGCAAATTGCATTGTCGTTGATTTCTTCCTGTTTTGCGTAAATTGCAAGCATCCTGCTTAATAAATAGATTACAATGGCCCTGCTGCTACAGTGAAACCCTTTTAATAATTATAGATACAACAAAAAAAAAAATTAACTCACAGACCACATATAAAAATATATTTAAATAAACTTGAAAATTATTATTGTACGTTTTCTTTTTCTCTCTTTTCTCTCTTTTTTTGCAATCATTGCAAATTTTACACTTTTTTTGCTGCTTATTTGGTTCTTAACAAATTAAGTTTAGTTTACATTTTCCCCAGATGCAATCCGTGACTTTTAATGAGCACACACTTACACATACACACACACACACACATCCAAACATATAAATTTACTCAAAAATAAAAAAGAAAAAAAAAAGTTAAATATGACAGTTGGGCAATTAAAAGCAACAAAAAACGAGCCAAGTCTCAGACCTTAGTCTCTGTCTCTCTATCCCTGTCTCTATCTCTATCTCTAACTCTATCTCTCTCTCTATCTCACTCTCTGTCTCAGTCTCCGTCTTAGTGCCTCAAACAAAACGAAATTAAAATGTATTAGGTAATTGTGTCTGTGGCACAAATTAACACTTAAAATACAATTTGTCGTCGCTTTTGTTGCCATTTTGATTTGGGCATTACGACAAAACAACAACAAAAAAGAAAACTAAAGAAAAGCTTTAAATAAATAGAAAAACTAGCAAAGAAAACAACAACTCAAGAAAAATGAACAAATTTTTACAATGATTAAAATAGTATACTATATGTATATATATGTATAACAAGACTTAAGTTGACTCTCTATATGAATGGGTTCTAGACATAATCTGTTGAGATCTGTAATCAAGCTAATAATTAATACTTTTAATTAAAAGATCTATTTTTTATTACTCCCATTATCATTTATAAATTCTTATCTAACATATACAATTTCATTATTTTAAAACTCATAACTCTTAGTTAATCATAATAGATAGATTACTCTTAGATAGTTGGATAGATAAACTCTTAAATAATAATAATATTCTTCCTTTTTCTGGTAACCTGTAGAGCTTCTATATAGCATATATATTACTCTTTCGCGGAAACCATATTTTGCAAAGATTTTTTCACTGGATTACTATTTGCTTTGTTTTAAATATATATAATATATACATATATGCACTGAATAGAAAGAGTATACAGAATGCCATTAACATTAACTCTACTCGTAATGCTCTATTAAAGACACATTGTACAATGTACACACACACACACATGGACACACACACATTTCTACTTCCGTTTCTGGCCCATCGTCAATCCAAACCTTTGAATATTGAAAAGTTAGAAGAGAAAAAAAAAACAAAAAACAAAAAATTTTGTTTTGTAAACGTCATTCACACACACACACACACACACAACACGTGACACTGATGAGTGCGTATGAGTGTGGGTGACGCCCAAATTGTCACGTCAATGGCAAAAAAAAACAAAAAAAACAAATACAAAAAATATATATATGTACATATATATATCTATAGATATATATATACAAAACAGCAACAACAATTGCCGCCTGCACTTGACACATTTATTGGGCAACTTGGAGAGACAAAAGCAAAAACTTGACACGATGCCTTCCCTTCGGTTTAGCCACTTACTCCCCCCACCCGTACTCTCACCTAATACACTTGCAGCAGATGCGAATTTTGGACCCAAAAAAAAAAAATGAAATTTATAAACAATTTATCCGTTGTTTGTGAATAATATGTATAAAAGAATCGAGATATTTGCTGATAAGAAATAATACAAAAAAAATAAAACACAAAAAAAAAAAGAAAAGAAAACGAATTGTAAAAATCAAGAGAAAAGTAAGAAACAAAAGTTACATAAACTTTTTGTGGGAGTGTTAGTTAGCCAAACACATAAGAGACGTGGTCATAAATTCCGCATCAGGTGAGATCAGACACAGAAGGAAATGCCTAGAGTAGATGCTGCTGATGCCTGTTCATAGCTCGTTGGCTATTGCACGATCCGCGATTTGACTAATTGGGAGCTTGTTGGATAATCGATAAAGATTTATGATGAGACAGACAAAAAAACAAAAACAAAAAAAAAAAAAACACTAAAAACAAAACAGATTTTATAATTTATAACTTAAACTCTTAAAACATGTAAGAGCAGTTAGTCAACATTTTTAAAGTTAAATATATACATATATATACATACATATATGCATGTATGTAATTGTAATACTAAACATTATTAATAGACAAAATAATAAGCAACTAGATATTTATTTATATAATGTTTCCTTATAATAAAGACACATCCCTCAAAAATTTCCACAAATAATCTACCTATAACAGAGGTATAATATTAATATAATATAATAATAATAATAATGAAATAAAAATAAACATTTTGATAAAGTTAACTAAAGTTAGCTAACTGAAGACTTCTCTCTTGGTTTCCTTTGTAATTGCAGAATAAATTTACTCTTTTAATTGAATAAAAGTTAAAAATTAATCGCTCGTTAGTTATGCAGGGAGTGATAAGAAGCCTTAGTTAAAGCAGATGTTTCTGCAAAGAACCATATGTTTGATTTTAATATATATATACATACATATATATATATATAGGATATGTATGCATAAGGTATGGTCAGTCTTAATTATTTGAATAATTATTGGATTAATTATTCAGATAGATAAAATTCTTTTTTTTTTTTGAATGTTCTAAACAGGCAGAGAACAATATTTTATTCAGTTGCTATCATAAAATAAATAAATATGTTTGATTTAGATATGGTAATTTGTCCATATGTCCATATGTTCAAATGTATTGCAACTGGAGAATTGGTATTAATTTGATAATAAAACAAAAAGAAAAAAGATCTGATCAATCGAGAATCGGCAAAAGATAAACAAAAATTCAGCGACTTTAATATTTTTAAAAGTTATTATTAATCGTTTTTCTTAACTTGAGTCGTCCTGTCGTTTGTGTTTAGGGAAATCAAAATCAATATTCAATCTTCCGAGCTCTAAATATTTGGCCTTAAATGTCATTAAACTTTTAAAAATTTATAATTGGAATTATAGCTGATTATGCATATTAATACATACATACATCGCACATAAATGAAAAATGGCAAAATCATTTGAAAACTGGTTCTTGTAATTACATATAAATACATTGGCATTTGACCGATTTTTGTGCTCTTGCCGTTTGCTTCTGTTTTTTTTTTATTGATTTTTTTGTTATTGTATTCTTTAAAGTGCTTTTAATTACAACAAAACAACAACAAAAATAAATAAATAAATAATAAATAAAACACTTTGAATGACAAGTGCAAGATTTTGTTTTTAAGTGCAAATATTTGCAAACATATAATTCATTTTTTTCGGTTTTGGTTTTGTTATTGTTATTTTTTATCTCCCTCACTCGCGGCAGTTGGTTCTCTTGTTCAGGTAAATTAAACAAAATAATTACTTTAATGTACATTAAAATCATAATGAAACTTTTGACCAAATAGATCACAATACGAGTATATATGTATGGTTATAGAAGTTGGGATGAGCTGACCTTCAATTTCAAATAAAAAAAAAAAATTGAATGAGTCTTAACTTCCAATCTTTAATCTGTAATCTCTGTTCCTGTTCCTGCGTAATCAGCCATAAACATGCATATTTATAACCCATGACTTAATCGCTCATTAAAAAAGATATAGAGGGTAGGTGGAGGGGAGACCATCATCTTCGTCGTTAGTTCGGATTCATAACTTTGCCGTTGTTATTATTTTACAATTTTCCCTAACAATAATTGAAGCGTGCAAAAATTCATCATCGTTTTTTTTCTTTTTTTGTTAAGGGTAAAATTGAGGTATATTAAAAGTTAGAGCAGATCTGCCACCTAAATAGATTTATGAATATATAGTATATAGAGGCATCTATAAATAATAGATCTATCGTTTCACCTTCTCTTATATATCGACCAGTCCATCAAGTTTCATTCTCCCTATAGTAATAAAGAAGTTCTCCTTATAATCAATTAATTTCAAAGACAGAACTTTCTCTTTCGATGTTCAGTACATGTTTAATAATTTGAATATATTGAATTTTCCATATAATGAATATTCTATATTATGAATTTTCTATTTATTTATTAAAATTTCTATACATATTATGAATTTTCTATATTATGAATTATCTATTTAATGAATTTTCCATATAATGAAATTTCTATATTATGAATTTTCTATTTCTTTATTAAAATTTCTATACATATTATTAATTTTCTATATTATGAATTATCTATTTAAGGAATTTTCCACATAATGAAATTTCTATATTATTAATTTTCTATATTATGAATTTTCTATTTAATGACTTTTCTATATTATGAATTTTCCATATAATGAATTTTCTATATTATGAATTTTCTATTTAATGAATTTTCTATATTATGATTTTGCTTTATAATTAAGTTTCCATATAACAAAGTTTCAATATAAGGAAGTTTCTATATAGTGAAGTTTTTTAAATAATGGGTTTTCTATATAATACAATTTATTCTGGTTGGATCCATGATTCATATAATGAATAAAGTTTCTATGTAACAAAGTTTCTATATAACAAAAGTTCTATATAACGAAAATTCTATATAGTGAAGTTTTTTTTAACCAATACACTTTCTATATAATCAAATTTTGTTTCGATTTCATCATAGGAAAGTTCTACTGTATATGCTTAATGAGATTAATTTTTTTTAACCAGTTTTGGCACGTGCAGAGTATCTCCATGTATTCATACATTTGATTTTGATTTTTCGTTTTCATTTTCATTTTTTATTATATATAGTTTTTTTTCTTGTTTTTGTTAATGTTATACTTTATCCACGGAAATGGTTAGGTATTAGGGAGCAAAAAAAAAAAACGATAGATAAAGCTTGTAAGGCCGAAATACTGACCAATGTCCAAATCCAAATGAATTTGGCCAAAATGACTATTCAAAACTTGTCTATTTACAAATACAACCAGTTTTTGCTGTGTCTAGTCTGTCTATTTTAGTAGCAAAATTGCCAAACATGTACATATATATATATAGCTATTGACAAATCGGAAGGAAGGCAACAATTAGGCCACTCTGGCCAACAAATTATGAGTTTCAATTTGGACCTAATATGAAAATGAACAACTTTTCATTTAATAAGGAACACGGTTAGTTGTTTATTCCAATGAATAAATAACATTTTCCCCCGTTTGTGTAATCTACAAAAGATTACTACCGCTCTTGTAGGACAGTGTTGTCTGCTTTTTGGGCTGTAATAGAGCTAAAATGGCTGACAGTTATAAACAAGTTTAAAGCTTGAAAAGACTATCTGGGCATACAAATTGTGGAATTGATTAACCTAAGTGAAATTGACTTTTACTTTGGCCAAGCTGAAACGCTGCGGGGCAGCATCACCCACCTCCTCCTCCTCCGCCATACACACTAATTGAGATTCATAGAGTTTCATACTTATATATGTTTGTTTGTTTACTTGAAGGAACCCCAACTGGTGGCATCGTCGCACTAAACTGGAAAAGGGTCTACTTGTTGGTAGCTTTATACTATTTGTATTTGCCGTTACCGGCTTTGGCCTCTTTCTGGCCAAAACTCTCCAGAGTCAGGACGATCTGACCAGCAGCAATGGCATTAGCAGCAGTTCTAGTCCTCAGGCCACAGCCTTGCATGGAGACAGTACCTCCATTAACATGGTACCCGTATCTGAACCAAAGAGCAAGAGTGATTTGGAAAAGGGTAATGTTTGCCTGACCACCGAATGCATTCATACGGCCTCCACGGTTCTGAGCAAAATGAAACAGGAGGTCGAACCCTGTGATAATTTCTATGAATTTGCCTGTGGCACATATATTGAAGAGCAGAATATACCCGATGATAAGGTATCGGTTAGCACATTTTCGGTAATATCCGATAAATTGCAAGAGCAGCTTAAGGAAATTATTACAGAGGAACGTCCCGTGACTGATCCAAAACATTTCCGTTTGCCAAATTTATTGTATAAGGCATGCATGAACAAAAGTAAGTCAGATTGGAAAGGATAATAACTCTTTAATTGCTTGTGTAATGCATTTGTTTCCCCCCTCTTAAATAGCTTTAATTGAATCATTGGGTCCCGAACCGGTAACCAAATTAGCTGATTCATTGGGTGGCTGGCCTTTAATTAAGGGTGATCAATGGAATGCGGATAATACCTGGACATGGCAGGAACAGGTCAAGAAATTCCGTTCAGTTGGTCTTAGTATGGATTATATTATTGATTTCTCAATTGGCGTCGATCTACAGAATTCGACAAAACGACTTATCGATGTAAGTATCATCAGTATTTTTTTTACTGATCCATCAATATCAATAGTTCATTTTGTTTATCATCTTTTTTTAGGTCGATCAACCGGCTCTTGCTCTGAGTCGTGAATATTTGGTTAAGGGATTCAATGAGACTCTAGTAGTTGCCTACTATGACTATATGGTAGACATATCTGTTCTATTTGGTGCCGATAAGGCAAAGGCCAAAAAAGAATTATTAGAATCACTTGAGTTCGAAATGGCCCTGGCCAATGTAAGTGAATAAAGTCAATTAAATTTTGTTTTTGTTTTTGAAATATTCTCATAATGACTTTTGATAGATCTCTTGGCCCAATGAGAAACGTCGCAACTCCTCGGAATTGTATAATTTGAGGACACCCCAACAACTACAGGCTGCTTATCCATATGTTCAATGGGTGGACTATATGAATGCCCTGCTACCGTCTGGTCTAAGTGTTGAAGATGATGAAATGATCAACTTATCTGTCCCAAGTTTCTTTGATGATTTGGGCAAATTGCTGGCCAAGACACCAAATCGTGTTATTGCCAACTATATGATGTGGCGAATTCATGCCTTCTCCATTGGTTTCCTCAGTGAGGAGTTCCGCAAACGACAATTGCAATATGCAACTGCATTATCGGGCCGACAAGAGCAGGAAGCACGATGGAAGGAATGTGTCGATATAGCCACTGGCAGGTTAGTACTTATACTTAGTAATACAAATTGAAACTACTCGATCTATCTATGTTTCGATAAGTATGTAGATTTTTTGTCTAGTCGGTTGGGTTTTTTTCACTCGTTTCCGTTCTCTTCTTTTATGTTCTTTGTGATTTTGCAGCATGGATGATGAATCCGAAGATGATTCTAATAGGTATTTCAAATCAAAAAAAAAAAAAAAACTAATCTAAAATTCTCATTTTTTTGTAATTATGTGAGTGGGAGGATATGGGCAAATCAAAAAGTACAGCACAGAACAAAAAAATGCATTTGCACATGCATCTTTCTTAAACAAACACACACACACACACACACACACACACACACACACCGATCCATGTACACCTACACACTCACACATGCATACACATACGCACATAACATTCCAATTCAAGATGTATTTGGTCATTAAATGTGCTATAGCTGAACTTACCTTAATTTGTATTTGTTAGTTTTGGCCTTTTTCAATTTAGTTGCGTTTTTTCTTTTTTGTTTGGTGCATCATTTTCGGTTTCGTTTTTTGTTTTTCAACTTTTATCCATTCAATATCGATTAATTGTTATTATTTCAATAACCATTTTCATCCATTACTCGAACATCAAACACAATCCCCTACATTTAATACTCTTTTAGCTTGGGCATATCAGTTGGTTCGCTATACGTACGCAAGCATTTTAATAAGGACTCGAAGGCCAATGCTTTAGAAATGGTTAATAATATCCGTGAGGTATTCAATGACATACTCGATGAGGTCAACTGGATGGATGAGAAAACAAAGAAGGAGGGCAAAGAGAAATTGCATAGCATGTCCACACACATTGGCTATCCGGATGAAATGCTGGACAATGAGAAGTTGGCCAAATATTATGAAAAGCTCGATATTAATCCGGATAAATATTTTGAATCCTTCTTGGGCATGAATATCTTTGGCACTGACTATTCATTCAATAAACTCCGTTTGCCAGTTAATAAAACCGATTGGGTACGTCACGCTCGTCCGGCCATTGTTAATGCCTTCTATTCATCCTTGGAGAACAGCATACGTAAGTGAGAGGTGGAAACGGCCAATAAAATACATATCTACATATCTATATTACATATGTATATATGTATGTATATTTCTTTGCAGAGTTTCCCGCTGGCATACTCCAAGGACAGTTCTTTAATGCCCAGCGACCCAAGTATATGAATTTTGGAGCAATTGGATATGTAATTGGTCACGAGATCACACACGGCTTCGATGATCAAGGCAGACAATTTGATGTAAAGGGCAATCTACGTGATTGGTGGCAACCAGACACTCAAAAAGCCTATCTAGCCAAAGCTCAATGCATCATTGATCAGTATGGCAACTACACAGAACGTGCCACTGGCCTCCATGTAAGCGGAGCCTTGTTCGACTCAATATCGTGAAATAACTTTTCAAAATATCTTACGATTTTAGTTAAATGGCATCAACACGCAAGGTGAAAATATAGCTGATAATGGTGGCGTCAAGGAGTCCTACATTGCTTACAAACGTTGGACAGAGAAGCACGGACCAGAGCCAAAATTGCCCGGATTAGATTATACACCCCAGCAAATGTTTTGGATTTCCGCTGGCCAGACATGGTGTGCCAAATATCGTAAAGGCAAGTGTAAATCGTAAACTTTTTGAATATCGTGACATCATCTAATTTCCATTGCACAGCAGAATCACTTAAGATGAGAATTACCACTGGCGTACATTCGCCCTCAGAATTCCGTGTTCTGGGTTCACTAAGTAATATGAGAGACTTCGCTAAGGACTTCCAGTGTCCGGATGGTTCGCCCATGAATCCAGTGCAGAAGTGCGAAGTGTGGTAGAAGTTGGAATTTCATATCGTATAAGTGAAACTGGTAATGATGTAGCGAACAAGGGCATTACAGGCGTAAATCTTTCTAGTAAAATGTAACTCTAGAGTTTGTTTTATGTTAAATGTGCGCACCGTAATGTAATTATTTAATAAAACTATTTGTGTATATGTACAAGGCTGCTAGCGAAAGTTATCTTTTTAATTCGCGTTACAAAATTCATGAAAACTTTAAAATTCACTTTTCACTTGCGGTAATAACGATAACAGACTAATGATTCCGCTTTTATCGGTAACTAAAGCTAAATTTAAATCGATAAGTTAAATTTATCGAACGATAGCGCGGCGCTTGTTTAAACTTTATAAAGTTAAGTGAAAATGTATAATGACTTAGTTAACATTGGAAATAAAATATATAAACCCAAAATTTTGTTCCAATTTAGTTGTTTTGAGACAACTTATGCCTCAATCTTAATCGTTCTGTTGTTTCTATTGCTTTTTGTGTTAGTTTGCCATTGTTTGTGCGAAACTTTAAATTAATAAAAATAATCATAGGTAGCGGTCTTAGGTACCTTAACAATATTTGCGAAAATACTTTGATATTTTTCGCCAGCGTGTGAAACAATAGGCAAAATGTTTGCTGTTTGTTATGAAAATAATTTTATTCTTATTTTTGTTAAACAACATATTCATGTGAATTAATAGTTTTTCATGTTATGATGATGGAAATTTTAAATTTCGTAATTTATTGTGTGCACATATTTGAATAATATCCATACACTAAAAATTAGCGTTTAATGTCTGAACAGCAATTCCACTTAGTTAACTAATTATTCTAGTTCTAGTGATTAGTTAATTATTAAAAAGGCCCTAAACTGAAAAGTATAGCGGTGATGTGACAGCTGCGTGAATACCCTGTATATGTTAGTACTCCTGCCTATCGATCAAAAGTATAACTCGATTTTTTATGACATCGATACCATCAAAAAACTATCGATGGTGCCAGAGTTTTGTAAATATTGCCAAAAATTTTGACTCGCTTGAGCGTCATGGATTTGCAGGGGAATTTGCAAGAGGATGTTTGTCGAATTTGCAGATCCATTAACTCCTCCAATCTTCTGGGCATATTCGAGGAGCATGAACGTCAACCGTGTGAAGGAGGAAAATTGGAACCAATATTGGCGGATATGTTAAATGAAATTGCAGATTGTCACATAAAGCCAAAAGATTCACTACCACAAAAAATATGCTGTCTGTGTATAGCAGCCGCCCGGCAATCGTTTCGCTTCAAACGAATGTGCGAGCAGAGTTATCAATTCTTTAAACGGAGGTTAAAAATTGGTAGCCTGAGAGACTTGGATCATGCGTTGTCCTTGCTACTTGATCCATTAATGGGTATTAAAGAAGAGCCTGAGGAAGAAGTAGCCGAAATAGTAAAGGATGTCATAGATAAGATTCAGGATGTTGAAGATAAGGAGGAGAATGTAAATGCTAAGGACCAGGAGGCGCAAGTCCAAAGCGAGCCAAGAGAGCACGAGGACAGGTTGATAAAGCCAATTAAAGAAATCACCGAGCTATCAGCTCAAGTTCAAAGCAAAGAACTTCCTGGAGAAAATGGCAACGACAAGAAGAAAAAAGTCGAAGCTAGAGCAAAAAGATCAAAAGCTACAACCGAATCTCAGATGAAGAAGAAACACACCTTTCAGTGCCGTTACTGCTCAAAAAATTTTGAACAAAAATCTTATCTCAACAAACATTTAAAGTATGTTAGACCTAACGACACTTAACTTTGATAATATTGTTTAATTTATTATTCCAGACGTCACACTGATGATAAGTCCCACGTTTGCCTAACTTGTGGCAAAAGTTTCCTTTTTCAAACTCATCTCGATACCCATATGCGTGTTCATACCGGAGAAAGACCATTTAAATGTCAGGTTTGCTCCTTGACATTCACTCAAAAACATCATCTTAAGGATCATAATAAAATTCATACTGGAATTAAACCATTCCAGTGCCCGCACTGTCCACGTACCTTTACTCAAGGCACAAATCTCAAGTTACATATCAATTTGCATACCGATAAGGGGCCATATAAATGCCCGGATTGCTTCAAATCCTTTTCCATGAAATGTGCTCTAACGAAGCATCTGCCAGTCCATAGTGGCGAGCGACCACATAAATGTCCATATTGTACAAAGACCTACACAAAGAGTCATAGTCTGAACAGGCATATACGTAATCATACAGGTGATCTATATCGTTGTACAGTATGTGGACATGTATTTAAGGAGCTCTATAAACTGCGACAGCACTCCAAAAACGTCCACGCTATAGATTCCAATGACATCAATAAAAAGAAGAAGCAACCAAAAGTTGCAGTTGCCAGAATAAAAATGACTGAGAAATAAAAATAATTAAAATTTCAATGTATTATAAAAATAGTTTTTAAACATTTGTATTGTTTTATAACCACAAACCAAAAAATTTATAATTGCTTGTGTATAGAATGATTATATAAAAGGATGATTATATGTATTATTTTAATTATATTTTATTTTTTAATATCTTATATCTATTGCTTTACAATTGTGTAACTATTTTGCAGATGTTCTCGCATCGATGCGTTTTTTTAGCTCCATCAACTGTGACCAGTTTTCATCCCAACCAGCTATCACTTTCTGGGCATTTATATACCATTTATAGACATTCTCATACTTGCTGAAATCAAAGCCAGCTGCATCAAATGTTGAAACACTAGACAGAATAGCTATATCAGCTACAGTTGGCCTATTGCCCTTTCCTACATAGAGCTCATCTTCCAGGAAAATGTTTAATAATTCGAAAGCTGATTCAATTTTCATAAACGCATCTGGATTGGCTGATGCTCCATGATATTGTGGAGGATAATATTGAACAAAACTTGGATATAATGTGTTCATATCAAAATAGAGCCGTTGATTTACCACAGCCTTTTGCTTGGGATCTTTAGGATAGAGGGAATCATCTTTCCCGTATTGTTCTGCCAGATATATGAGTATGGCACGCGACTCCCATAGTACAAAGCCGTTGTCCACAATCGTGGGAATCGTATGTTGGGGATTAATCTTTATAAATTCCGGATTCAATTGTTGGCCTCCGGGGGTATCAAGCACTTTTCGGTTAAGCTCTAAACCTAAAACCTTAGCCGCCATAATAATGGATCGACAAATTGATGAACCGGGATAATAATAAAAATCCATCTTTGCTTTATACAAACTATCAATTATGACTGACTTTTAATTCAAATTTAGACGGGTTTTTGGCAATTCAAAAGGTGAATCATCCAGATAACAATTTTTAACTAGTACTCTCTCACATGGAAAGAGAGAAAAACAAGTTGAACCACCCAGTTGGACATTAGTTTAATAGATCATTGCCTCCACACCCATGAATTTAGAATTTATCTGATTTCGTAAAATGATAGATACACTTATTAATATATCATTTTTTTTAGTTGAAATTCTTTTCGATTTTTTTGGGAATGTTAAGTGTCAAGTGACTTAAATAGAATCAATTTTTATTTTATGGACTTCATTACTCTTTTTTATACTTAATCATAAGTTAAAATAAATTCAAATTAAATAAAGTCTTTTAAATATACAAATATAAAACATCGAATTCATAATTTTTGTACGATTTGCAGTTAAAGCTAAGGACAAATTATTGCCTGATTTATTCTATATTTATGAAGTCAGCTTTTTTTGTTCTTCACTCTTCAGTTTGTTATCACCGGGGGATGATTTCCGCGATGTTGAAGCCGGTTTTGAATCCTTTTTGCCATACACCATGTCCACAAATAGGGCGGCAAATACCAAAATGGCTCCCAACCATTGACGGGTGATTAGTACATTGCCGAATAGCAATACGGAACAGAGGACAGTGAAAAATTTCCTTGTGGTAGTGACAACAGAACAGGCCAGAGGTCCAAAATTCGCCACCATTAAGAAAATGAAAAACTGACCCAGGGCGCCACACAGAGAAATCAATGCAAGATGAGTTAATGCTTCTGGATGGCTTAAAGAAAAGGCCAGAAATTCCTTGCCTTCTCCTGGTTTTAAGAGGGAAAACAATAAATCACGGTTTAAACGAGGAAATTAGTTAGAACGTACCAGTTAGAATGATGGGCACACAAAGCATTAGTGTACTCCAGAAATTCATAGCCAGCATCATTTGTTGTCCCGATGGAGCACTATCTGCTCTAATACGCTCCTGGATTGCGCCAGTTAAACCATCCATGGAAAGACTTAGGAAAAGCAACACTTCACCCAGCAACGTTGTCTCTGCCGGTAAATTCGACACTTTACTCTCTTTGTACATAAACAAAATGACGCCAAGGACTATAGTGAGTACACATGCGTAGCGAGTCCAGCTATATGATTTACGACCAATGAGCACGCCTAATATCATCACCGGAATGGGCTTAGCTGATTTCCCCACTACAGCTGTTGGATATGGAACCCATCGCATGGCCATTGTTGTAGATACCATAGCCAGTAAATAAGTCAGCGAACTGGCAGCATAATAGCTAGTATTAGTAGTGTCCTCTTTTTGTGGTTTTATGGTCAAAAGTCCTGCAAAAGTTTTTAATTTTATTATGATCCTGAGCATAAGTTGATCTACTTATTACAAGCCATACGAGGGACTCATATGTATATGTATGAATACATACCTTTTGCAAACAGATAATTGCAGGCACATTGCACCCACACCAGGGCCAAAGAATAGGTAAACCGTTCGCCTAAACTTCCATCTGGTTGCACTTGATCGCCATAACGCCCCCGCGTTAGTTTCTCTTGCACAATACCGTACAGAAAGTAACAGACAAAAATGCCTACGGCATAAATCACAAATCGGCTGCGCTCTGGTAAGTGCATCCTGGATATTTTGAACTTTGGCCTTAAATACTATACTAGGGAAATTTGATAGTTTAAACAATTTGCATCGTTTGCCACCTGTACGTGGACAAGTTGCTGTGATTTATGTGTTGGTTGTCGATTTGTGGATACGTGGTTTGTTTTTAATGTTCTTGAGTGTGACCATCTTTCTAAATGTAGATGTTTATCTACATGTACTATTGTTGTACCGGCATTCTCCTGCAGTGGGAATGACAGGTATCTATACATGTGTATACGTACATACATATATGCACATTAACCGGGCTTTGATTTGTTTTCAAATCATGAGGATATTTGAAACAACATTGGAATCCATTTAATTACATTTATCCAGTCAATTTTTTAATCATTTAATTTTTTACTCCTTAGAATTATAATTGTTTCTGTATTCCACTTATACATCAATATTTTATTTTATAAAACTAGTTGAATTAAACTTAGTAGGGTTCAACATAAGGTAGCATAATCAATACGCCACATAAAATGTAGCCATAAAATGGAGTCCAGGCATTTTTAATGAATTATTTATGACAAGTGCGTTGTCTGAGTATGTTGGGACGCTTAATTACAAACACCAATTCCTTTTCCGAACTGGCACGCTTCAAGATTGCGTTAGCCTCATCGGGCGGAGAAAACGCTATTGCAGTTGAGGATGATACTGAATCTTTGACCGGATCTTTACTGACCATGGATTCGGTGATCATTCTCAAGGGACTGTTGTAAAGACAGGCTGGCGGCGGTGAGACAAATATATTGCTATGCATTTGCTTTACTATGGGTGTGGCAAACTCTTGGAGAGGCATACGATGTCCCAATGCGGATTTGACTTCTGAAATTTTGTCTTGACCCATCGCAACGCCACTTTCTTGTAAGCGCCGGGCATAGTCGGAGACGCTCTTCACATAAATCTCGTTATAATAGGAAATAATATCTCCATTGCGTCCATCTGAGAGTTCCACTTGCCGGTAGACGCTGCTTTTGGCAAAAGGTTGCCGCCGATATTGTTGGATAATATTGCTAAAGTTGAGACGCTCCTTGGTCAGACGATCATGCAAATGTATGGCACACAATAGCAAGAGATCCAAATGATGCTGCTGAATTAGTTTCCCACCATTCAAGGTAATAGAATATTCCACTAGATGCCAAATAAAGACATAAGAATCCATAAGGTATAGCGCCCGACAGAGATGGCCCAGACGTTGCTGTGCCAGACTATAGAATTTTCGTAGACAAATGATTGAGCCTGGGCTCTTGGGAACTGGTTGATTCTCCTTCTCCTTGATGCTCACTTTTTCCTGGACTTCCATACAGCTTGGAAGGCGATTCCATCTGTTACCATCCTTTCCCCTCACCATATAACATTTCCAGAATTGCGAAGTCTGACGAAAGATAAGTGATTCGAGACATTTCTCCTCCACTGTATGCAGATGCTTCACCAATTGTCGACTCAACAAATTATTATGATGTCGCACCACTAGCTCTGGTATCTTTTGATAATCATAGGGATCCACGGCCGGAAAACATTCCAGTACAAAAGGAAAATTCAATTGATCCACCTCCTTGTCATACACATAAAGTGCCAAATCCAAACAGCAGGCCATAAGGTTAGAGCTAAAAGTAGGCTGCTCCAGCAGTTGGCTAATCTTAATAAGAGGTTTCAATTGCAGCTCGGATGCTATAATATTATGAAGAAGTTTATAATACAAGCCGGTAGCCAGATTAAACCGAGATTCAGCCTTCTGCTTGGTTAGTATATGTTTCGCTTTGATGGCAAACTGTGAAGCCATACTTTGTAGCGACGTCTTTAGATTGGTCAGCAGATAACCAGATTTCTTATCCAAAGCATCAACAATTAGGGCAGGCATGGATCGTGGCAGTTGCTTGTTTAAAAGCAGAGAAAGATTGCTGGACAATTCTTGAGTTTCTGAATTGTTTTCGGATTGCTCATGTCCTGGATTTCTGGATAATATAAGACGCTCATCCATCTCACTAATGTCGGCTATATGATGGGCATAGCTGTGGTTAAGGGTCGACAAATTGATCTCTAGGATACCATCTTTAACAAGTTCACGAAATATATTATCATTGCCCAGTAGTCGTTGGTCCATAAACAGCACCATGAGACTTTTATTAAAGAATGCTCTTTGCATAATTTTTATTCCCTTCTCCGGCAGCTCTGGAATTAGAGCCATTATTGCAGATAAAGCGCTGAACTTGTCTAATCTACGACTATCAAAATCCGGGCTTGTCCAATCCTTAGGCAATCCTGGAAAGTTTCGATTGATGACGGAGGATCCGATTACTTCAAGAGCATTTACATAAACCAGTTCAATCACACAGATGAGCAATTGACAACCATTGACAAGATTTTCCGTGAAAAAACTGGGCAATTCGTTGCGCAGGACCAAAAATAAAAGCCAACCAAACTCATAGAGGGATTGATAATGGGAACGCCCTTCGTCACCTTCCTGACCTTCTTTCTTGGGCAATATATACAAATGTTCAAAGATGCGTTTGTAATGCTGCTGAACGATCACTGTGATGCTTATGCGCCGTTGCAGTTCCTTAATTTCCTGCTGAAATGCATCATCTTGCTGGGTCAGCCAATTCCAGTGCTCCATACGCTTTAAAAACTTAGCCATGTTCATTTTAAAGCAACGCAAAAGCCGGGTCAATGAGATGTTCCAACTATTTGTCCGTTCAATTCCCGTCGATGTTGTCGTACGCATGTCCTTCATTTTGGCTTGCTGGAGAGATGAATAGATTGCACAGCAGAACCATTCCGGGGCATCTGAGGACAATAATCCGGAATTAAATCTACGATAGGTATCCAGAGCATTTTCCCTTATGGAGTTGCTCAATTCAAGCGGTGCACAAATATGGACGATGTGCTTCAGTTCCAAATCGCCCTCGCTTTCCGCCTCGATCTCTTCGTCGATGTAGTTCATCCCACCGATATCTGTATGTGGGCAGCGATCATATCTTATAATTTATGATTCTTGAATTCAATTTTTAAATTGTTTACAAATATTACCTTCAAAATTGTTGTTTGACTGTACAGAAAAATGAAAATTGTTCCAAAGGCGCGAATGAGCATTGCTTTGTTATCGGTATCGAAAAGAAATGAAGTTTTAGCCATTTTTCCAAGTAGCCATTTTTTTAAAATTCGATAATACGATACGGTCACATTGTTTTTTCGCCCCGCACCCTGGAAAAAATTTGTTGCGGAAAATAAAAGAAAAAGAAAGGAACGACGAAACGATGTCGCAACGAAACCGATCCCAAGATCGATTTGCTCAAATGAGCAAGCAGGAGGAGATTATTGCAAAGAAGCGTCAAGAAATACTCGAAAAACAGCGTACAATTAAATTGGCAGTACAAGTGGCAGAAGCTCAGAACTTGGCAGCAAAACTAAAGACTACAGAGGTTCCACCACCGCCACCGATTGCGTCAGTGGAAACAGAACTTGATGAGGAAGATGGTCAACAACAGGCGGGACAAGAGATACTGGACGCATCCACCAATAATGACGGTGCTCCAGAAGCGGAACCGAGTGAGCCACAAGCTGGCAATGGCAAGGACGTTACATCAACGGCATCAGTGGCAACAAAATCACTAAATAGCTTTACTGGTAAGACGGGGAAAATTTCATTTGGGCTTAAACGCCAGCAGCTACTCCAACCGAGTGTGGAGCAACCGCCACCCAAGGTAATGAATACATTTTGCAACGATGGATCGTTTTTTGGAGAACTTTAAGAAAATACTCGAGAAGCATGAGAAGCCACCACAGCCACCGATTATAGTTCCTCCAGTGCCGCAGACTAGGTAAGCATTTGCACCTTTTCCGAAATTCATTATAATTTCCTCTTTGTTCCATAGCACTGAGGAAACAGTGGACAACAACAACGCTAGCAGTCCACAGCAACAGCAGCAGCAGCAGGTGGAAATGAGCATTGCGAATAGCACAAATGCTGCACCCTCGGTTATTCCAGCCATGCCGAATATTTCGGTAACCAGCTCGGCACCTAATCCGCTGGCATTTAGCTTGCCTGTGCAGGCAGTTGGTGTCCAAGCACCGCCACCACCACCTCCATTCGCCTTTAATCCCACACTTTTGCCCCAGGGACCACCACAAATGTCATTGCCAGCTGCCTTCTTTCATCCTGGACATTTACCAATGCAATTGCATCCTGTAGCTGCCGCAACAGCTCCTCCACCGCCGCCTCCGCCACCACAATTGCCACTTGCTTTGGCCAATATTGCGCCAATTTATATGCATATGGGTCCATCCGCTGTGGAGGCTATGCAATTAAATGCCATACCACCGCCGAAGGAATTTGATTTAAACGCCATACCTAAACCACAAATTAATCTGGAGGCTATTCAAATGCCAACGCAAACTGAATCTGGTCTAAATTTAATTCCTGATCATGTGGTTGCAGCCGTTGTTAATCCTCAGCAGCCACCACCACCACCGCCTCCCATGCAAGAGGAGGAGGAGCTAGATAAACCACAAGAGCAACAAAAACAACACCAACAGCAACAGCAACAACAACAGATTGATATAACACCATCGCCACCTCAAGGTATGTAATCGAATATGGATTCAAAATTTTAGTTGTTGATTGTTCTGTTCTTTCTCCTACCATTCCATTCCGTTTCCCCTTTCCCCCACTTTATCTTTACATTATACATTACAAACGACTCCCCACCCCCCTCCCCCCATTTTCCACGCATTCAACCTAATGCCTATTTATGAAATTTTTATTGTACATTTTATAAATCGTTGAGCACGATTTTAAAGCAATTTATGTAGTTTTTTCAGAAACATGCATACAATTGCCAACGTGTATAGAAAACCTTGTCGCACTGGTTGCCCAAAATGGTGAAGATTATGAAGATAAAATACGTATGCATAGAAGCGAATTGCATCCGGCTTTGTGGTAAATCTACATAACAAAACATATTAAACGCGTCGAAAACAAAAGAAGAGACGTCTTGTTTGGGTTAACTGCGGATCAGCTATATATTGTTAATATTATTATTATATATGAGAAGTCACAGATTCTTTAAAATCTCTCACATGCTATAGTTATTTGAGAACGTATTTATGTTTTAGTAATTATGATAAATTTGGATGTAATTGATAGAATTGCATCACTTAATCATTTAATCCTAATTTTTAGAGTTTATCTTAGATATTCTTTTCCTTTGAGAGAAAAGTCTCATTTGGTTTAATCACTAGATGAGTTTTCGGTAAAGTTAACTTTCTTGTTGCTTTTAGCATTCCTAGAATACCTTAATAGAAATGCAAAATTAAAACTTGACACTAGGCTTTAGTTTAGTTAGTTAGCCTAGATTTTGTCTTGCTTAGATCCATAATAGTCTCTACATAATATTTGCATTTAACAAAGGTAAAATAGATAAATTTTTACAAATATTTAATTAAAATTCAATATAATACTCGGTTAACCCAAGACATGTCTCGATCAACGCATTTACTCTCACCTGGAAAATGGATATATAAAGCCGGCAGGTTATCGCGATATCAACTAATTAAATGGGCCAGAACTACTTATAAACTGTTTTTGTACACCAACAACCAAAAAATTTTAACCCGTTGAGCACTTTTCATTGTATGTTTCCACCACTCTTTTTAAATTTTAACAATAGGTTTCTTTATGATAAGAGCTGTGACCAATATCGAAGCTATCGAAGCCAAATGCTTGACTACAAACGCCAGCAAATTGAACGACAGCGAGAGAGGGAATTAGTTAGACAGGAAGAGCAACAACAAAATCAAAAGGATCCACAACAACAACAACACCAACAGCATCAACAGCAGCAACAGGAGCAACATCAGCATCAGCAACAGCAACAGCAGCAACATCATCATCATGAGGACCGTAACAGTAATTCAGCAGCTGATAAATATGATCCGGAATCGGCAATTAGTGCAGATATTGATTCTGATGATGAGTATATGCGTGGAATGATGGATCGTAATCGCGATAATA
Organism: Drosophila sturtevanti; assembly: GCA_018150375.1. NCBI lineage: Eukaryota > Metazoa > Arthropoda > Insecta > Diptera > Drosophilidae > Drosophila > Drosophila sturtevanti. Next base: position 2,349,214 of record JAECWJ010000527.1, on the reverse strand, counting down.
TTAAGCGACGCATTGAGTGTCGCAATGAACTGAGTGATGAAGAGCGACGTGAACGTGAAGAATCTGAGGAAGCAGCAACGGCAGCTGGAGCGACCGATGATCATGATGATGAGGAGGAGGACGAAGAGGAGGAGAAAGAAATGCAACGACAGAGACGCAAACGTGACCGTAAAAGTCGTTGGGGTGAAAAGGAGCTGCATTTACCCAGTGGATCAAGTAAGTATATTCTATAATTTCCAAAGGTATAATATACATATTAATGCATTTTTTTTTCTAATGGCAGGCACTTCGAGCGGCATTTTTGCTAACCAGAATAAACCCATGTTGTCCACTATAACACGTAGCGATCCCGCTCTGCTGCAATATGCACGTCTCAATTATGGTTCTACTCAATTGACCGAAGATCAGTGGAAACAATGCGAAGAGCATTATAAGGTTAATCTACTATATCAGGATATGATGCGTAAGCGTCAGGAAATTGATCGATTGGCTCGTGGTGGTAAATTTAAATACGAATATGATTCCGATGAGGATATCGAAGGCGGGACCTGGGAGCATAAATTGCGAACAGCCGAAATGGAAGCCACCTCACTGTGGGCCAATGCCCTGACTAAACAAAGTGAGGGTAAGCATCATATTGGTGATTTTTTGCCACCGGAGGAGTTGAAAAAATTCATGGAACAGTATGAGGCGAAAAAGAATAATAGGCAGCCAGATTTGAGTGACTATAAAGAGTACAAATTGAAAGAGGATAATATTGGTTTCCAAATGCTACAAAAGCTGGGCTGGAAGGCTGGTCAGGGTTTGGGCCAAGACGGTGCCGGCATTGTTAATCCTGTCAATAAGTAAGTCTTTATGTGACATTGCCTTTGAAGATAAATTTCCTAGAACACTTTCTTCGTTTCAGAGCACCCCAGCGTGATGGTAATCAGGGACTGGGGGTTAGCAGTGCTGCCGCTCCAGAAGATTGCGATAATGAATATGATGCCTATCGCAAACGCATGATGTTGGCTTACCGTTTTCGTCCTAATCCTTTAGTGAGTAGTTGCTATTTAATTACTAATTATTATATTTCTAAATTTATATAATGTTCGTTTATTTTTTCAGAATAATCCCCGTCGCGCCTATTATTAGGTCTATTAGCTTCTTATCTATAAATATTGGCGTTTAGTTTTATTAATACTTCCTTCATATACTGATCTACTATATCCTCTATATAAACGAAACCAGTTTAACCTTATGTTCTTGTTTAGAAATGAATGAAAAAATTGAAAATACAAATGCTCGAAAAATGTAATATTTATATTTCGTTTATATAACTTCTTGATAGATCGTTATCAGCTTAAATTTATTGCTATAATATAGTTATGCATATGCAGCTAGGGACTGGGCTTGGATTAGGCGAAAAAGTTGAATAATCTGATTCACCTTTAGATCTAGGGACTAACAATTTAGGTGTTTTATTAGGAGAGGTTCGTCTATATGTTTTGTCCTTTTTGGAAATTGAATTGATTCATATCAACAATTGGGGGGACGATGACTTTGATAGATCCTTCAATTCGAACTAATGCATCAAACACCTAAATGCTAATAATACTAAATTGTACTCGAACTGGAAATTGATGTTCATAGCTTATGAGTAAAGTGTTAGAACAGGTGTTTGGTTACCACGTGCCAATACCACCGGGCATTTCATATCCGTTGTGAGCATCTCCAGCCAGGACATATAAAGAGGAGCTGAGATTGCCTCCTATATAATATAAATAAAAACACAATCAAATTAATCTTAACCCAATCATAGTGAATAAGTCAAAGCTAACCTTGCGTGGCATGGGCAACGACATGACCACCAGTGATGCTTGCGATGAGTGTTTAACGACTAGTTCATGAATACGCAATTGACGATTCGTCTTCTCCGCCATGTTTTGCATCTCTTCATCTGTGATACCGAACTCATTGCGAGGACTGCGGCGGAAGGGTTCAATGAGACGCTTATGCTTGAGCATCGTATCGTGGCGTGGTTGATCTGAGACGCCTTTGAGCATGATAAGCTCTGAGTATTTGATTCGAAATTTGGTTAAAAGACTAGCCATGCTACAAAAGACAAGGGTCGGCAGAGTGTTTGTTAATACATATATAACATTATCATCTGAACTTTAGTACCTCTTCTCCTCCATCTCTTCATCTTTGCCATGGCACATGGCAAATACCCTAAGTTTGCAATTCGCCCAGTGGGAACGCATAGAAATAATATACGGCAGTAGTATGGTGAGACCTAAAACCATAAGAAAATCAAACCATAATAATCTCTGAGATGATATCAACCAATTGAAGAATTACCTCCATCATCGTACAACCAGAAGACATCAATGGTTCCCTTTTCCTGTTTTCTTGTAAAGATGGTCATGGCATCTAGCAAACTTTGGGGTATCTCTGATCCACCTTTGGTATGATAAGTTATTCCTGGATCATCATTATTGCCATTAACCTTATAGCTACGTGAACTGCGTTGCATATTGGGCATTGGAGCCGGTTGTGGTATGGTATAGGATGAATTTGGACTGTCCATGCTGGCCAGATTCAAGTTTGAATCGATGTGCAACAGTTCGGAGGCAGCATTCGCAGCTGGCAACAGTTCATTGGTGAAACCCTGGGCATTTGGTGTATGCATGTGATTAAGACTACTATTACCGGATGGTAGAGTAACCTCTGGGCTCAATTCTGAAAAATCCAAGCCATTGGTTAAACGAAGTAGAGCCACGCCCATGCGCTGCGAGAAGGCATTACTAAACAGAGAAAGAGGAAAATATTTTAATTAAAAAATGAACTCAGAATAAATGTTTTCTCTTTTTCACTTACTATAATATGGAGAAGTAACTTTCGACTTCCTCTTTCCGGCAACGATTCCAATCTGGTTTATAGCCCACCAGAACAATATTTGGTGACATTTTGCCAAAACCAGTTGACTTAATTAGGGCATTAATGCCATCCTCAAGACTAAATCCATCGATCACATTATAGAAGGCTTTAATTTTACGGACATCCAAATATTTTTGCCCATCTTTAACTAAATGCAATCGATTCTTATATCCCACACGGACCTTGAATTAGATTAAAATTTGGTAAACCAAATAATCCAGAAAGATCATTATAATTATTTCGACTTACGGGTATTATATTGGCCACAAACATGAGGGAATTATTTTTGGTCAATAGAAAACCGAAAATCAACCAATGTTGGACGTGTCTTGGGATCACCTGATAGAACCAAGACCTGCGGATGATAATTCTTTACATGATCGGAGACATTTTGTAATCTCTGGACGGCCATAAGAGCGGCCTTATATTGTTGTGCCTGAGTCGTTGATCCCCAATTTGCATCCGGTTTGCGATACATGACCACCAAATAGAGGGCAAAGATAATGCCAAATGTTATAATGGCAGCCACATAATTGATAAGGAACATTATGGCCACACACATGGCAAAGCCAAAGAGACTTAACCAGGCATTGTAATATTTAAATGTGGGACGCCATCCCAAAGGTTTGACGAAGGCCGCATGGAAGGTACAGAAGTTGATCAGGGCATAGGAGGCCAAATAGAATGTGGATATCAGTGGAGCAATTAAATTGAGTTCACCAATCAACAGGAAACCGGTGGAGATGAAGAATGTCAAAACATAGCCACGGTAGGGTTCACCATGCTTGCCGTATGGCTTGGAGAAGAAAATCAATCCAGGATAGATTTCATCAATGCCCAAAGCTTGAACCAAACGTGGCACAGACAACAGATTGGTCAACGCTGTACTCAATGTGGCTGCAAAGCAACCGGCATAGATAAGTGGACCCCATAGGGACATCTCCTGCATCATTTCGTATGAATTGAATAGACCCCAAGTGCAATTGCCGTCTGTCATGCAGGGCAACTCCGAGGGTATTATAGTGCCATTGACTAAATCTGCAGGAATACCGGAAGCATCTCGTACAGCAGCACCACCGGCAAAGAGGACAAACAATGCATACGATGTCATTGAGATCAATAGAGACCAGAAGGTACCCTTGGGTATGGCTGCTCCAGCATCCTTAAGATCACCACAAATATTTGCGCCAGCCTGTATGCCAGTTACACTGGGAAAAAAGATGGCAAATACACTGAAAAAATCATGATTCACACCCTCAGCAAAGCGATAGTCTGAACCAAAGTTCTCCTTAAACGTATTCCCTATAATGAAAATATCAGAAAATAAGTATATATAGCTTATACTTATACTTAAGGATCTACTCACATGAGAATCCCACAAATCCCTTAGATATCAATGTTTCATCGCCTCTAGGACCAATAGCAGCACCAATCAGAAAATTAAATATGGCCAACACAATGGTGACAATCAAAAAGTTTTGGGCCTTTGTCTCCCATTCCATGCCCACGCAACAGATCAAGATAAGCACCAAAATTGTAACAGCTCCAACAATACGTATGTCATTGATGCCATTATCCACAATCTTTAGGTCATTGTTCTCTGGAAAAGGAACAGAAACACCGATTTCAATAAGAAGGAAGAAATATATGAATATGAGGCAAAAATAGTTTAAGGATTTATTCAAATTTGAATACTTAAAGGGGGGGGATAAGGAAATACTTCAATATTTCATATTTTTGTATTTAAAGATTACTTTCTTAATTAATAGTCATACTCACTTAACAAGACATTTAACGATTCACAGAAACCAATTGTATTCATTGAGGCAGAGACAGCATTGGCAAAGGCAAATACTACGCCCACCGATGCTCCAAATTCCGGACCCAAAGAGCGGGATATAATGAAATAGACGCCACCACCCTTGACCTCACCGTTGGTGCTAATGGCCGACAGTGAGAGTGTTGTTATGACGCAGACCACCGCCGAGATCGTAATTATAATCAATGATTGCAATATACCCGACTCGGCTACCACCCAACTGAGACGCAAGAATAGCATAACACCCCAAATATTTAATAGACATGGTATTAGGACACCAACAATCCAGCCAAGTTTTATATGACCACCAGTTGGTTCCGGTTCTGCGGCATCCGGTATGGTAATGCTCTGAAATCAAATCGAATCGTTTATCATTTATATGCATAAATATATATTCATTTCAATTTGTCTATAAATGGTGCTAATTGAACAAGTATATCAATAAATTGTGTTAAATGATTTAACAAACCAAAGCAAAAATCATTTAACATTTGCATTAACTAAAAAAAGAGGGAAAAATCTCGCATATGTTAATCCCAAATGAAAAGAATATACATATATTGCTCATACGTCATGTGGAACAGCCACCAGCAACAGTTTTCTACGTATCCAATTAACAAACGACGCCAGTGTCAATGTCATTGAATTGCTTGAATTTCAAGCATCAAATTGCGTATCTAATTAAAGTTGATTTTATTTTATAACCACACTAAAACTCAAACATCATAAAAGAGGAGGATTCCACACTTACACACACACACGCTCACACAAACAATCGTCCAAAATTTCAACGTCTATCCATAAACCTAACTATGTATTATGGTGTGACAATTTGATCAAGTTCTTTTTTTTTTTCTTCACTATATTGTTCTTCCATTATTATTGCATTTTTCCTTTTTTCTTTCTTTCTTTTTGATTTTCTTCATTTATTTGAGAGCTCATTTATTTTATTGTTTGCCCACATAATTGAATGTTTTTACTGTTTTCTCTTCTATAGATATATAAATTTTTGTTTTTTTGTTTTTTTTTTTTTAAATGTTTAGCACACGCGTGTGGTAAGAAATGTGGAATAAGGGATTGGGGCTGGGCAAGACTAGGTGACATCGATTGACAACCATCCCTTTGCACACGCTGCGTATACGCAATACTGGTGGCTAGTTAGTCAGCGTTGTTGGATGGCGCCCCTCAGTGGTGGGTGGTGGCCCCATGTTGATGTTGATTGTTTACACATTTTTGGCGGCACTGAAACCCAGACAAACCAACAGAGAGACATTGTCGGTTAGACACGGCCGGACGGATAAAACAGACAGACAAATAGACAGACAAAAAAAAAAAAACTGTTCGGACGGACACCTTTCATTCGGTTCAGCAATGTTATATGGTCTGGCTTCCTATAGCCATTTAATTTAGTTAAAGACTCATTTGGCGTCGTCCTCGTCATCCTTCTGGAAATTTCCTTTTTTTTTCTTCTTTTTTTGCCCATACGGAATTGGAATTGAAATTGGAATTTGCGCTTTTGCCATATAGAATTTTGATAGTAGTAGAAGCTCGTAAAGAAATGGATGTTGGTTAGAGAGGGGGTGGGGAGGTTGGTAAAGCGAGAGGTTAGACAAATAGTTGTTATTCCTGGGGATAACTTGTGGCAGCGATTTAGTGTGTAGGTGGTTAGCAATATATAGATAGATAGATGATTAAATATATATGATATATAACCAACCACACAGTTTTTGTGAGTTAAAGAATAAGTGAGTGTAAATAGAATTTTGGATGAATTTATTATGTGAATATTGTATTGTATTCACTTAATCATTCAATATGAATAGGATAACTCAAAAATAATTGCCATAAAATTGCCTTCTTAACAAATGGTGTAACCATATAGATTCGATTCTATTCCGGCATTGTATATAATTTCTTCGTTTATTGTTGTTTTTTTGGTTAATTGTTTCTTTTGATGCAGATGCATATGGTGGCATACACAGACACACACACACACACACACACACCTTCCGAATGTATTGTAATTATACTTAATGCTCAGCAGGCAAATTTAACAAATGCGTTTTAATATAAATGCAAAAATGAATCGCATAAAGAAATCAATAAAATTTTTGTATAAAAATAGCAAACAACTCTTTGGCTAGGAATTGCATATTGAAATTATAATTACAATATGTATATATATATATATAAATATATATATAACAATGCCTCGGGCAATTGCATGAGGGGATATAAAAAGGAATCCGTAACAAAATGGGGTGAAAATGGCTAGGAAAATAGGAAAGAAAATGCGCAACTGGGCAACTAGTTGTTGTTGTCCTTCTTCGATGATGTAAACAAAATTGCAAAAAAAAAAAAATAAAAAAAAAAAATTGCTCATACGCCGCATGTTGCTATGGACGGACAATCAATAGAATGTTTTGTTAAATTCTATTCAATACTATTCAATAATATGTTATTAAAGAAGTCATTAAAAAACATTTGGAACATGCTAAACTGGAAGTAACTGGAAATTTTCTGGCATTTTTCAAGTATTTGGTGACAATTTTAATTGATTGAAAATCGAATAGTTAACAATTTTTCAAGATGAAGTTGAAGGTTTATCAATATGTCAGTTTGTCAGCAACTTTTGACAGGTTCAACAACATAGACACACCACATAGATACGTACACACACACACACACATATGGTGTGTGAACTTGAATATAACTTTAATACATCGTTTTCATGATAAACAACAGCAGCAATACGTCAATAACAGCGCCATTTGCTGGTGGCTGCTGTCAATTTTAATGATACGCCGCACTTGTGTATACTTTTAATCCACCTTCCACCACCCCTCTTATCTACTAACCACCAGCACTCCTTATACTATAATATACTATATGGATGTAGGTAGGATGGTTGACTAACCATGCCCATGTCCATGTCTATCTCATTGCATGCCTGCATCTTCCTTTATGTTGACTATTAATTTGGTTTCGTTTTTTTTTTTATTTTGCCATGGATATCATATTTCTAGACGTCACATAATCGAAGGATGAAGGATTTGTAAGCAGGTGAAAAAAGAAAATACTCTTTTTCTTCAAGATATCTAGTGTATCTTTCTTTAAAAAAAAAACAAATAAATAAACATAAATTCAACAAGTATGCCTCTAAGCAAGCAGATTATGATGTCATTTAGGTCTAGGATCCTTTATTTAGTTAAAGTCCATTGCGGACCTTTGATAAATGTGTTTAAAGTGGTTGGGAGAGGTCACTAATGATGGGGAGTGGTAATACCTACCTATATGAATTTACTATCTGCCTTTTTTATAAAGAATTTAGTGCAATATTTCAAAAAATTTATTAGTATTTCAATTTCAAAGCAGTTAAAGATGAGAAATTCCACATATTTTTCATATTTATCACATAAATCTTTTAGCTTTGCTTAAAATCTACTAAAATATATCAAGACAATTGCTTTTAATTGTTTAAATCTTTTGACTCTTGTAGGAATTAACACTTTTGCCTTTAACAAAATATTTACTTTAACTTTATCTTATCAATTTAAGCTATTCCATTGTTTGTTAGTTCTAAGCACTTTATGTGGCGTCTTCATTGGAATTCCCCTAATGATTGTGCGGCGATGTAATGCAATTTTTATTATATTCTATCATACGACCACATTGCCCCATGCCTCATGTTGCCCTAGCCAAGTAGCCATAGTAAATTAATTAAACAAAATACACTGGATATATATGAGTGTGTGTGTGTGTGTGTGTGTGTTAACCAGAAGCGTAAGATAGGTAAGAGGAAAATTTTCTATATAGACACATCAAATTTATTACTTTCTCGATAAGCATAAAAACAAAATGTGTAACTCTAAGCGAATTTATAGTTTCTTACACTCCTCCCAACTCACTAATCTCATAGCCAACAAACCAACCAACCAACAAGTCGCCTAATTGATAATCTCATGTCCTTGACTATGGCTTATCAACTTGTACTAACGTCATAATTATAACAAATTTTCACTTCTTAGTTTTTTGTTTCTGTTGAACTCTGAAATCCCCAAAGACGTCATGGAAAACGCAACTCTTAATCATTATTCATGTTAAGAAATGTGCAAAATATTTCAAGTAAATAAATTAGGCCAAAAGTACCACGCAACTATAATATATTTTGGTTTTTTGTCTGGATTTTCATCTAAAAAATTTCCAAGATGATCCATAATTTCATTTGGTTTTATTTTTATTTATTTATTTATTTGTTTCTTTTTCGCCTCTTTGCTCTATATTTTTGGGTTTTATTTGTTTATTTGCCGAGGCACTTGAAATGTTTTTTTGGCAATAAGAAGAACGCTAAGAACGCTCAACTGGGAACAGAAAAATGAGAGAAACCAGATTCGAATCAATTGGTTGACTTTACTGACAGCTTTTTATCATTGTTCAATATCAGAAGAATATATAAATAATCCATCAAATGCCACAAGTTGATAAAAAGACATTTGTTCCAATTTCATTCAAGTGAATTTTTCATAATACATTTGTATTTGATTTGGGTTTTAATTGAAGTGTATGGGTCAAGATTGAATAGGTATCTATCTATACTCAAAGCTATCTTCTCTCGTCTATTCTTGAAATATGAGGACAAGGTTGACATTTGATTAAGGTTTCTATGAGAACAGAAAAATAGTTCAAAAACAACTTCCTAAAACTATATTTTAACCGATTTAACTTAAGAGTTTCAGCTTGGTTGGCTACTAAAAAGGACAATCCAATCCCTACGATTGATCGATTTATTGACCAAACTTAAAACAGAAATCACATCTGAAGGGCCTAAGAAGAGGTCATTTCGTGGAGGATTATTCTAAAATTAGTACATCCATGAAGATTTAGACATAAATAGCCAAGTTGGCCAATGGAGATAGATCTGTTACGGCATAGATTTGTCCCGATAGAGCTATAGAACACAACTAACTTCTGACTTTTTTTTTAATGGACTTCTTTTTGTTAGTTCACTTTTCATAGTTTTTGGCCATAATCCTGATATTCTTGTTTGATTACAAATTGAAAACTCACCTGCTCAGCTGCCTCTCCCTGAAGTTCACCAATCGAAGGTCGCTTCAAATTACGCATGGAAATGCGATAATTATCCAATCGTGGTAATGTCTCCCTGTAATTACAGATATATAGATTTTGTATATTAATAATTGAAAATTTAAATTACTATATATATAATTGAAAATTTTCATACTGATGAAAGGGAAGGAGAACCATCACAGCTTCTGGTAGCATGACCGTTGCCTGCAGCATGCCAAATACAAATACCTCTCACTAGGAATCAACCATGCTACATACAAAAACAAAGTGCCTACTCAATACTTGAAAAAAAAAAAAAAAAAAAAATTGTATAATAAAACACAAAAATGAGGAAATCTTATTGTATATACATATATATATATATACATATTTGCAAAGGTGGGAACCAGCAGAAGGTCAGGGTCCGAAGGAATGGAAAATGAAAATCACTTTAGCCTACAGTTTTATCATACATAGGTTTATCTTCTTCTGTGTCTAGCAATATGCCGACTCTTTAAATTTTATTATGTATATTTTTTCAATATTGTATTTGAATGAAATGAAAACAGAAAAATACCGGAAGCTAAGTTCAGTTAACTAAATATTCTATACTCTTGCTTATGATGAAATGATTTAAGCTCAATTTATTTAAAATTGTTTAGAATATTCAAACGGAATATATATATATATATATATAATTAAAATACCCACTTAATCTGAACTATATGGTTAGATAAATGATTAACATACATATTTATTTAATTGATTCTATCAGTGAATTTGACAATTTTAATTTATTTAAAAAGAAATTTTTTTAATCCTGATAATATGCCATAGATTTTGTATTACAAAGTTTACAAGAAATGTTATAATACCCTTGAAAAGGGTATACATAATAGAAACAGATCAAAAATGTAGCAACATGCCAAAATATAATTTAAAAGCTGAAAAAGGCAAAAAGGAAAAAAAAAAAAACAAAACAAAAAATTAACATTACTGGAAATACCACGGCGCCCAATGGACTTAGCCATGAGCGTAGATCACAGGGGATTCAATATAATTAATAATTCCATCTAAATCAAATAATAAAACTTTTTCATCAAATTGAATATATTTGTTTAAATATAAACAATATCAGACAGAATGACTAAGTTTTGATACAAATATATAGGTATATATATATATATATATATATAAATCAAATATCAATAATTCCCCCTTTTTTGTTAGACCTTTTGAACAATTATTTATGCATGTTTATTAATAACAGACAGCAAAAAACACACAGAACAAAATAAAAAATTAAAAAGAAAAAAAAAGAATAAATAAAAGAAAAACTCTCGATGGTGGTGTAGATCATATAGTATATATCTTGGAGAAAAAAGAACTGGAGGCAATCAGCGATCAGCAATCAACAGAGAACAAAGAATTTCAGTGGATTTTCATCTTACACAAAAAAAAAATGAAGCAAAAGCAAAAAAAAATATAAAAATTGAAAACAATACAAATCGGCAACGAAAAACTCTTCTCCATTTTCGAATACAAGATACAATTAGCTTTTTCTGTATATATGTATGTATGTATGTATGTTTGTACATATGTACAAATGTATATATATATATATATATATATGATCTGTGTGCCGGTTTCGTTAAGTTATAGCTAGTATGATTTAGTTGAAAGAAAATGGGAACACTCAACAGACAAACGAAAAGAGAGTGAGCGCATAGCATTTTGATCAATTGATCAATTGACATATAGATAGATGGATGTATGTGCATACCATACATATGTGTATGTATGTATATCATAGTGTATTTATCAGATACTTCACTTGTAGCTAATTTTATTGTTGTCACACGCATAAAACTCAATCAAGTCTCAAAGTTATTATTGAGTGTAAATCGAAAGAAAATTCACACTATGCATGTGATAAGTTGAGGAACTATAGATATATATACACATATATTATTATAGAGATTGTAGTTAAACTAAAAGTGGAAAAACATCCTTGGATCCAATATGGCAACTGGCTGGCATTTGTTATTATTCAGATGAATACGATTTATGTGTACATTTCATTTTGTAAAATTTTTTTTTGTTTTTTTGGAAATGCCTTTAACATTTGGTATGACTTTTTGGCAGGTTTTAATTGAATTTAATTTTCGAAACAAAACAAATAGAGAGAAAGCAATTGTAAATTTTGTTATTATTATTTATGGATGAGTTTATGTGGTTTTTTTTTCTTCTTTCTATTTTTGATTAAACTGATCTTGGCCCAGGGGTCGAGGTCGATTATGTTGAATCATGTGCATAGGAAATTTACAAGAACATATTGTATATGTACTTGCATATATTATCAGTCATTAAAATACACACATTAAGATACACACATTTTTTAAACTATTTGCATAAATTGAAGGATTTCAATGATCTAATATCAATAATTTTTGCTGTAAATATTGCATCTTTCATGATCTAGTATGAAATTGAAAATTTACTATGACTAATCGATTTCGCTATATGTAGTTGTGGGATCATATAATATATATTATTTTTGAATTGCTTTAATTAGTTTAGTTAATATAACATTTCATATATTAAAACTATTTTAAACAGTTCCCAAACACTTTTAAAGTTGGCTCCTTGATAAAAATAAAGTGAGATCACATATTATAGAATTTTACCTCAAGCAGCTTTCATCTTCCCACATCTTGTGTATTCACTGTGGCAATTAAAAATCACGTGTGTACTAGTTAATTTCAATTGTTTACCGATTTTTACACTCTGATATCAAACAATCTGTTATTTTATCATTTGTATTGCCAAAAAAAAAAACAAGGAAAATGTTTATATGCTAAACGTGATTACAATAAATTGCAATGAATGAAGGTCATTTTTAATTCGGCTTTATTGAAATATATGTATATGTAATATATTATAGACCTAACCATTTTTTTTCCATTCCATTCATGACCTGTTAAAAACCATTTTATAATTTATTTTGTGTTATTTTCTCTTTTGTCTGTTGTTTTGTTTGAGTTTGTTTTGAGTTTCTGTCATTGCTCCCTTTTTCTTTTTCTTTTTTTCTCTGCCTGGTTTTGTTTGGGCCCGATAACATATTATTATTCAATTTTCAGGTTTTTGTATCTACGACTTTGTGACTATGCAAATTCTTTAAAATGTTTAAAATTAAATTTTGTGTATTCCGTAATAAAAATTTTGTTGTTTATGATTATCGAATGTAAGACTTACATACTACTTTTTTTTAAGTAGATTCTGAAATAGTGGGAAATTATATTTAATTGTTGTCTAAAGATAAGCCACACGAGCTTGAAACAAATTAACATTCTGATATAACTTATAGAATGTCTACTATATGTATCCAATTTTTAGCTGATTCACTTTAAAATCTTATCTAACAATTAACTAACTGTAAAAAGCATTGTTTAATGATTGTTAATTAAAAATTTTTTCAAATTTATATTAATCAATCTTAAAGTTTCATAAAAAACTGGTTTTAGTTAAACATTAACGTTAACTGTCTGTTTATAACAATGTTTTTAAAGAATTTTTTTGTTAAATTACTTTGAGAGTAATTTGATAAACAATCTGTTGATCGTCTGAAACATGTTACTTCTTATTACTGAGTATCAAAGTCCTATATTGTAGCAGTCACAATCATCTATTTATGTATGGCTTTTTCTTCCCATTTCATTCACAAGAATCACTTTTGTGTAATGAATGTTTTATATAATTTTTCTTACTTTTTTTTGTTGAATTTGAATAAATGTGTGTTTTTTCTGATTTTCTTAACAATTTCACTTAGACTTAAACTGTGACAATCCGTTTGGTCATATAATTGCTAATCCAATTATTGTATATCAAATTGAAAATGCAAACAATTCTTACTTGGTTAGCTGGGCCAAGCTAAATTTCCGTTCCGCATCAGATTTACGTAAAAAGTGTCCAAAACCTCTAAAGGATAGACGGGAACGACGATTTTCTCCATTATTGGGCTGCAAATGATTATCATTGTGGCTGGTGCTATTGTTTATTGCTGGTGGCGGAGGAGCAGCAATTGTTGTGGCATCCGTTTGATCAGCAACAGTTTCCGCATCGTAGGCGGCATTGATGTTGGCGCTGCCATTAACCTTTGAGATTTGAAAACGATCAGCCATAATAATAATGCTTGATGAATCACTTGAGGATTCCTTGTTATTTTCGGTTTTCGTATTTTTATTTCTGGCTTTTATTTTTTCAATAAATTCTCTTTTCTTTCTTTTTTTGAATTATTGAAAGATAATTAATTTAATTTTAATCCATCATTGTTTCGAAAGGACAATGGGTTTGATCTTTGTTTGTTTTTTCTTTTTTCGTCAAACGTAAACGCGACTCAGAGCAGGACGACGCGCACTCGACAATGTTCCAGCTACGTTTAACTGGCAACTTTGAAAGCATTGGCGTTTTTTATTAACGTTTCGAGTTGCTGTTTTTGGGAGAGCATAAGCAAAATCAAAAACAAAAAAGCGGTTACAACTTAACAGCCCGACTGTCGCACGGCATTTGTTGTTGATTATTGTGGTGGTGCTGCTGCTGCTGCTGCTCTTGCCTTTGGCTCCGACTGATTAATAATCAAAATCATATTTTCGTATAGAAACAAACGGCATACAGTGGCACCCCTCGTTATTATACAAATATTATATCTTTTAATTTTTTTTTTGGTGAAATATAATTTGTTGATGTCTCGCATTTACTTTTTATTTGAAGTTAGCCATCTTTTTTTTCTCATTTAGATTAAAGTTTTTATGCAAATTTTATTGTTGATGTTTAAAATATTAATTTTTTTTCTCATTTAAAACAAAATATTCAAAATTTAATAACAATCCAATCGAATTTAATTCAAAATGTTTTTAATTTAACGATATTCAAACTTATTTGGCAATGAATGTACGAAAATCGCACCACTGTGCGCCAGTCCAGGCATTCTACACCTACGGCTGTATGCATGGGTGTGTTTGTGTGAGTATGGTGAATTTTCAACAAGTGTTTTCCGCTTGTAGGGCGCTCAATTCAACTCGATTCGGGAGCTCTCTCACTCTATATCTACCCGTCTCTATCACTCGCTGGAGCATGCGAAATGGCAAATAAATAATATTGTAACGTACAAATATTATTAATGCATATGTAGAGTGTGACCATTTGAAAATATTTGAATTTGAATTTTCTATGACTAACTGGCCACACTGAAAAAGGACAATCATAGGATATTGGTAAAGTGCAGGGGCTATAAATTTATTCATATATAATGTTAATTATAACATGCATGAAAACATTTTTTGTTGAGATAGTAGACACATTAGATTTATTTTAAAACACAAGCAAACTAATTCCTTTTGTTATCCTTAAGGATTATCAAAAGCATATTGAAGCATTTGGAAAAATGTTGATTACATTTTAACTGTTACTTATTATTAAAGAACTTCAAAGAATTCTACAGTTTATTTTCAAACTGTTGTATAAGCTCTGTTGAATGGGTCTCTGTAACATCTAATCTTCTTCATAATATATCATTTTTGCATTATAAGCTTTGAAGGACCTATCAGTAAAATTAATTTTTTTGAAACCCACGCCATTTTCATTTTTAAATTTTATTTTATTTGAGTGTTATTTTTATTGTAGTTTTTGCAATAGCTGGTGTGTTATTAACTTGTTTTCTTTTGTTTACTTAATTCATAACATTGTGTCGCTCTTCCTCAATCATCACCTCTGGCACCTCCTTCATCGCCAACACACACACAAACACACACACACACTCAGTATACACATTCGCATTCACACACTTAGACACAACATCTTAACTACTATCAACCAAAGAGCCAAGAGTCGCAAAGCACGCGAATGAAACCCCCTAAATCGAATTAAATTCGGATTTATCTGGTTTGATTGGCTGAGACAAAAACAAAACAAAAAACCATCGCGGCGTCCGTAACCAAGCGGTAATAATAAAAAACAAGGCAAAAAAAAAGCACCAGTTAATAAACCATATGAAAGTGACTCTCTGGCCAGGCTTTCGCGTCGCGTCGATGTGATCGTCGTCGCCTAACTTGTTACGACGATGATTAAAGAATGAATGACGATTGACTTAACTATATTCTTGTTCTGGTTTTTCCAGGTGGTGCTGCTGCTACTGTTGGGTGGTCGTAGCTCTGGTAGCTTTTCTCTTCTTTCTTTAATCATCTCATTGTGTTTATTGTGCTCTTGGCATTGGAACACTTGTTGCTCTTGCCGGTTAAGAGTAGGTAATCTCTATGTTGTTAGCCATTATCTCAATCCGAATACCAAACGAGTTTAGACCCTTACATAGACATGTAAACTACTTTCGGACATATAATAAAACAATACATTTGTGGCTTTTGTTTGTTAAAATTTCACTATCGTGTAATCCCCAAGAGAGAAATTAAAATTTGTTACTTTGTTTTCATATAAACATTTTTAATTGTGTGAAAGAAAATACATAGATTATTTAAAGTGTATTAACTGTTCAATATAAAAAATTGCACATACGTACTGTAGTACATAACAAAAAACACAATTTTTGAAAAGTCATTTTTAGTACATTCAGAATTCAAATTGAAATCGGAAATCGAAGAAAAATAAAAGTAGATATCTTTGTATACTCTTCTCATATATATATAGATCGAATAGTTTATATTTTGTATATCTTCGAATTGTTTATATTTTGAAGCTATTTGAAATATATATTTAATACGAGACAATATAGCAAAGAAATATATATACATATGTATATATTCTGGTGTATTCCAAACTTATTAACTAATTCAATATTCCCTTAAAAAGGGTAGATTCACTCCCCACACATATTCATTAAATACATTTCCAATTCAAAATATTCACCTCAATTTCTATATGAACATATAATATAGATAATTCTAATGAAAACTTTTGCCTATGTATTATTGTATAAATTTTTGTGTATATTTGTTAATTATCTACCATTGTATCAATAATAAGTTTAAATAATTTGCGTTTCCTGAGTCACGTCGATGTCATATTCGTTTAATTTTTTGGTTTTTTTTTTATTACTATTTAGATTGTGGTATAGTAAGTATTAATAACGATTAAAGCATATTTAGTATATTTGTTAACACTTCAATCCAATTTGAAATCATAAATTTTTTGATTATTTTATGAGCTTGTTAAATATTGAATTTGTTGATGTATATGTGTGTCTGTGTGTGTGTCTGTTAGTATTTTTTCCACTCATGTTTTTATTTTTTGGTTGTTTGATTTTTTGATTTGGTTTTCGATTAAGTGATTTTGATTATAATTTTGCAAATGTTGAATTTGCTTTTCTTGCAAATGCAGTCGATGTTAAGAAGCTATAAAATTTGTTGTTCTTATTTACGGTTGAAAGATATATGCAGTGCACGAGGCATTCGGCTCGATCATAGTTTATTTTTGCAGTCATTATTTCAATTGTTTGACCAACTCTCTCCCTCTTTCTCTGCCTTGCGGATTTCTGGTAGAATGACTATATGTATACAGTAATTTTATATATATGTGTGTGTTTGTAATCTTTAGAGTATTCCCTGCTTAAGATCTCAATCTAAATATAGTATTAATGCATATAATCGTAAATGTTATTTGTCTACGAGATATGGCTATATAGTTTTAATTATCTCACAATTAAAAAAGAATCTTTGATATACTATCTCTTCATTATTGTTGTGATAATCTTAGATAAGTGTATTAATAGAATTATACAATGAATTATTAGTAGAACTTTTAACCCATGCAATGCATTTACCTTTAGATTATGTAATATTTTAATTGACTAAATATTTTTTCCAAATTCTAATTACAGGAAATAGCAATAATTTTTTTTTTTGTTTATAAATGTAAGATAAAGTCATATTTAGTGTAAATGTTGTCACATTTATTACCAATTTTAACCTGTTGAAAGCGGTTTTGATTTAACCTGAATATAGCTCTCAACCTGAACCGATTAACACCTTCCATTGCGGGGCCATAGGCGTAAAAATATATATCTAATTGATCATATCAACAGTATGGATATTGTCTCGCACATCACACTTGCTTTATAGATAAATTGATTGTTTTATAACTGAAAATTATATATTTAAGAGTTGAATAATTGTCAATTGCTAATTAATGGTACCCCTTTCATAATAACTGACTGACTGACTGACTGACTGACTGACTGAGTGACTATAGCTATAACTATGTATGATGATATTGTCTCTTCAATAGAAAAACAAAAATAATAACAAAACAATGATCTTGATGTCGATGTCTAGAGCATGTGGAGGACAAGTGAAATTATTTGACACTTTATTATTAATTGAATTAACTGCTTTATACCACTTTAAAAAGGTTTTTAATTTGGTCACTGGTTCGATGCGGCATTTCCGCAGAGATCAACAAGTATCTAGATACAATCGCTTTTATGGATTGACATCGGATCAAGAACCAAATATCATCTTACTACTTATTTCTAACTTTGGATGCTAAATGTTTAGACAAAGAGCCAAACAAAGTAATATTTAACACCTTACATATTTTCACTTTTTATATTCATATATAGAAAAGAAAAGTCTGGTTAGACAAGGTCACATTCCATAACATGAATACAATTGTCTCTGTGTCAAAAAAATAAGTTCTTAAATGAATTTGATTTACTACACTCAAGTCATTTTTGCTAAAGCCGAAACTCTTTTACTTCAACGGAAGTTTTTATTTTTAACATTTAATGTAAGTAAATTTGTGTATGTTTTTAAATTCTTCTCTTAATGATACGACGGGTATAAGTTTTATTAAAATTGAAAACCGGTTGAAAAATTACTAAATTTTAATCAAGTTTATATGAATCACTTCTGCATTTACACATAGAACTTTGTTTACTTCTATTTAGTTGGTACTCCCTTTTTCTGGTTTAACTTGATACTTCAATCTTTAGAGTTGGTTAAATGGGGAATTACAATTCATTTGGCTCCAGTCCAGCTCCATCGGTTAGTTGTCATCTTTCGTTATTCAATGAGAAAGCGAATTGAACCGCTTTATTGCAGTTACAACTTGTTTGTTGGTGTTCCATTGCTATGTTGACTAACCCGGCAAGTGTGACGAAAAATGCAAAATAAAACGTACAAATATACAATTTAGAATCCAATGCTTAATTGCCATAATTATAATAATTTTATATTATATTTTTGTTATTATAAAGTTTCATTCACCTTGTTGATTGTTGGGCGGCACTTTTGAATGCGCTTCGAAACTTGAAGAGATTTATGCCAAGTCATTATTGTCCTTTACCACATGTGAATCCATGTCCATGTCCAGTCTTTTGGGTGACTTTCTACCCAAAACAAGTATCTGTAAGTTGAATACTTTTGTTAATTCGAAATTTCCTGAAGTTTTCGGTTGGATTTTATTTATTTACCTGACTTTAATTATGTTTGTTTTGTGTGTTTTAAAACATTGCAGTGACTTTAAAATGCTCTATACAAAGTAAGAAATGATCATACAATATGGTCATCATTATCTCTCTTGTGGAATAAAATAAGTAATTCATTTTAATATTTTAATAAAGATTGGAGAGTGTGTATACAAGGAACAATTATTAATTGAAAACAATTATGAATTGTCAAATATTTAGTCAAGCCCAAATGAATTAATTGTTGTAAATACCCTAACTATATTAAGCTTAAAACATTTCAGTTAATGAGCGAAAGCCCAAGTCAATGGACTTTATCAGGTTATAAAAAGGGAGCAACCAGGTTAAATGTTCCCCTTTTTCTGAAGATCTCAAGATTCTGATTCGGCTGTAAATTATATAAATTTCACCAAAAGCAATATAAAAGTATGTAAAAATTTATTAAAGATAATAAACAATATCTGTTCAATGTTGTTAAGGTTTCAGAATCGGCCGAGCTAGCACCTTCAATTGGAGCAAATCAATCGTTGAAAGCAAATTAATCAAGACATCAATCATCATTATGGCGAAAATTCATTCAGCATGTCAATCAGTTAGATATTGAACAAAATCTAAAGGCTATAAATAGAAAAAACAACAAACGAATATTTTGCACTACTAAAATAGAAATAAATATTTATTATTCTAGGTGTTATGATGAAAATCAGTTGGCCCTAAAGGCGTGAGTTATGACATGAATGAATGAATAAATCCGAATCCAAGTAATTCTTTTTGCCTATATACGTATGCATGAATGTATGTTAGTATTTATTTCAATTGGCATCAATTCTATATTTAATTTATGGTATACATTTATATTAATGTACATATATGTATATATTTGCATTAACAATTTAAAATTGCTAAAAATGTGTCTTAATGAATGGGTGTTTGTTTTCTGTTAGAACAAGTGGAGTTGAAAATAAAACTTTGTTTACTTTTTAATTTCAATGGTAAATTTAAATACTTCAATTTATATTAATTTATATAAACATAGTTTACGGATTTTTTGAAATTGTTACATATTTCAGACGGAATCTAGTGAACAAAAACTACACTGTCCGCCACTTGGTTACAACACTCACCAAAAAGTTTAATAAATTCGCTTATCACAGTTGTAAAAACTTTTAAATTTTTAAATTACTGTTGGGGTACAGACCATTTGAGTGGCGCGTAATATACATGATTAACAAGGTGGCGCTAGTGAGTCTGTTAGTTAACAGATGGGGCCATTATCTTGTTTGAGTCTGTTAATTTACTTACGTTTTTTGGCTCCAATACGTAATGTTTTTAAAAGAATTAAACATAAAGTAAACGGTAAGATATTAGTGCATAAATTGAAGCTTTAGAGGAATTTTTAACCAAATTTAATAATGTGTCATTGTCAAACTAATTTTTGTATTTTATTTCGTTACTTCCTGACTAGAAATTAATATGATTTTTATTTGAACCAATAAATTTTCTATTTAATAATCCTTAAAATTTGTATTCAATTTGTCCTTACAGGAACTAAATATGATTTTGTTTTTTTTTATTAATGAAGAATAAGAAGTTAAGCCTTCAGTTTGGCTTAAAGTGAAGGTTATGAGCATCCTTTGATGAGTTCTGAAGGATGGTCAAACCATCTCTTGTAGCAATGTTTCATCATGTGTCCCAAAAGCAGGCAATACTTTTTGAGGCGATTAAAATCGCTAGAAAAAACGCTAGCGCCTGCGACGATTTCATTGCGGCAAAGTGTATCTGTTTTGCGATACTTAAATCCCTATGTAAGTATTATTTTATTACCCATTATTTATCACTAAATAAATTTGCTTAATTCGTTTAAGTTTTATTTTAAAAGAGAAGCCGAGATAAGCTATATCCATACTATTAACACCAAGACTTTAAAAGCCTCCTCCTACTAAGAAAATAAACCTATTTAATAACAAAAGAAAAGGCTTTCTTGTCATCTACATCTTATACTTACCAGACATTTTTGCCATATACATTTTAAATGGCTTATAGTTTTATTGAACAGAAAATTTAGAATAATGCAATGATATATCATGAAATATTTATTTTTATTGAATTTAATTTATTTATGTATTTGTGGGGTGACATTTAACAGATTTAAATGTTGTTGGGGTTACCAGCATTTCCAAATTGATATCAAATATTTTGTGTTATTCTAGATATTAATAAGACACACACACACACACATATACAAACAATCACATGCATGTAATGTATACGTTTGTATGTATTCGTTTGTATACATCAAAAAATATGTGTGTTTGTGTGTGTGAGTGTATATACTATATGAGTATTATATTTTTTATACGCCGCCATTTACGAAAGCGACATTTTCATGGCGATAAGATAAAGTCGTATGGCAGAGTCCGCATTTTTTTAGCCCCTCTCTCATTCTGTTTCTCCCTTACTCTAGCTCACCCTCCTCTATTTATATTTCTTTTTTCTGTTTTTTTTTGCTCTATTTTTTTTAATAAAGTTTTCGTTTTTCTTTTTGGTTTATTTTTTATTGTTGTCACGCGTTACAACAACATTCAAAGAGAAAAAACAAAATCGAAAAGTCATTTTATGTGGCAAAAAAAAGCCTTTTTGTTTATTGCATGGCCTCAGAATTTATATATATGTACCTATGTATATATTTTTTTTTGGTTCTGGAGCAGAGCAATGAGGAGGAGGCAGTCAGAGTGAGGCCCAGCCAAGTGAGGTAGAGAAAGAATGAAGTGAGAGTACTTCGCCCTCTGAGGTCTACGTGACTGTACCAAGTGTCGCTTGAAAAAGTCGCTTTCGCCGCCTCGTGCAACGTTCAAGTGGGTAGGAGTGTGTGTTCTCTATATACATATATATATAAATATATAAGCATATATAAGTATACACAGGTAAGTACCTATACATATACGTGCATTTCATATTGGGCGGGCCATAGAGTTCTCATTCTGATTGATATCTGTTCGGATGGGACTTTTTTTTCTTTTTGGAGGGCGTCACGCGATGTCACCTGGCCAAGTCCGCAAGCCACATCCAATTCATCACAGCTTATGATTATTATTTCTATAGAGTAAACACTGAAATGTCAGCTTTGATAAATGTATATATACTTGACTCATTTATATTAGATTAGGAAGCTATATAGTTAACATATCTAATTGATATGTACGCACTATCTGTATCTGACTTTGAGGCGCCTAATCGGTCAATTGCAGATTTTTTCTACCAGTCGAAACTTTCACTGCAAAACAAAACAGAAAAATAATGAAAATAAAAACAAACAATTTTGAGATTGTAAGTTTTTTGGGGACTGGGTCATGGTTTCCCTATCAATTCAGTATTTTGTTTTCCCATTTTGGTCAGATAATGGGATGATAATGCTATAGCTACAGCTACATTGCCTTGTCTTACATGATATCATATCAAACATACATACATACATACATATATGATAAGATATAGCCAAGTTCCGTTTGATTTTAACCTTCTAAATCAATTCATGACAATTTCTAGCTGTAAATTGCTCTCTTAGTTGCAATCAGTTGGTTGTTTCAGTCGGAAGAATCGGAAGCTGGAAAAAGCAACAAGGATTTACTATATCCCAAGACAAATTGGATATAATTTTATTTATAAAATCTATATATGCATGTGTATATAAAGAAAAACACTACATATAATAAGGGATTATTAAGGGAAGATATATAAAGTTTCTTCAGAATTCTTAAGTACTAGGCACACTCAAAAACTTTAAAACCATCCATCAGATAAATTCTAAAGGTTAGACTCAGACTATGTCCAAACTGTTTAAGCCATAGATAATTCAAATCCCACTTTCTCAGCACCCAAGTTTACATGCTTTAGCCAAAAGTGTTTATTAATTTTTGTCAAAAGTATTGAACAAATTTTTGACTATATAAGGGAAATTTCTTAAACGTTTCGTTTCAAAAATCTGTTAACTTTAGCCTAATATTAATAATGAAATTAGACGTATTCCACCACTAACGATGATGTATATGATAAATTGTCCATTGAAGATCATCATGAATATTTTAGCAATTTTATAGTCTTATATTCTAGTTTACGTTGATCCAGATAGATCGATAGACCATTTGAGTCAGATAATTAGATAATTTTATTGGGATTTCAATGATAATGATGAAATATTAAACGATCTTATGATATTTTTATCCTAGGCTGAAAAATGATGTAATATTTGTATCCAATGGAAGAGTACTAGTGTTAACAACAATCATTTTGGATTATTTAAAGTCTTAAGTAAAGACATTGCGACAGTTCGTTGGAAATATCATTTCATTCCTTCACATTGTTTTTCATTATTATTGTGGTTTATTTTTTGTTGTTTTCAGTTGACTTTGTTAACACACATGCACACACACACACACAAACTCATACACACATACACAAATTAACTAACTAACACATTTGAGTAAGACAAGAGTCCATAATTTATGATGAGTTCATTTGGTCGCTTTTATGGCTCAGTTTTTGTTCTTATTTTTTTTTTATTATTATTAGAATTGTGTTGTTATTTTTTCTATTTCTTTTTTTTTTATGATTGAGTGGGGCTACGATTATTATTATTTTATAATTATTATAAATATTTTTATGCTTGTTTTTTTTCTTTCTACTTTCGGGACAGAACAATGCGTGTTTTAATGGAAAGTGCAAAACTTACTGTGCGAGCAACGAAATAACCGCACAGTAAGATACTTTTTTTTCCTTTTTTTTTTTATATTTTTTTTACATGCCATAGATAGGCAATCTGTATCTGTGGCAACGATAATGCTTATAAATAAGATAATATGATTTGATAATGGTATTTACCATATGCAGAAAGTAAAAGAACAAAATGAAAACTATTTATATATATATATATATATGTCTGATATGTATGTCTGTATGTATGATATGGTGCGAGGGTTTTTAGGTAATATGCGGTTTACCTAATTAAATGTTTAACAACAACTTCAAGGCATACAAAAAAGGTGGAGGGGTTGGGTAGCGGTTAGCGGTTAGGGGTCGGGGGGGTAGACAAATTCCTGGATAATTTTCTTGACTGGAAGGTAGCAATAGTTGCCTTGTGCAAACACTCTGCCAAACAGTTTGCTTTCGTTATTTTACTTGCATTTCTTTTTTCTTTCTCTCTTTTTTTTTTATTTTATTCTCTTTCTTTGTTGACTTGCTACAATTTCCTTCCCTTGTTGGATGTCTTCGTTACGTGGTATGTTACTTTTTGTGTGGCCTTATCAACATGAAACTGACGTTTGTACTTCAAAAATGTGTACTTAAGATAATGAAATTGAGGTAGAAGAAGACAGAGCCATGAAATGAATAAATGTATGTATGTATGCTACATGTATGTACGTACGTATGTATGTATGTATGTATACAACGACTGTCGGCAGCATGTCATATCTTTTAAAAACCGATTTCAAGACCTCCACCACATCTTTCACATTTCATGTAGAACATGATGGGGCTTTTAAAATTGTTGCACATGTCAGAAGAGAGAGAGAGAGAGAGAGAGAGAGAGAGAGTCATACTGAAATATACGAATTTCATATTGATTTTCATCTTTTGCACAATTCCTATTTTAGTTAATAATTCTTTTGAATTTCTAATAGCCATAATTCATAATCTAATCAACCTTTTTTATTCTTAATTAATTTTCAAAAGGTAAAGGTTGGTTGCTTTTTTCTTTCTGCGCCTTTTCAAGTTTATACTTGGACACAATTTGTTTGATATATCTTATCTATTTGGTTATTTCTGAAATCTGTGGTTTTTTTTTTTTGCTTTTCAAAAGAATTTTTCGTTTTTGAAAAACATATATTAAAGAATATAATATTTGGTACACAAATCACTAAGAGAACACAATTAAACGAATTGGTATTTGTTTCGTATTTGATCCAATCGATATTTTATATATATAAGTATATATGTATGTATGTATATTTCACGGATATATATATATTGCTTTCATGCGCTTATGATTGGTATGAACGAATGAACATTTTCGAATGTTTTCATGTTGAAAATCCCAGTTACACTCACCAACTGTGATTAGATTCCCCGTTGCTGTTGCGTTTTGGGCCGTCCAAACTTAAGGAATTACTGAAAAATTCAAATTATTATCGCTTATTATCTTGGGACATTATCAGTTCAAACACTGATATACTGATACAGAGTGAGAGAGAGAGGCCATTGAGGCACAATTGTACCATAGCCACCATATACACCAGGCTGGAGATACCCCAAAACTGATACCGACCGATATCCTACCAGCTGGCAGTTAAAGCAAACGAATTGATAGCAAATCTTCATTATCTTATAAATATTTATATATATTGCTAAAAAAAAAAAAAACCAACCAGCAAACCAACAAACCCAACCAAGCAAGATTAGATACTTTTATCTAGCTGGGTCACCAAAGAAATCGGCTACGTCACAGAACAACAAGAACAACAACAGAACAAGAACAAGAACAAAAAAGGACAGCTTTATCGGTTAAGCAAATTCATCTTACAGTTCACCTAAAAGATATAGTCAAGGAATAACAATTGACTTACTTTTTGGAAAAGCTGGGGGCTTGTCTTTGTCCCACCCTCACCCCTGACTCCCACTTTTTCACACCATATATATATATATATGTGTGTGTGTGTGTGAGTAGAGTTGACTCGAAATCTCTGTTAAGATACGTTAACTTATCTAAGGCCACTATCTATTCTCAGATATTCGATATGTTTTTTTGTTTTGTTATAAGTATATAAGTAATATATATGCGTGTTTTATATGGGTGATAGGAACAATCAGTTTTGTGGCATTGAGCGGCAAATTGAAGTTTTCACATCTATATAGTAGTAGTAACATTTTCTCAGACCATACGGAAAAGTCATTTGCTCGTGACATATCCCCCCGGTGCGGGGATTTCAATTTTCATTTCCTTTACGTCCGTCGATTGGTATCAAAATGAATTGAAGTATCGTCTGCAAATGTCAAAATAAATATAAATACATTTATTTGTTTGTTTAAAGTAATAATTGATGTGTATCTTAAATAAGTACGATTACCGACTTGCGTGTGTGTGTGTGTGTGTGACTGTTGGCTATATTTTAGCGTTTGCTACTTTATTTCATCGATCGCAATCAACCCCGGTAGCCATCATGAGATTGTTAACGTTAATGGCGTCCATGTTGTTGCCAGAGTCAGACGTTTCTTGCCCATACAAAAGGCAAAAAAAAACCAAAAAAAAAATACACAACATGCATATATGAACATATATATGTATGTATCTGTATATATATAAATTTTTTCATATAAACAAATAACAACAACAACAACAACAATGACAATGGATTATTATGGATTGTTGTCAGTTATAATAATGAGTCATGGTCGTCTGGCCTCATTGGCAAACAAAGGTGCGTATAAATATGGTATAAGCGGGTGTGAGGGGGGGGTAGTTGGAACTTTCAGCTACCAATCATGAGTAATTATATATGTATATATACATACATACTTACTTACTTATAATTTATTAATAGTTATCTATGTTAAATGGAAAGTGCAAAGGACATTTGGCACATTGAGTCAACGTTTGGAATGATAAAATTACAATTGAGTAACCCTTTAATTTGTTAACCTGTAGATAAAGTTTTATATATACATACATATATACATATAAATATTTCATATAGATAGACAATAATATCGTTTATATATGTACATATATACTTGTCAACTTAGATAATAATTGCAGTCACTCAAGTAAAACAGTCTACTATGGGGGCTTGACATTGGAGCTATATCTTCACCTTAAATATTTATATAAGTTTCCTGATAATCCCCATATCCTTCACATCCTGTATTCCAATATAGCTTAGCAATTCCTAGGTCTTAATTAGGCGTCGTAATATGGGTCAACCTTAGAGCTTAGATTATGACCCGCTCCATTAGGTTCACTTAACTTAAAAGAAACTTAAAGCTGGATTTAGACAAGATTTAAATGCAGTATAATTGTCAGAGAGTTCTTATATTAAACAGGACATAACATAGAGGAATCAATGTTGAAATTGAAATAGTTGGGTATATATAGTCCGATATTATATCAAGCAATCATTTTAATTTAAATAAAGAAATTCCAAAAAGAAAAACAAAATGTATTCATACATATTCCTCTCCGAATAAAAGTTCCATTTAATATTTTCATAACTCTTGCAGTCGAGTGATTTATGTTCGGGTTAATAGAATTGTGTTGAACTCAATTTAGGAAAGAAAAAAAAAATATTTCCATTTCCCATTTTTTATTTGATTGAACCACGCCATATTTTCTGTTTTAGTTGGCCAACCCCTCTGCATTACTTCTCCCACCCCCCCGTCAATAATGAAATACTAGGCTTGCTGTTCCCCATTTGTTATAATTAAAAAAAAAAAAAAGAAAAAACAAAAAAAAAAGAAACCAAGAATACCAAAAAGAGGCCTAAGGCGCGCCTTTGTTGGCACTTCACTTGGTTTAATTTCCAAAGAGTTCTTTACATTTATTTTTTTTTTGTTGTTATTGTTTTTTTTTTTTTATCAGCCCCTAATAAGACGGCCGCCAAAAATAACAAAATGGTTGCCAGACGACATTTGTTGGGAAAATACAATTTATAAATTAAATTTTGTAAAGTCATTTTCAATTTTTTGTTTTTTTTTTCTTTCGTTTTTTCGAGCTGATCGTCGATACTGTCAAATGGGCAAGAACGTGAAGTAGAAGTGCTGATAACTGATTTCTTTATTATTATTTTCTTTTTGGTTTTATTTTGGCGCTTTAAGGCACTTGAAATTGCATGGACACGGGACAAGTTGAAGGGTATACAACCCCATAGCACCACCAGATATATATATATATATGAATATATATGTTTGTATTTCTAGACAATGATATGACAATGCCTATGGAATGGTCAGCAATCCCCAGAGACCATAAATTCCCTTCTCTCTTTTTGTGACACCGCCACTAAGTCGGAAGACTTTGGTATCGGCAAAGTGAATACGGAATATACTTTAAGCTAGTGCCATCAATTAGGGTATTAATTGCACGACTTACTATATACATATATAAGTATATACGCAGAGAGTGTGAGTCAGAGAATCCGCCAGGCAGATTCTCTCCTCTCTCTCTCTCTTCTTTGTGTTAATCTTTGTATCTGTAATGTTAAATTCATGTTGCGCCATTTGTAAAAAATGTCAGAGATGAAGACAGAGATGGAGTTTTTATTTGAGCTGGAGTTGGAGATGGGGATGGAGATGGATATGGAGATGGAGTTGGGGGAGAGTATTGTTATGTATATATATATATATGTATGTATATATGTAGCTTGCGTTGCTGTCAGCTTTACGCAGTTATTAATCACCCAGATGATATTTTGTGACATGCTACTCATATCTTGGCATATGCCTTGGCAATGGCTACCTGAAACAGGCAAACTATTAGATACTTTTTTGTTAAGCATCCACACACACGCACACACACACACATTCTCAGTAAGATTTGATTTATGTCTACCATGAGTTGAAACAATTAAAATTATCGTTGTTTGCGATATATTACCTTGTAAATATGTACACTGGATTATCTATATATGAATATATATTTAAGTATATAGCTACTCTATACATACATATACAAAAAAGTTGCACATGCAAAATGTATGGCAAAAAAAAATGCAAGTAATTGTCAGTCATATAAACCACTCGGACTTGGACATGAATTTGGCTTTGGTTTTAGCCAAACGTGACTATATATATTTTACCTGATTTTGTCATGTTCATTTTTCATACAGAAAAAAAGAAGAAGAAGTACATTTGATTTGTGCACTCTAGCCATTAGGGGCGGGAATGTTAATAATCGCCATATATCTGCCGATTTTATGGCATAAACTGTATACCGTAAAATTTATGATTTATGATGCATTCTTTTCATTTTGTCCAATGAATACGTACTAATATATTTCATTTGATCAGGCCCCAAAAAGATCATTAAATAGATTCATTCTTCATATATATATCTCACATACTTCGACTTGGTTAGATCTTCAGACTGATGAGTCTGGACTTGACTATTTTTCTCCATTACACCACTAAAGTTGTGCCTCGAATTTCAGCTTGTTGACAGGTTTTCGTTCTCAATCAAAGTGAACGCTTTCATAGACGATCATCGTTTACCAACACTACAACAACCAACACTGAGCCACACTCGAATTTAGTATATCCTGACCCCGCACTATTTAAGTGCTGTATTATTGATTTTTTTTTATTACATAGAACAATACTGGTCATAACACCATGAAAGTTGACGTATAATTTCAAATTACTTTACATTTGCAATTTTCTCCGACATATATGTATGTACATATGTATGTATATATACATACCTATAAGTAAATTGGGTTTAAGAAAACACCAATAATAAGATCGTCCTTATCAAAAAATTGTGAGGTAATTGTAGTTTGCAATTATTTTACAGCACCTGATCCTCGACCACGTGTACTTTAGTTATATGTGTGTATGTATGTATGTTTTTGTTTGTTGTATGATTGAGTTGGCTTTTGAGCATGGCTACGGGCCAACAACAATTGTTGTCAATTTTCATTAGTTACAACACTCAAGAGCTGATTGTGAAGTGGAGCACGAACAAGCCCCGTCTATGCGGCCCACATACGATGCGAGGGTCATATAAAAAACAGCAACAACATCACAAACAACAACAACAACAACAACAAAACGAAAAAAGAATACAAATTACAACAACAATTTGTTGTTAAACATTAGACGGGGCGAAACTTTAGGCCCAGGCCCAGACACAGGCTCTTATTGTAGTTGTTGTTGTAGTTGCTATAGTTATTATTGTTGTTGTTGTTGCTGCTGCTTCTATAGTTGTTGGTAATGTTGACGTTGACTAACATCTAGCGCGGTCTTTATTAGTTTGCCAGAAAAGTGTTTTATGAGTGCAATTAGAAAATGCGCCAGGCTAAATTGCACAATTGACAAATAGCCCCTTTTGTTGATGAAATAGTTGGTGCTTAAGCAAGGGGGGGGTGAAATGGAATGGAGAGTGGGATATGAAGAAGGTGGGTGGGTTATGATAGGTGGTTAGGTGGCAGGTTGAAGTTTTTGTGGGTAACAGATGGAAAATTGTTAAAATGAAGCTAGAATGAAATGAAATGGAGTGTTGGGGGGGGTACCTGGCACAGGCATATTACTACTCATATACATGTACATATATGTATGTATGTATGTATACCTACCATGTCAGGGTGTTACGGTCGGAATTTGATTCCATTCTGGTTTATAATGTTGTTGCTGTCGTCAAACACACATGCGCAATTTGTATCTCACAGATACTTATCGCAATACTGTTGTTTTTGTTTTTTGTTGTTGTTGTTGACACACAATCATTCTCTTCGTTTGCTTTACACACACAGGCACATACAACACACAAACGCACACTCACACACACACATATATTTAAAATCTTATCTTTTTGACGATAAGATAACCAATACATATAAAAAAGTTAGAGTACTGGCTCTCAACTACAGCATAGAAATAAATCATAACTCACCCACACATACGCAAATCACTGTCCATGTACAGGAGAGAGTGTACAAGTGTGTATGTATTTGTGTGTGTGTGTGTGGATTCTTAATTGGGCGCTGGAGGAAAGGTGCTAAACGACAAGAGCAGACACCGCAATGCGTTGCGTCGACGTCGTTCGTATTGTCGGTATATGTGTCCAGGTCCCAGGCCCAGAGTCGAGTTGGTCTTTGGTAAAAAAATAGCACTTATTATTATTATTAAATGCCGCGCGGGAAGCAACGAAATCGTTCTACGGATGCCAAAACCCACAATAAAAAAATATCAAAATCTATATTCTACCAAAATCTTGCCCAAAATATCGTTTAATATAGTGTGCAGATTTTCCAATTTGGATTTATAATCATTTCCATATCAAATCGCGCGTTTTTCTTCGCCGATAAACAAGTGTTACTTCAATATACGTCGAGGCAGCAACAACAACAACAGCAACAGCAACGGCAATATCAGCGACATCAGCAACACCTGCAGCAGCAGCAGCAGCAACAATAGCAACAAAAGCCACAACAATCTTCCGCTAGTGTATGTGATAATTTTTAAAAACAAAAAATATCAAGTGATAAAAAATCCAACTCAGATAAAAAAAATATATACATATTTATATATGTACATACATATACATATAAAATAATCAAAAGACGATATAACAAAATTAAAGTGGCAGAGATCAAAACGAAATAAAATTTTTGAATGGTTTGCAAAAATTTAGCATTAGATATCAAAATGCAGATGAAGGTGGGTAAAATATATAGAAAATGATTTTATACATATATATATAAATACAGAATGATTTATCTAGTGTAAATGTAAAGAAAAATATTTCTTCCTTCCTTCTCCTTTTCTTTCTTGTTTTTAATTTTTATCGAGTATCATTAATTAATACTGGATCTAAGATAAGCTATATGGATATAGGAAAATAATTCCAATCCATTCATCCATGAAACTGTTCGAAACTTAATTAGAATACAATTTAATAATTATATTTCCGCAATGCTTATGACAAAAGATTGAATATCTTTCAACCCGTATGATATCTATGCAAATGTTATGCTATTCATTTGGTTTATTCAATCGAATATATTATATACATACATCTTGGTGTTATACATATCTCAGACAAATTTGATAATATATGCTTAATAATATTTTGAATTATGTGGTCCAAAAACTGTTTAAAAAGTTTTATAAGAAAAATTATAACTAGACTAAGAAAATGGAAAATGGAATGGGAAAATTAAATTAAAAGAGGAGTGAAAAGCGTGGATTCAAAAACAAAGGAGAATTTCTAAAGTTATATAAAATAGACAAATAAATAATAAATAAAGTTTTTAATAAGTTCTAAAATAATTATGAATATTAACTTTTGAAATTATCTATAAAACTTTATACCCGATTAACTGGGAATTAAAACATAAAATTGCATATCAATTCAAACTAAACCTTAACCAATTTTAATATAAAAATTATTATTGAAATAAATTGATTTCAATTTGTAGAATATAAAAAAAGAAATAGTCATAAAACAAACTTGTTAATTATTTTCTCTAGCTGGTTCATTAAGAAAATGAATAAATATATATGTTAGATCTATAAAAAGTTTATTGGTATGCAATTAAATTGGTATATATGTATATATTTTTCTTTTGTTTAAAATTATTTAATTCAACTCATAAAACATTTAATTTGCTTCAAACGGCAGCAAATTTAAATGACAGTTAACAGATTTTTATTTCTATATAGTTCTCTCTCTACCAACTTCAATTATCGTACAAGTTGACATGAAAGATTAGACAAATTGATTTATAATGAAATGACTCATCAATTGCAATGCACAAAAAAAAAAATTATCCCTCCCAAAAA
The DNA here is from genome assembly GCA_018150375.1 of Drosophila sturtevanti. Taxonomy (NCBI): domain Eukaryota; kingdom Metazoa; phylum Arthropoda; class Insecta; order Diptera; family Drosophilidae; genus Drosophila; species Drosophila sturtevanti. The sequence continues at coordinate 2,316,386 of JAECWJ010000527.1, read as the reverse complement.
GGTCAAATCGAAATCCATTTAGAAACAAAAAAAAAAAAAAAAATAAACCGAAACGTGGAAAGATGTTTTATCTTTATGAGAGGCCAAAGCGAAATAGCGACAGTGGCGTCAAAATACCTTAAAAAGAGTAGAAAAGAACCAAAAAAAAAAAAAAAAAATATAAAAAAAGGTCCAAGGTGGACGTGCAGGGGCACGCGTAGTTCGTTTCATTCATGACAACCAAGAAAAGGTCAATTGTAGTTCCGTCTCATATTATTTTTGTTGTTGTTGTTGTTGTTTTTTTTTCATTCGGTTTTTACCTAATGTAATGTGAAATTTATGTCAATCTTATCATCTCACCTAAGGGGAATATGGATATGGCTAAAAGACAATGAAATGAAAAAAAAAACAAAAAAGTGGAAGTGGAAGTCGAATACTTTATGAATGAATGATAATGGAGAGTTGCAACCCCTAGTTTTAAGGGTTGTGTAGGCATGATCTAGAGCGGAAGTTGGACCAATAGGGAACGAGACAGTTGATACCAATGGCGGCAGCCTTGTCGGCCTGCAATTGATAGCGTCTAATGCTGCACATGAGGGTTAAGATAGTTGCAGATAGTTTTATTAGACACGCGTCCCGCCAATGTGACAGTTGGCAGTTGTCCCGAAGGGTAACAAAAAAAAAAAAAAAAAAACAAAGGGGGCAATAAAATACGTTAGATTATAATAGAGCTGTAAATTGCAGCTGTTAAATTAAATTAGAATCTTTGATCTTCATCGCTTACGCTTCATGGGTTCCACTGTACTTTTTTTGTTTCTTTTTTTTTATTTAATGAAGGGACAATTTTATATAGATTGCAAGCTGAAAATTAAAAAAAAAAAGTCTCTTTTGGCTACACCTTAAATACGATTACAACGAAAGCAAAAAAATGTGCATATATAGCTAATATCTTTTATTTATAAGTATATGTAGATAAAAACAATAACAAAAAGAAACTAAGACCAAGTATTGTAGGTGTGACTGAGCAGATTTCATTCATTTATTCATAAAAATGCAAGTATGTTGGCCACACCCATTAGACTATATGTTTGTATGTACAATTCTGTATGTGTGTGTGCTTGTGTGTGTTGTTTTCTTACTACACTAATCATTGAAAACAATTTCTTTTCTACATATACAAACATACTTACATATGTACCTACTTATGTAAACCCTGTCATCATTCATTGATCATCACAATCTTGATGATGTTGATGACGTAGATCTAACCATGACTTCCCAGTTGCCCAGTTCCACAATTGCTGTCCAGTTGGAGGCAGGCAGCAACAGAAGTAGCAGCAACAGAAGCAGCAGCAGCAGCAACAGCTGATTATGTACATTGATAGCAAACGGATAAGATATTGCCATATCGCTTTGTAGTATCTTAACTTTTGTTATTTTGCTGTACATCAGCACAAACATAGGCACGTGTACATACATACATACATACATACATACATATACATATGTATATAGCATATCTTTTGGGCATATAAATATTACCTATATTAGTCGATTATAAGACACAACCTTGGTTTATCTACATTGCTGAGAGTGACGTTTTAAATTTTTATCTCTATATACATACGTATGTTTAGAATGTTTATAATATATATATATATATATATATATATAAATATATGTATGTAAGTATGTAATTACACATATTTCAAGTTAATATTATTAACTACATTTCTGGTTAATTTTTGTTTAATATTTTACGACTTGCAACCCTTTGGACTTCCTCCCACCATGAATCATAGTTGAACAAAGGTTTTACCTGTATTCTATTTGTATATCCATCATGTCTATTGTCAGGTGAATGAAAAGTCGAATTAAAGTAAATATATATTTGCACATACATATATACATATGTGTAGGTATATATATATATATATATTAAATAAAGTTTTGCTTCTTTCAACTTGTTTATTTTAATATTGATTTTTACTTTAGTTTAGAATGTTTTATGATTTCCATTTACCGGGATATTCCCCTATTTTTTTATGATTGTTTGAAATTATTTTTTACTCACCTTTAAGATATTTGGTTATGATTTTTGAAAGACAAGCCCCGTCATGAATCAGGTGACAAATGACGATGGATTCGTATTGACACAAGGTAATCGAGGTTGGCATTACCACCCCCATCAACCAAATGAGGTCATAAACAGTCCAACTGACGTATAACTAAAGAAAACAAAACATTTGGGTTTTGTTTTTATGGTTTTTGTAATTTCTTTTTATACCCTGTACCCATAGGGTAAAAGGGTATATTAAAATCGCTAAAATGTACATATGTAACATGCAGAAGGAAAAAAAAAGTAGGACAAGGGAAAATCCTTCGAAGGAATCTCTACTTCAGAGGGCTCCAATTCAGTCAAATCTCGTCTGATTTTGAAAAACTATGTCTCTATTTGCTTTTTAGAATCGCAATTTTTAATTAGCATAAAAATCTGGAAAACTAATTTTCAACTCGATTTTCGCAAATTTTGACGATGGTTACACTGCAAAAATTTACAAAAATCCGGTCAAAATTTATTTTCCAACTTTTTTCAACTTTTAATGCAGTTTTCTAATATGGAAATTATCCAGAAAATTGATGTATAACTTTTCCCAATCGGCCAAAAAATGGCCAACTTAGAGCCTATAGAAGATTGGTAAAATCCTTCAAAAGAAGGACAACGGACAAATCCTTCGAAGGAATCTCTACTCGCAATTCTTAATTCAAATAAAAATCTGGAAAACTAATTTAAATATATGAAAATAAATTTAATATAAAGAAAATTTATATTTAATTATTGAGGATTTCGACGAAGTCTGATTTTATGAAATATCTCTTATTGGTACAGGGTATACTCCAAGTCGGCAGGTACGACTTGCTTACTTTATTTTTTTTTTGTTCTTTTTTTAATTTTGTTAACTTTTATTTCCGCTAAAAGACCAAAACGAAACGAAACTGAAACTAGGTTCATGTTAATTGAGTAAACAGGAGGAAAGGGAAAAATAAAAGTGAAAAATTTGTTGAGGCAATGTTGATACAGAGAGTGAGAGAGAGGGGTGAAAAAGAGAGAGAGAGGAGAGAGAGTGGGAAAGAGAGGGGGAGGGTGAGCGAGAGAAGATGGAGGGAGCGAGAGCGAGAGTGAGACTCAGAATGGCACCTCATAATTATTGTTGGTGAACCGCGAGAGCTGTGAGCGAAGCGGCTGCTTTTGATCTTGGCCAAGTTTGTTTGATTTTTGTTCGGTTCGATTTTTGTGGCGGAAATAGGAGAGAGAGGCCGGTCAAGTTCGCATTGTAGTATATATGTATGTATATAGTAGATATATATGGCCGGAACTGGAGCCACACTTTTGACGACAAGCTGTTAAACTGTTGTTTCAGTTATTCATCATTTGTCTTTTGGCCATTGTAGATGGAAACTCAGACATCGACGCAGCAGCAGCAACAACAACAGCAATTACAGCAACAACAGCAACAATTGCAACAACAACAACAACAGCAACAGCAACAAGTCCTAACCAAACAGCAGCTGCATTTACTCGATAAAATCAAGATTGAGACAAGCAATACATCAGATCAATTGACACAGGCCACATCCAACAATTTGGAAGAATCACAGGAACAGTCGCAACCAGCAACTGTTGTTGTCCAGACAAGTCAAGCCAGTGTCAGCGATTCAGATGTAGAACATCAGCAATATGTTGTCGTGGCACGTACGCAACAGCGACGCATAATAACTACAGCAGGCACCCTGTAAGTACTGATTTATCATTGAATTGAATAATAAATAAGAATTTAATAAATAATTTGTATACCCTGTACCCATGACAATCTGACGACTTGCTTACTTCATTGAATTTAATTTTCCCATTTGTCATTGCCAGTGAATTGAATGAAGCCAGAGAGGGTGAGCCGAATACGAATATTAGTAGTGCCAGTTCGGGATCAGCTCCAGAATCACATATCGAGTATCAGAGGACATCACTACATTCACCAGCCCATTACGTACAGATGGCTCCACGGAATACGGATGTGGGCGAACAGCAGGTGGCAGTCACTGGAACTGCCACGGCTGGTCTCTATACATATCCAACTGGACAGATTATATGTAGTGGCGATGATGTGGCTGCTATTAAGATTGAAAATATTGAGAAAACTGAAGTGTCGGGCAATCAAGAGCAATCGCAGCAACAGCAGCACTTGCAGCAACATCAGCAACAGCAACAGCCACAACAACAACAACAACAGCAGCAGCAACAACAATGTCCCACACCCAATGGTGGAACTTCTTATGGTGAAACCATAGTCCTTAGCACCGAAGCTGAGACCCTCCATCAACATCATCATCAACAACAGCAACAGCAACAGCAACAGCAACAACAGCAACAGCAGCAACATCAACAAGTAGCAGCTATTGCAGCAGCAGCTCATATAGCCACTGTCTCCCATGGGAATGCTGTTCGATTTGTTAACGACGAGGGACGTTTTGTAAATTCTGCAGGTGGAGAAACTGGCGGTGCCAGTCTTTATTATGAACATGCTGCTGTTGATGCCAGTGTCCATGCCAATGAGTCAAAGACTTATGCCGATCTTAATAGTGCCTATACAACATTTACACCCAGCTCAAGTTTTCCCAGCAGCAATAGCTTTATGCCCACCCTACAGAATAATGTAATCTATAGTGTACCTAGTACGGGACAATTTATAACGAAATCTGATCCCAATTTGACACCATTGCGTCAGCCGGCAACTGGGACATATCAGACCATACCATTTCTAGATGGCACTTCGACAAATGATCCAGCTATATGGACAAATGCCCAGGAATATCAGAGTGTGCAATTCGTAAGTATTGATCAGTTCATTTGAGTTTTCGGTTTATAACGAAATAAATATGTTGCCAATCTGCAGTCAAATTATCATTCGCAGGTGATCGATGACTATCCTCCGAGTAATATATCTGCTAATCATTGGACATCAACAAGTACACTTGGCCCATATGATCATACAATGGGAGTAGCTAGTGCTGTCTCACCCTCCACTGTACACGGTATAGGCGAGATGAAGTGTGAAACTTGTCAGACACCATTAGTACGGAAAGGACATTCTTCCGTCTTCTGTCCAAGCTGTGCGGGATATATGGCAATGCCAGCCCGAGTACCTCCACGACAGGCCAAACCTAAGGCGCCAGCTGCTCCAAATAATCGTAGAAATGGTGTAACTTGTGCCAATTGCCAGACAAATTCAACAACATTATGGAGACGCAATAATGAAGGGAATCCTGTCTGTAATGCCTGTGGACTGTACTTTAAACTGCATAATATGAATCGTCCTCTCTCAATGAAAAAAGAGGGTATACAGAAACGTAAACGTAAACCAAAGAACAATAATGGACCTTCCATGCAACGTCCAACTTTGCCAAGTAAGTTTGATTTTTACCCATATACTTATATATACATATATATATATATATACATTATGTGATTATATGGATATCATTTTATACTTGTTACCTTTAACTCTCCATTTCTAGGCATGGCACAGGGTGTCGGCTTAATGGCTGGGAATGGACCACTTTATCCCTCTCATGTTGGTTTATTAAATACCCAACAGAATGCCAGTCCAGAGCTTCAGGATATGTCAACAACGGGTCCTTCTAGTAATGCTAACAGTAGTGTGGGTACTCGTGTGGTTGCCATATCACTTACTGGGGCTACACCATCAACTTCAGATGGTACTTTAAATATGTCGCGTCATCATGTGACAAGTGAGAGTCATTCACCCTACAGTCAACAGCAGCAGCAGCAGCAGCAGCAACAGCAGCAACAACAGCAGCAACAGCAGTCCCCAGGCCAGAGTCAATCGCCGCATCTAACTAGTGCGTCTACACTTAATCGTCAGATTGTCCAACCGTTAGTATATACTATATATACAACTGAACAAATGAGTGAATGATTGATTATATATCTACCTATATATTTATTGCAGGATAACTGTCATTGAAAATGGTCGTGGCTCCAATAGCGAACTTACACCTAGCGTTATAACACGCACGGGTTTACCGGAACGTTCATCGAATAATTAAGTCGAAAATATACTAAAGTTACCAAATTACAAGAAAAAAAAAAGAAAACAAAAAGAAAAAATTAACTATATTAATTAACTAACTATAGGTATATAAAACTAAGTATCAAGTTAAAACAAGATGAAAAAGAATTAGTCATGGTTACCTTTGAAGGAAATTAATCAAGAGTTCATTGTCCTTTTATCTTAAATTATTTTACTTCTTTTATTTGAAATGTTCCTTTCCCTAAGAATCAACATACATGTTGTCTATATAGTCCACTGAGCAATTGTCTTCCTTCTTAGTCAACAAATACAAATTATTTCAAATAATTTGTTTAATCCAAGTATGATTAAAATCGATTTTAGAGTTTAGTTTAGCGAAATAAACGAAAGAATAGCCATTCTACGATTTTGTATCTAATTTAAGCCTATACATTTTTAATATACATATATCGTATATATATATACATACAATATGCAATATATTGTATATATCTAGGTAAAAATAACAAAATAAATAAGTTGTAAACGCAAAGATACTTAAGATTTTGATGACTCTACCAAGGATGAACAACGACTTTGTGGCAAAGACTGAGAGTCCCAAGATGTGGTATATTTCATTGTCAACAATTTGGCAGCAAACCAAATTGATCCAAATTAATTTTAATGACCCCCACAGACCACAGAGAGTGAGACCATAAAATCTTAACAAGTCCAAAAAAAAAAAACAAAAAACGAAGAGTAAACGAGCAACGTATAAAGGGTGGTGGTAAGGAGGGGGGATGAAGGGAAACCTTGTTCGAGAAGAAGCCGAGTGGAGAACAGATCCCGAGAACCCTGTGCAGTGCCTAAATAGCCATTTGGTGTCATCGCTTAAAAGCCTGTCCGACCGAGTAACGCCACCGCCTTGAGCCGCTGCCTTTGATCTGTTTTGTCGATTCAATGGTATGGCAAAAATGCTACGATCACTGGATTCACCAAGATGAAGATGAAGACGAAGACGCAGAAGACGACGATGAGCCAGCCGTAGAAGGTTGCGCCTCCTTGGGTATAATATTAACGCCTTTGCTTGCTCTCTACACACACACACACACACACACAGGCACACGCACACAGAGACAGTGTCTTAGCTCAAGTCTTCTTTAGTCTTCTCTTCCTTTGTCCGATTTTGTTTCGCATCTCCTGTCTTTCGGTCTTTCGCATGTGTTTGTATTTTTTTTGCTGTTGTTTTTGCGTTTTTTGGCGTACGCTCGATCAATTAGGCAAACTTGTTTTACGACCGCTTTTATTAGCGTCCGCTTGGTGGTTGGCGGCGGCGCTCCATAGTTACTTTGGAGCTTGGAATACTTACTATACATATACATATATATGTATATAGATATATATACAATATACGAATGAGTAATGGGGCATCCGACTTTAACTTTTTTTGGAATGTGTTGGCAAAAATTATGTGCAGCGTGAAAATGGGCAAGTGGAGGCTTTATAATGGAGTGCAATGGAACGCAATGGTATGGACTGGAGTTTGATGGTGTAGAGGAATGTTTTCGCAGCTACCGAATGTTATACGCTAGAAAGGATAAAGCAGAAGCACAAAAGAGGAGGAGGAGAGATATGTTCATATTAAAAGGAGATTCGCTCTGAATTAGAATCGGGGTCACCAATTTCGATTTAATCAATCGCTGTCCATGAAGGGATGATATTAATTAAGAATTAAAAAACAAATTGCTTAATGTTTATTACTATTTGTTAATCAATTTAACTAATTATTTATCAGAATGTGGACAGGCCGTCATTGTGAACATAAACCATTGGATTAATCATGAATTGATGCCATTAATCTTAGTTAATATAAATGATTTCAAATGTTTTGGGTGGTATAATTCTCACTGGCAATTCATTTAGATTTCTTCTTTTTTTTTTTTGCCATTAAATAAAAAGTAACATTAAAGATATATATTACAATGTATGTATGTACCTACATATATAATATTGAAAAATCCATCCCAAGTTGCCAACAAATGAAAACATTAGCTGGTAACCTGTTTTAATTTCATTTCTTAAGCGAATTGCGAATAGTGGAAGTAAACCATAAAATAATAATTCAATGTGACAGGCAACAAGATACGACATCGGGCGCCATTTTTCAACTATGCCAACCGAGTTCCTAGCTAGCTGGCTAGCTCTTGCTCCCCCTCTCAACAGTATGAGGCACACTTGTTCCGATCTCTTGGCACACTTGCCCGCCGCAAGAGTGACATTATCGCTAGAAATTATGACAGACATACAACTGTTAGGTTCCATACCCAGTCAACGATCGGCGGATACTACTCCTTCTCTCCCCTCTTCTACCTTTTTTTTGGTAGGTTGGTTGGCTGGTTGGTTGGTTGGTTGGTTGGTTGGTAATCTTTGTGGCAATGCCGTGCATTTGAATTTCTATTAAGTTAATTGCAAATGCGCTTGAGAAGCGTTTGCTCATGTACACAAGCAATTTAATAACAGTTAAGAGCGTCTCAGATATAGATACATTTGTTTATTATTTTAGATACGTTTTTGGATAATATAAATAGTATAAAAGCCAACATAAAGTCTAAAACTGTCAACGATGAGCACGCGGCGTTTGTTCCATTTAATTAGCCAGTCCGCAGCAATAATGACTTTGATGATGATAATGATGATCAAAATGATGAAGATGACCACCAAGCGAGGCGGCCTTTTGAACCCACCCTGATCGAAGGCGCCACTTAGGCAAACTTCAAAGAGCCAGTTAACCGAAGACAGAAAGAGAGAGAGAGAGAGAGAGAGAGAGAGGTATCTGTGAGAGCTTCATCCAGGTGCTGGTTGGTCATGGTCATGATAGTGGTGGTGGTGGTATTGGTGGTGGTGGTGGTGCTGGTGCTGGTGCTGGTGGTTGCATTTTGTGGCATTACAAATCGACAAACGACACGAAAATGCGCTTTAACAATGCGCAGTTAAAATAGATAAAAGCAGATAGGCAGACGCCGATACCCAAAGATGCCCATGACCAAACCGATCGGAAGAAACGAGAATCCACCAAAACGAGAATGTGAAGACGAAAGAGCAAAACGAAAGAAAACGATCTAAGCATATAAGAAAATAAATAGTATAGAAGTATAAATATTGGTATACATATATAGCTAGATAAACATTTTCAAAAATTATTATATTTTTTAAATGGCAAAATTTGAAATAATATTTTTTTTAACAAATATTGATTAACAATTCGGATTTATTGGTTCACTTGTTCTCATTTCATTTGTTACAATATTCAAATCTCTTTCGTCATCATGAAGCCCAATCACCTACCAATACACACATAAGCCAAAGACCGTTCGACAATTTCTAGGAAAAAATATCAAAATTCCAAGAATTCACACGAAAGACAAAATGAGATTGCTACAGAATGGAATGGACGGACTGAAACTAAGGTATTCCCTCTTGTATCGCGACCTTATCACAACTTACGCGCGTCTCGTTCCATTTCGAACCCGAAATCACATTATCTGTGTCTGTGTCTGCATGTGTGTGTGTGTGTGTGTGTGTGTGTGTTGTCCAATACGCAACGGCAATGGCGACGCAACTAATGGATACTCCACACATATCACACTGATGATGATGATGATGATGAGGATGTTGATGACGCTGATGATGATGATGGGCTTCTCGGCCTGAAACGAAATGCAGACGCCGCCGTTGTCTCTTGCCCTTGTCTCTTTGCAGAAGGAAGATTGAAGATGCGGCGCTTATCGACAAAAAAAAAAACAGTGAGGAAAAAATGAAAAGAGACAAAAGCCGAAATGAGTTCAGCTGCTGCTCCAGGATAGCATAGGATAGGAATGGAGTGGAGTTCCCAGTCTGTGCACATTTCTCTGTGTCTTTCTGCTTATCGTTGGGCTTGAAATGCATATGGGCAAAAAACAAAAAAAAAGAAAAAAAAAAAAAAAAGGTTTCTGGTTCCAGAAATGTGGCGCCAAAAGAAGCGTTGAAAATGGTACTTGATCTTGATCGCGATGTCTCTGCCTCTCTGCTGCTCTACCTCACCAGACACCCTCTCCCTTTTCACTCTATCTCAAATGTTCCATCTCTTTCTGTTCCACTTAATGTAATTTAGACGGCGCCATGTGCCCTGTTTCACACTAATGCACTTGCAGCTTTTAAGTGTCACCACAGTCCCCGGACTCATACTCCAGCAACTAGGTTTGTGTGTGTGTGTGTGTATTTTGTTTCTGTATTTGTTTTTGTTTTTACCTTACGAACATGCAAGTCGATTGTGTATCCAATTGGAATAATTAGTGCTATCTGTTGGGATTTGTTTATATTGCATGGAAATGATCATGTGATCATGCCTTCGATTGGTCCTTTGCTTCAGTTTTAAGAACATTCAGGAAATAAATTAAAGGAGACGAACCAAAGGATGGAAAGCCAATAAGGAAAGGTTTAATGTGGATAAAAAAAAAGGTAAGGGTTATCTTAGATATATGCGAAATAAATTAAAAATTTTGTGGAATGTATTTTATAATGATTAAAATATATCGAAAATCTTCCCTAGTTGTAGCTTTGCCGTATCTCAACCGATTTCAAAGTTATATAGTTTTAAAATCGCCAAAATAAGCCAAATGGATTTACTTGTAAATCTGATAAATTGAAGGGGATTTGTCAACTAATCACCATAGTGACTGCAATCCTCCGAGTCTAACTTAAATAATCTTACCCTCTATAAATTTAAAAGGAACTGCCAAGTCAACCAATTGCAATTTGTTAACAACATTTATGAGCCTATTATCCAGCATTATGTTCTGGTCGTTAATCCTACATTGAATGATAAATTTAATGATCTATACGCTTTTACAACATTCTTCAACATTCTTTCATATTTATTATCAACTAACAATTAAAGCAACAAAGTTGTGATCAAGCGCCAGCAGTTGATTCAATTCAAGTTCCCATTTATTATGGACAATTTGTAAAATCTATGAGTGGACCAGGATCATCTTGGTCTACTATGAAATTAACCATCATCATCAAGTATCTCGTTTAGCTTTTCATTAGTTTATCGACAGGTTGGATGGCAGGGGGAGGTCTGTATGTTGGATAGAAAATAGTTTGCAAATGTTGTCCCAAACTGGCAGTAAAAGTCGTTAGACAAGTTGAACAAGTTTTGTATATAATTAAAAGGTCTTACGGTTCAGGCGCCATTCCGCAAACCCTTAACGTGAGAAAATTCTTTTGCAAATCGTATGGAAGTGTCTGTGTCTGTATTTATTTAGTACATATATACATATATACATATGTATACTTTATGCAAAACGTGTGTGTTATCAAGCGTCAGCATACCAAAAGAGAAACAGTATGTGCGTATGTGCTTGAGATAGCGCCAAAAAAAAAAAAAAAACAAAAAAACAAAAAGCGTAAATGTCAAAATGCCAAAATTAATTGCAATGGCAGTGTCATGGATAAAGCTTTAACAACACCAACACACACACACATACACAGACACTACCACCACCACCAGCCACAACAAGAACAACACAAGCAGGAACAACACGAGCAGGAACAACAACATGGCCATGTTGGCCAGTGATTTGCCTAAAAGAAGAAGAAATAACCAAAGTGGAAGCCATGATGGTATGTGGGGTGGCCAGCAAAGAGGGGAGGATTTAAGGCACAGCCCACTTTTTTTTGTGGGCCAGCGTACTCTGGCTGAGCTCTTGCACAGGCGTAGTTTAGTTTTCTTTTTTCATTGGCAGGAGGGCTGGGAAGAGGGTGTGGCACAAGTAATAACTTAGCAAAAACTTTAAGAGAACAGCCGAAAAAGCAGTTAAATATAATGGTAAAAACTTCTCAAGAATATTTCAAGGATTTAAATAGTAATTTTTACAATGGTTGCAGCGCCCTTTAACAGCACCACTGAATAGTATTTTTTCCTGGCACCACCACCACCACCATAACAAATTCTACCACTTTTTAGCCCATGCCTCATGCAGTAAGCAGCAAGCAGCAGCAGCAGCCGCCATGCCATGCCACACCCCATTATCGAGACCAAGACGGACATCAAGAGTAAGCCACAATTCCAGTTTGTTATGGCCAGAATGTGGCAAGTTAGCCAGCACTCACAACTTTAGCAACTATCGTTCATGACAATCAGCAGGACGTCGTGCTGCAACCTGGATCTGGAATCCGAACCTGGACATGGCACCTCCTTTCCAATTGAAAACTTGTTTTTGGTTTTTCTCCGTCTTTTTTTTTTTTTTTTTTTTTTTTGTTGCGTGTTGCCAAGAAATGTTGTTCCCCATTTTGAGGTGGAGTCATGCTATGCGACTCTTTCATTGGCCACATCTACACGATGGTGGCGGCATCTGTATGCGTATGTGTATGTGTTTGTGTGCATGTGTATGGATATATTGGTATTAGCCTCCACCCCACCACCTCACCACCCCACCACCCCACTTACACCGCTATTCCTCTATTCTGTGTTTCATTAGAGTTTCGCATAAATTTTGTTGCATGTTTGTAGCAATTTAATATCCGTCGTCTCCTATCGCACACGCATTTCTGAAGTCCATTTCATTTGGAGCTTGTTAGCGTTAGATTTAACATAGTTTAACAGAATGAAATACAGCGAGAGAAAGAGAGAAAAAAAAGAGAAAAAGATGAGTGAGAGAGCCTTTGTCGTGCAGCGTTTGTCTTTTGTTTTTCATATGATTTTATTACTCCGATGTCTCGAATTTTGGCAGTGCCTATAAATAATTTGACTTTATCACGGCTTGGCTATCATTTACGTTTAATAAATTTAATTTGTGGTAATTGAACTTGCTGGCGAACAAATGCTATTTATATATCAATTTTTCATAGTTTGCGTGTAATTAATAAAACTAAAAACAAGAGAAAGAGGAAATTATAATCAGACTGACAGATAGATACGCACATATGTATATATATATTTCTTTTGTAATGCATGGAATGTATCACGATTTTACATTATTTTAAGCATTATTTTCATTCATCCCATTAAGAATAGAAAATCTAATATACATATTTAAGAAAATTTATCAATACCTTAATGCCAAAATCATATCTGAATACTTATCTTATATATGTTTTCCTAGTCTCACAAAATATAGTCGAAGTTCAGTGCAGTTTACAAATTCAAAAAACGATGAACCAATGCACAATTTTAAAAACAAAAAAGTTAATTTTTTAAGATTTATAAAATCTGAACTAAATCTTTCATTTTTAATAACCACATATGTATGATATATTAATTTGATCTTTTATCTTTTCATTTTATTTTATTAGAAATGTTAGCTTAGCTTAACTTTAGTTTACGAAAATAGCCTTAAGTAAAATATGCCTTATATTAAAACAGAGAATAGATCATTTAAAATGGTCCATATCCAAGCCGCATTTTGAATGATTCCTAAGTTCGTTTTCTTTTTTTTAAACTAGCAAATCTTGCAATTCAATAAAGAAAAATAACAATTTGTCGTTTGGGAAATTTGCAGAATTAGTTTTAATGTTTATAAATATTAATTCAGCTTAATCTTAGTTTAAGAAAATTGCTTTGCATTTGATCTAACAGATTTCATAAGTTTGAAAAAAAAACTGAAGTAAATTCTTAAATGTCAATATTTTAAAAATCGTGTGATAAATAATCAAAGCCTTAGCATGCAAAATCATATGTTTCGTAATTAATATATAATATATGTCACATTAATTTCATTTGCCTTAATTAGGAATTTAATTGATAAGATTAAAAATGATATGTGCAAATGATGAAAC